>CAXHSM010001435.1:0-41000 GCA_964019185.1 Maratus speculifer | reverse complement strand
AGAATTTTTTTACATGGTAACTTCTTCAGACAAGATCCGCCACTTCGAAAAGCTAGCGCATTCATGAAATCTTAAAGCCTGCATCGAATCCTATGGTCTTCGAAAGTGGGTATCGAAAGGTGATAATCTATCAAGTAAAGTGTCCTTACACATAAGATCGTGACATAGTGCTTCCATATATGAGCACGCAGCAAAATGACTTCATATACATATAGTATTAATGTATAGTAAAATGCTTTTCTAGTGTAGTCAGTCAAAAGTACTCTTCCTTTAATAAGAAAAAGGAAAAAGAAAGATTTTAGCAAAAATCGCACTATGCTTCAATCGATAAGCAGCAACAATCTAATACCTATACAGGCAGTAATGGCATCGGAAATGAGCGGTGGTAATTCGACGAGGAATCTGAAACTCATAACCAATACCTGGCTGCCTCTATAAGAGAGTAACAGCATTTGATTCCCAAATATTTCTTTAACAGACGCTTTTGTCCCAACTACACTGTTAAAAATTTGAAACTTTTGCTGTATCGTCACTCCACCGCTTATATAGAAAACGATTAGTTAAATGTATTATGAAGGATTCTCATTAGTCAAAATAAAGATATTCTATAAAAGCGATGAAGTGACAGCAAAAGTTTCAAATTTTTAACAATGCATTGCAATGCCAGGCATTTTTTATTATAGAATTTGACGAAGATTTTCTGGAAGAATTCGATTGTACGCGTATGCGACGTTAACAAGATTGACGAAAATTGCCCGCTGAACAAGATGCTTGGTGACTCGTTTTTGTCCAGAATCGTTTCAACCAATTATATACTGTGCTCCATGTGTGCGATTCCTCGATATATAATCTGTACATAATCTGTACTTGTGAATCTTTATTTATTTATTTGAACAACATACATCTGACTTGTGTGCTCGACATGAAAGCCTGCTTATAAGTCATCGTCAATATACAAGGACGAGATAGCACAAGGAAGTTTACATCACAAGAGAAATACAACCAGGAGCCCCACACAAAGTGTTTGCGCCATGGAGCCAGCAGGAATCGAACCCACAACCTCAAGATTAGCAGAGCGGCGTCTTAACCTATCGGCCACGGAGGCCCGTGAATCATTCATATCGAGGAATCCTACACTGTACAAAGTTTGACCCTTTTGCTGCATCATCACTCTATTGCTTTTATAGAAAACGATTACTTCACCCAATTATGAAGCATTCTCAAGGGTCAAAAGAGAGATATTCTACAAAAGCAGGGGAGTGACGTTGCACCAAAAGGGTCACATTTTTTACAGTGACACTGTAATCGGAAATGAGCGGTGGCGTATTCGACGAGGAATCTGAAACTCATAACCTATACCTGGCTGCCTCTATAAGAGAGTGACACCATTTGATTTCCAAATATTTCTTTTACAGACGCTTTTGTCCCAACTACACTACAAAAACTTTGACCCTTTTGCTGCATCATCACTCCAGCGCTTTTATAGAAAATGATTACTTTACTGTGTTATGGAGCATTCTCATTGGTCATAAAAAACATATTCTATAAAAGCTGTAGTGTGACGCTGCATCAAATGGGTCAAATTTTTAACAGTGTATCATGGAGCATTCGCATGGGTCAAACGAGAGATATTCTATAAAAGCGGGGGAGTGACGATACAGCAAAAGGATCAAATTTTTTTGCAGTGTACAATGTACAAAGTTTGTCCCTTTTGCTGTATCGTCACTCCACTGTTTTTTAGAAAACGATTACTTCAGCCTACACTGTTAAAAATCTGCTGATTTTGCTGCAACGCACTCCACCGCTTGTATATAATATCTCTATTCCAACCAATGAGAAAGCTCCATTTCACGGCCAAGTAACCGTTTTCTATACAAGCAAGGGAGTGCGTTGCAGCAAAATGCAGCAGATTTTTAACAGTGTATTGTGGAGAATTCTCATGGGTCAAGAGAGAGATATTATATAAAAACGGGAGCTGGTGATGCAGCAAAAGGGTCAATTTTTTTACAGTGCACACTGTTGAAAAATGTGACCCTTGTCCAGTTAGAGTTTCACTCTTTGAAAAGATCGTGTGTCTATGTAAGTGTAACATAAAAGAATGAAAAATGAACGTTTCTAATTGGTCGATTGCTTCGAAAAGATATTGAATTTTAATGTTTTAATTTTTTTTAAAGTTCTAATCAACAGATTTTTTTGAAATTCGAATGGGACCACATGGGCCCCATACGCTTTCAAACAAAAAAAGAATTATCAAAATCGGTTCATATTTACGAAAGTTATGCGTGAACAACAAATACATACAGGTCGAAATCATAACCTCCTCCTTGAAGTCGGTTAAAAAGCATCCTGATGGAATCCCATCAACAGATGGTTTTCTCATCGCCTCCTATATTCTTTTATTCATAAATTCATTCACTCATAATTTATTTTAACATTCATTTATTTATTATTTCATAATAACTATATCCAATAAATATTAATTTACCTTTCAAATCCTTTCCGGCCGTTATTAACTTCAGAATATCCAATAATCTATTTAACTTCAATAGCCTTTCATAATTTGTTCCACGGACTCCATCTTTAATTTCAACCTACATTGACAATAACTTATCTACGACTAATCATATTTTTCCGTAACGATATTTTCCCCGCCAGATGGCGACTTGGAATATCGTAACAATAATCGAATCTTTCATTCGCTTTACCGAATCGATCTTTCGATTCGTACACATGTCGTCTTCTGATTGGCTCGTGTCGTGGGCGTGCTCGCAAACGATGTTTTCAATCCGGCTTGCTTAGTATAAATACGCGATGTTTATTTCTGTTCTTCGCCGCTTTTATCTTCCTACCAATGGAAAGATATCAAGTAACTGTATTGAAGCTGGACTTCAATCTGGACGTATAATTTATTTATACCTGTTTTTATTTAGTTTATTTTTAATTGTTTTAACCTGCACAATGCTGTCAACTATATGTTCAACTGTTAATGTGTTCATCTGTACCAATGTAATGGAGTTCGCTGTGTCAAGTCTTCTGTAATGCTGATTCAACTTCTCCAAGTAATGAAATAAATATATTAGTTTTATTTTTGACTTTTTATTTGCTGCTAAAGAGATCGACATCAAATACTGCTCACACTTATTTTAACTTCCAATACAGTGTTAGGTACCAGCAAAAGCTCCATTGCGTTATCTGCTTCTTTAATGATATTTTTCAGCGTATATATAAACCTCCAAAGGTTATATTACGCACATTAAGGGGTTATGGGCGGTAAGCCTAACCCTGGAAGCCATTTTGAGCAGATCGATCTCGGCAGGCAAAATTGAAGTGTTGTGTTTTGAAATATCCTGGATTACGTTTTATGATTTCTTCCTTATGAAAAACTGAAATTTTTTTGCCAAACCTTATGATTTAAAGAACTTTTATTGTTTAATTTCAAGAACTTTAATTATATTTTCCCAAGAACTTTGTTTTGATTTCTGCCGGACTTTAGTTTACAGAACTGTTTAGTTATATTTTGAAGAAGTTTTGATTTATCTTTTGCTGAACTTTTATGATTTACAGAATGAATTAATTACGTTTATATTATTTTATGCTTCAATTATGCTTTCAAAATAGACTGTTTCTGATTTTTGTTGAACTTTATGACATTTTGAAAATTTTTTTGAGAAGTTTGACTTGGCTATTAACAGAGAACCGACGAAAAAGTCGGGGGGGCGGTAACACTTAAAATTTTTTTGCTTGCTTGAAGATTTATCCTGAAATTTTTTTTTTAAAATGGCCACTAATCCAATTGATAAGTTAAGTACAAGAAATTACGCCACATGGGCGTGTGACATGAAATATTTGTTGATGGAAAAAGGCCTTTGGGATATTATACAGTTAAAGCAAGAAACCCCAGTTTTAAGTGAAAGTGTTACTGCCGATACAGTCAACCAATTTACCTCCCGTGCTAACAAAGCTCTTTCTTTAATCTACTTAAACATAGAGCCTGAATTTAAGAGATTAGTAGAAGATTGTCAAGAGCCTGTTGAAGCATGGAGAAGACTACATAAAAATTTTCACCCTGACTCACGCACCCATCATATGACCTTGTTTAATGAACTTATGGAAGAGAGGATACGGTATGGAGAACCTATCAACTTATTTGCAACTCGTTTGAAGAAAATTTACTCCGAAATAAAGCTCATAGATGAAAATTTTTCAGAATGTTACCTTACTTACCAATTTTTACGATTTCTACCCAGCAGTTTCGACAATCTTGTCCAACAGGTCTTATCCAAACCTGATGCATCCTTTAAGTTTGACTCTGTTGTGGACTCACTGGTAGCTGAAGAAACAAGGCAGAAGTTACGTGATCGAGACAGTGCCAGACAGGTCAGCGTTTCCACTACTGCTAAGGTGAACAGGTCCTTTAAGAGCAAATCTCGCTTCAAGAAGTCTCAACAGAGAAAGTGTTGGAGATGTGGGAAGTTAGGACATATTCAAGTCAACTGCTACGCCAGATCACCTGATCGCCAGTCTCGTCATCCTTCTCCTTGTTCCAGATCCAGACGTTCCCGTTCTTCCAGTGGATCCAGTTCCCGAGGTCGACACTTTCAACGGTCTCCCGAGAGAAGCCAGACTGCCTCATCATGCCCATCCGACGACTCTGCTTGTGGTTCCCGAGACTCATCGCCTGCTTCCAGACGCTCCAGAGACAGATGCAAGACTGCCAGACGACCCTCTCCTCATTTCTCCAGTTGCAGAGGCGGTGGCTCTCGCACGAAACTGTCGGATAGTTCATGTAAGTCGAATCTTTTTGTCTCACATTCTAGTATCAGTAATGTTGTTAATGATTCGGAATGGATATTCGACAGTGGTGCCAGTCACCACTTCTGTAACAATAGAAAATTGTTTTCTAAATTTGAAGAATTAAATGATGAGATGTCTGTTGCTGTTAAAAATGTTCTGTTTCCCATTAAGGGCAAAGGGGAAGTAAAACTACGTTTTGGTCAAAGAATTTTTACCTTGTGTAATGTAATGTATTCAGACCAATTACGTAGAAATTTGATCTCTGGTCCCCAGTTGGACCTTAATGGTTTAACTTTTAAAGGAAGCAATGGTGAGGTAAAGATCTGTCGGGGGGGCGAGTACTTATTTAGTGCATTTCTAAAAGACCGAATTTACAGGTTATATCCTAAAATTCCAGTTTCTAAGGGTAAATCGGTAAAGTTTGAAACCTCTGCTGTTAAACATGCTGAAAAAATGTTAATGTGGCACAAAAAGTATGGTCATATTAGCCCTTCTTTAATTGCCCATACTAGCCGTAAGCAGGGTGTTCGAGGATTACCTAATTTAAAAGAGACTACTTTGTTCTGTGAGGCCTGTAAATTCGGCAAACTTAAAAATATTTCACATAAGCATAATAAAAACATTCGTTCCAATAATCCACTTGAGTTGCTTTACGCCGATTTGTGGGGTCCCTGTCGCATTGAAGGTAGAGGTGGTGAAAGGTACTTTTTATCTATTATCGACGACTTTTCCCGCCGTGTCTCAGTCTACCCCTTAAGGCTTAAATCCGACACCTTTGATGTCGTGAGAAAGCATATTTTAAGGGCTGAAAACTATTTGAATAAAAGAGTTAAAAGTTTTAGGACGGATAATGGCGGGGAATTCGATAGCATTTCTTTTAAAAATTTCTTTGAAGAAAAAGGTATCCACCACGAATTTACCAACGCGTACACCCCACAGCAAAATGGGGTTGCCGAACGTTTTATGGCAACTGCGGCTGATGGAATGAGAACTTTGCTCATTGATAGTAACTTAGATCCCAAATTCTGGCCAGAGGCTTTAAAATATTTCACCTATTCATGGAACAGAATTTGTCCAAAACTGTTAGGAAAGACTCCATTTGAGCTTTACGGGAATAGAAAGCCGTCTGTTAGGCACTTAAAGCCTTTCGGGACCGAAGCTTATGTTAAAACGCCAAAGCAAAGGACATGGAAACTCGAAGCTCGTGCAAGAAAGGGAATCCTTGTAGGATATGCTTTCCGCACGAGGGGATACCGAATTTGGATTCCTGAGACAGATGAAATAGTTGAGTCCTCTAATGTTTGTTTTAACGAAAGTTCTGTTGGTCTTAAGCGCAGTGTAGCTGTGCTGGGCACCGATGATTATGCCCTCTTTTCTCCCAAGGTGCCGGTCAATCGAGATGTTGCTGTTGAAGATGAGCCTGAGGTCATCCCAGGTCCTTCCAGCAATTCTCAAGATTACCCACTTGGGGGGGAGGGGGACATTGATTCGGGGTCCAGTACCAGTAGCCTTCCAACTATTCCCTTACGTGAAGATGTTAGTTGGATACGAAAACCTGTAAAACGTAAGAAGGAGAACAGAACAGACGTTTATTACTACGAACTAGGAAAAACCAATAGGTTACGTTCCCTGAACGAGGTTCGTAAATATTGTAAGGACAACAACATTCTATTTAAACCTGAAATTTTTGATTTTAAAGGATCCAACTCCTACTGTGGCATTATTCCTATTCCCGTGGAGTCTGAAACATCAGAGAGTGAGGATGAAACTTCAAGTGAGTCAAATTTCTCAGGTATTTCAGCATGACTAGCAGTAAACTCTGATACCCCCCGTACGTTTAAACAAGCGTGCAAATCTGAACAGAGCTCGATCTGGTGGGAAGCAATGATGCGAGAAATGCAGGTAATGAGAGACCGTGGGGTTTGGCATTTGGCTGAGTTACCAGCACATGTTACGCCAGTAGGTTGCCGGTGGGTTTACACGACAAAACGGGATGAGAATGGACGGATAGCCAGGCACAAGGCGAGGCTTGTTGCCCAAGGGTTCAAGCAAATAAAGGGCGAGTCCTATGAAGAGACTTTCAGCCCTGTTGTGAACTTTGGCGTTATCCGATTCTTTTTCTCCCTTCTTGTATCGTGTAGCGGGTGGTCACACACTCAGTGTGACGTGACCTGCGCCTACCTGTATGCACCACTGAGCGAGGATGTGTATATGCAACAACCACCCGGATTCTCTGAACCAGGCAAAGAGCATCTATATTGCAAACTAGATCGTGCTTTGTACGGATTGCACCAGAGTGGTAGAGAATGGTTCACTGAGATACATAAAACATTATTAGACATTGGTTTTAAGAAATTATCATCCTGTAATTGTGTATACATTTTTAATTCTAACATTTTACTTCTTTTATACGTTGATGACATCGTGATCTTTGGGAAAACTAAAAAGCTTATACATAATGTTTTACTTAAATTAAAAGCTAGGTTTGATATAAAAGAACTTGGAACAACGAAAAGACTACTTGGTGTTGAATTCGAGGATACTCCGGCAGGAGTTGTAATCCACCAGAGAAGCTACATCCAAGATGTATGTAATAGGTTTAGTTCTTTTAAAGTTCCAGTTTCTTCATTACCTATAAGTAAAGGAATAATTTTCTCAAGATCCAGTTGTCCCGTATCTGATGCCGAAATAAAGGAAATGTCACATCTGCCCTATCGTAATTTACTGGGTTGCCTTGCCTTTGTGGCTAACCGTACTCGTCCTGACCTCTGCTATGCCGTGAATGTTTTAAGTCAGTTTCAAGCAAACCCTGGTATAGTTCATTGGGATGGGTTGCTACGATTGCTAGGATATTTAAAAGCAACTATGCATTACAAGCTGAAACTCTCGTGCAGATCTAATGATCTCGCAATTTTCACTGATGCTGACTTCGCGGCTAACCGTGATGACCGGACTTCGATCGGCGGTCAAATAGTCATGCTTGACGAAGCTCCTGTCGATTGGCGCACTTTTAAACAAAAGTGCGTTTCTTTATCGACTATGGAGTCTGAATTCGTCGCAATGACTGAGGCCGTCAAGAACCTAGTCTGGTTTGACCGGATACGTCGCGAATGTGTACAGGAAGGGATCATACCTGTACTAGGGAGGACAGCTGTAATGAATGCTGATAATCAAGCCGCAATCGACTTTGTTAAATCCCCAGTGGAAAATTACAAGTCCAAGCATATTGATGTAAAGCTCTTTTTTATAAGAGATCTTTTCAATAGGGGGGAATTTTTACTTAATCACGTGCGTAGCAAGTCAAACTTGGCAGATATTTTTACCAAACCATTGTCTAAATATGAAATACTTAACTTTATAAAGATTCTATTTCTAAGTGATGTAAAATAGTCTTTTTAATCCATATTATAAATTTTTTTTTCATGTATTTCATATTTAAATTTTTTATATAACGTACCTAATTTAAGCTGGTATCTTTTTATGTAACATGTAAAGCTTTTTGTAACTACACTATACTTTAAAAATTGTAAATTAAGTTTAAAAAGATATGTGTAGACATCTGCTATTGTTACGGTTAACTAACCAGCATAATTTTTCAGTATAGATAACCAGCTATCTTGATCATTTCATAAAGTTTTAAATTGTTAAAATTTACTTAAATGTTAAAAATATTTTTAAAGTGATTTCTTTTCAAACCAACAGCTTTTAATTTATAAAGAAATCTTATTTTTAAAGTGTTTGTACTTGTGTTTATACAATTTTTGTTTATATGTATATAACTTATTTCTGTTTGTTCATTCTAGGCATCTAGGGCCAACAGCCATTTTTTGTGAGTGAATGCATTCCAGGTACCGGAAGATTGTCAGGAGAATAAATGAGTCCCTAATTCATATAATGAATTTGAATGTTAGAATTTTTGAAAGAGCCGTTGTGTTGTCCCCTAGGACTAGATGCCTGGAGTTCAAGTTCATAATGAAAATTTAAATTTCTTTCTGCATAAATTTTCTTGTTGTTAATTGTAATAAAGATTTATTTAAATATTCTGATCAAGAAATCAACTAGAGCTGGTTGTAACATTTCCAAATTGGAAATTGTTAATTTTCTAGATGGTACATCATATTCATTTTTCTTCTTTCATACTTTAAATTTTTGAAAAGTTCTTATTTGCATCTTTTATAGATTAACTTTCATGCTTGGCTTTTTAGTGATCTCTTATCTAGGATATGCCGGCCTCTGTCACTGGATTGAGATTTTTCATGTGCCAATTAATTTTTTTTGGAAAGTTAATTACTTACGCAAATACTTTAAACTTTTCTTATACAAGTAAAATTTAACTATTTTTCAAACACTTTCATTGTTAACTTGTTCAAATTGTTAAATTATTAAAATCGTTAAATTTTTTTTTTAAATTGTTAACTTATTCAAATTTTTCTTGTTAAAATTGTTAAATTGTTTAAAAATTGTTAAAGTTTTTTTTCAAGTTCGAAGTGTTTAAGCTTCGTTTAAATTTTTCACGTTCGAAGCACTTTTAAAAGGCTTCGTTTAAATTTTTCTGACTTCAATTGTTGAGGTCGTGCGTTTTTCAAGTTTTTTCAACTATTGCAGTTGTTTCACTTTTTCAGTTCAGAAATGAACTAGATGGAATTTCAATTCCTTAAGTTTTTGGGGTAAATCCTGACTTGCTCTGGTTAATGAGGTACTCCTAGTTGACATGATGTGGAGGTACTACTACTAACAAAACAAAAAAATTTTTTTTTCAATTTTGTCTTTTGAATTTGTGAATGTAATTGTGATATCTATGGATTTTTCAATCCTTTGCTCTTTGAGTTCATTTGAAACTCTTTTTACAGAGGCAATGAGAGGGGGGGCATTGATGGAATCCCATCAACAGATGGTTTTCTCATCGCCTCCTATATTCTTTTATTCATAAATTCATTCACTCATAATTTATTTTAACATTCATTTATTTATTATTTCATAATAACTATATCCAATAAATATTAATTTACCTTTCAAATCCTTTCCGGCCGTTATTAACTTCAGAATATCCAATAATCTATTTAACTTCAATAGCCTTTCATAATTTGTTCCACGGACTCCATCTTTAATTTCAACCTACATTGACAATAACTTATCTACGACTAATCATATTTTTCCGTAACGATATTTTCCCCGCCAGATGGCGACTTGGAATATCGTAACAATAATCGAATCTTTCATTCGCTTTACCGAATCGATCTTTCGATTCGTACACATGTCGTCTTCTGATTGGCTCGTTTCGTGGGCGTGCTCGCAAACGATGTTTTCAATCCGGCTTGCTTAGTATAAATACGCGATGTTTATTTCTGTTCTTCGCCGCTTTTATCTTCCTACCAATGGAAAGATATCAAGTAACTGTATTGAAGCTGGACTTCAATCTGGACGTATAATTTATTTATACCTGTTTTTATTTAGTTTATTTTTAATTGTTTTAACCTGCACAATGCTGTCAACTATATGTTCAACTGTTAATGTGTTCATCTGTACCAATGTAATGGAGTTCGCTGTGTCAAGTCTTCTGTAATGCTGATTCAACTTCTCCAAGTAATGAAATAAATATATTAGTTTTATTTTTGACTTTTTATTTGCTGCTAAAGAGATCGACATCAAATACTGCTCACACTTATTTTAACTTCCAATACAGTGTTAGGTACCAGCAAAAGCTCCATTGCGTTATCTGCTTCTTTAATGATATTTTTCAGCGTATATATAAACCTCCAAAGGTTATATTACGCACATTACATCCAAGCCTAGAATCGAACCTAGGTCATCGGTATAGCTCACGAACGCTCTAACAACGGAGCCATTTGGAAATATACTTGTTTAGATACTTAAAAACCGCATAGCCAACAGAGTTAAAAAGCATCCAAGCCTAGAATCGAACCCAGGTCATCGGTATAGCGCACGAACACTCTAACAACGGAGCCATTTGGAAATATACTTGTTTAGATACTTAAAAACCGCACAGCCAACAGAGTTAAAAAGCATCCAAGCCTAGAATCAAATCCAGGTCATCGGTATAGCGCACGAACGCTCTAACAACTGAGCCATTTGGAAATATACTTGCTTAGATACTTAAAAACCGCACAGCCAACAGAGTTAAAAAGCATCCAAGCCTAGAATCAAACCCAGGTCATCGGTATAGCGCACGAACGCTCTAAAAACTGAGCCATTTGGAAATATACTTGCTTAGATACTTAAAAACCGCACAGCCAACAGAGTTAAAAAGCATCCAAGCCTAGAATCGAACCCAGGTCATCGGTATAGCGCACGAACGCTCTAACAACTGAGCCATTTGGAAATATACTTGTTTAGATACTTAAAAACCGCATAGCCAACAGAGTTAAAAAGCATCCAAGCCTAGAATCGAACCCAGGTCATCGGTATAGCGCACGAACGCTCTAACAACTGAGCCATTTGGAAATATACTTGCTTAGATACTTAAAAACCGCACAGCCAACAGAGTTAAAAAGCATCCAAGCCTAGAATCGAACCCAGGTCATCGGTATAGCGCACAAACACTCTAACAACGGAGCCATTTGGAAATATACTTGTTTAGATACTTAAAAACCGCACAGCCAACAGAGTTAAAAAGCATCCAAGCCTAGAAACGAACTCAGGTCATCGGTATAGCGCACGAACGCTCTAACAACTGAGCCATTTGGAAATATACTTGTTTAGATACTTAAAAACCGCACAGCCAACAGAGTTAAAAAGCATCCAAGCCTTGAATCGAACCCAGGTCATCGGTATAGTGCACGAATGCTCTATCAACTGAGCCATTTGGAAATATACTTGCTTAGATACTTAAAAACCGCACAGCCAACATAGTTAAAAAGCTTCTTACTTCTGTTTTAAATTATACTTCTGTTTTTAATTTTTTTAATTTCATATTATCAAACATAACTTGATGGTTCTTGAAAACAATATTATTATAAATTTTATTAGCAAAATTAGGTATTTTTTAAATGAAATAGTAATAGTTAAATCCCTTGGGGACAAGCGAACTGTAACGAGCCGCATAAAACGCTCAGAAACCTTTATTATTATCACTAGTAAATTTTTATGGTATATGTTGCCTTATTTAATCCGTAAACTTTACCGATTCAAAAAACCAAAAAAATTTGTTGTGGAAAACCGATGATAAAAAATTAAAAAATTCCGTAAAAGACTCTCGTCCCAAAGGGGTTAAATTGTGAAGAAAAGTTACATTCGTAAACTTTAACTTTAGACAGTTTCTAATCTTCTTTTCTTAAATAAGCACATAAAAAATGCATACCATTCCGAGACTTCACATGCTTTGAAAAATGAAATTACATTTCAATAAATTTTTTAAGGATACTGTGGATATTGAAATTATTATTATGTATTATTAAAAGCTCTGTAAACGTGACATGAAACTTTTCCCGCGCGTATGTTAACATTTTGAGTACATAAATTTTCTGTAAAGAAAAGCCTATTCCTATTTCATAGGCATAATACATAAAAAATAATTTTTAATTTCTTACTTAGCAATTTTTTAAATATTCAACATCAATGATAATTAAAAGTGGCCTGAAAAAAAAAATTAGATATATAATAATAATAAATTAACCATATCAAACCGTAATTGCAAACTGTTCTGCTAAACTAGCTCTGCATACGAATTGAATATTTCGAACTGAGCGAAAAATTGCCCAGGCCGGGAATCGAACCTGGATACTTGGCTTACATTTTCGCTCAGTTGGAAATATTGAATTCGTATAACTTTACCAATCAGTGAGATTGTGTTAAAATAATAGTATAGCTCTGCATAACTGACATAAACATTTTGTGACTCATTTTTTAACACAAAAGCATGATATTTGCAAATCTTATTGTAAAAAATTGCGTATGGTAAAGGGATTTGTAATCGCAGAAAACATATGAGGAGCCCAGTAGCAGAGGGGTATAAGTGACAAAATTGAAAAAAATGAGTTAAGTGCACATGCTATCTGGAAATAAGCCTATTTATTTGTAGGTAAAAAGTTTTGAGTGATTTTTTTATTATGTACTGAATTTTAGGGATTAGTTACTTAACCTCTTTCCCGAAACTGTGAAGCGCGTAGAGGCCAAGGTGTATAAGTGAAGTTGTATCCGTAAACATCTATATAGCAGAAGCTCGATGGAAAATATACAAGGCCATTTGCTTGTTTATACATTAAATAAATGCATTTCAACTGTTAATAAATAAAAAAATCATACTTTAACCATAGATTATGAAACATTTTCCAACTCTCCCTGAAATCTTTAAAAATCTTCGCTATTTAGGGCAATAAAGTGTTACTGTCCATAGCCAAATATGTATTCTAATATTTTGATGAACCCTATATTTTTTCTATCGGCTGATATATACTGTATAAAGGGAAAATTTAGTTTAGTAAGAAAACACACAATTCTTTGAAATTTCTCTTTCAACAGTTTATACTAATAGATGGAAACATTCTTGTATACTTTTGTTCACCTTTAGTTTACCTTGAACCTCTATTATCCGCTAGTATTTAGCTGAAATTTAGTTCAAACTAAAACTTTTAAGACTGCTGAAATTACATTTCCAGAAATTATCATCCATAGCTGACCATGTATAAAATTTTGTGCGTGACCCTGTATATCATTTTATCAATATTTTACAAGCAATTCTTAGTAAACTGAAAGCAGTTCAGCATGGAAATGCATGACTTATTTAAAAGCAATCTTTAAGTAAATTGCGCTCATATTCAGTAACCTTTACGAGATCTTTTGTGTAGCCCTGTACATGAACTGTAGACTATAGCATTTATACATGCCATATAATATGATAAATTTAATGAAACGTAAAAGCGCAAATCATAATTAAAAAGGAATTTCGTCCATCCACCAATCATCATTGATAATATACAGTACTTCGGATAGAATGTACTATTTGAAATCTTTTTTATGTCCTTGTAAATACTGAGTACAGCGTAGTAGGCGCGAAATAACTTATATTAAGCAATGTATATAAATTTTATTATACGTGAAAATTGTAATATAATTAAAATATGTCGAAAACAATTCCCTCGTTATCATTAGGTAATGTAAATCTTTTGTGTGGCTCTGTAAATAAATAATAATTATTATTTTACAGAATATTTTTTTAGTGCGATTCATAAATGTATATAAGTTTTAATATGTGACAAGGTGTAACATCTTTAAAATTAATTTGAAACGATTTTTCCTATAACCCGTAATGTAACGGAAAACTTTTTATTATCCCTGTAGATAAACTAATTGTGTATGAAACTTCATTTGCAATAGGTTCGTCTTGAGGTAAACGTGAATAATTTTCAAAAATTTCAGGGCAATCAGAATATATTTAGGAAAGTTAGGGCGCGGACAGACAGACAGACAAACCAAAATCATATTCACTTTTCAACTTTGTTGGAAAGTGTTAAAAATATAAAATTCCAATGTTTCAAAACTTATAATAAAATTTTTAAATTTATATTAAAACAAATATTTTTCCTTTCATTCATTTATATCAATATTGTTCATAAATATTTCGTAAATTCACTTTTTTATTTCATAATTTTTCCTTTAATAGAATTTATATTAAAACAAAATTTTGTCCTTATATATTTGTATCAACATTGTTTTTAATTTTTTCATAAATACTATTTTTTATTTCATAATTCTTCATTTCTTGTGATCTTTCGGCAGTTGTACCGTAGCTTCCAAGCAGTTTTCATTACTGCTTGGAAGCCAAGGGGTACAAGTGCCGAATGATGATAAACATTGCTTAGTTATAAATAAAAAAAATTGTATTCCACTTTTTTTTTAAACAGTTATTGAAATAAGAGTTCAAAGATCACTAAGAAATAAGCAAAAGTTCCATATCTCAATTCATTCAATTACAATTGATGCTCAACTTTAAATTCAATTTACTCGAAATCTAAATTTTGTCACTTGTACCCCTTGGCTTCTGGGCTCCTCATATATAATATACTTGAAGAATTTAAAAGGAGATGAGGCAAAATAATTTTGCATGAGGTACTTTAATCATAAATGATATTTTCCAACTTTATGCAAAACTAGCAACATTTACTTAATCATTTGATCGAATAGAATTGAAAATTAAAATATAAAACTAAGTTTTAACTATTAAATAATGAAAAAAATTCGAGGCCATTGCTCAAACAAAACTGGGAGGGCATGATTATCCCCCCCCCCCCCCCCGCCCGCCAGATTACTACGTCCATGAGAAACTTTTATCCATCTCTTACATAGACATTGCATCCTAAATAATTATGTTACGCACAGCTAAAATATGCCCAAGCATTCTGTTAACTGTACCAGGATTAAATTTGGATTATAAATTTGTTTATTCACAAAATAAATCAATTTAAACCTTCTGTGAAGTTGAAAAAAATTGCAATAGATAATCAGTGTCAGTCATTTTAATGGAGATGGGATAGCGGGCTTCTTTGAATCTTTGAGCTGCCTCTGTGAGGGGAGGCATTTTCGCCGTTCCTAACCGATATTGCAAAATAACAAACTGCGCATGCGTGTGGACTCTATTAAAATTCTCCCTACTAGAAAAATTGCACAGGTTTACCGAGGTTGCTTTCGTCATCATACTAAATTGGCGATTACTTTTTGTCGTTCAAATATGTGATACAGATAACAAATCGTAATTAACAACATTAACAAGAAAATTACTGTTATTATTCTTAGATTTACAGAGGCGTTTAATACTTAAGATTTTATTTCGATATTTTATTTCTTTGTGAATCTAGTGTTTTAAATCTCCAATATTAATTTATTTTAAATTTGTTTCCGATTTAATCATATTAAGATACTTAAATAGTTTATTGAAGTATTTTACGCGTTATAATAATTTTTTAATCATTAATAATTTATTGTAATTAAATATTATCAAATATTAATAAAGTTGTGGTATCAATGAAATAATATTTATAATAAATATTAATTTATATTAAATAAATTTATAATATCTTATTTATAATATTAAAATATATGTTAGAGAGATATTTTATAGTAGATGCTATAAAAAATAAAAATGATAATAATTTATGAATTATTGTATAATGATTAATTTTTTTTAACTGTTCAATAAATTTAAAAGTATTTTGTAAAGAAATATAAGCTGATTTGCAGTATTTAAATAATTAAATATATATATACATATTATCATTAAATGATTTACTTGAATATCTATTTCTATAATATTTTAGTATTTACTTATTATTAACATTAAATATTATCAAATATTTTCATTATAAATAAAACAAATGTAATTGATAATAAATATTTTCTTCTTTATTATCTGAAGAAGATAATATTTTATAAATAAATATAAAATATCATTAAATTTCAATGAAATATTTATATGTAAAATTTCATTTATTGAAATATATGGATATTATAACATTACTAATATAATAATAATTTGATGATGATCTAAGTTATTATTGTATTATTATATTTATCAATGATAAATCAGCAAATATGATAATTTGTTATACTTATATCTATCTTATTATCTGTATACACATTATCTATAAATTACTGACACATTTAATTTTATAATATAACAACAACAATTATTTCATAATTATTTATTACAAAATATAATAATTTATTTTTATCAAATATTCTAGCTTATTTTATATTCAGATATGCTATAAATTGTATGAAAATTATGTAACATTAAATATTATACTATCAATAAATAATTTTATAATAAAATATTAAATATAATTAGCTAGTTGCAATACCTAGGCATTTCTTATTTATTAATTATAGATAATTATCTCACTTAATTTGATAATAGTATAACTAAAAAATTCTATTTTAAATTTAAAAAAAAATCTTAATAATAATCTATATCCTTGCAAAGTAATTTGTATTTTTGATAGATGTAAAAAAGGAAAGAGAGGAAGTTAAATTAAAGTCAAAGCATAAGAAAAGTTTTTAAAAAGTTAAAATAAATATATTTTATCATTAAAAATGTAAAAAGAAAAAAGAAAAAAAAAATTAAAACTGAATTATTTACATCCATAAAAAAGTGAAAAATAAAGAAAGAAAACTTTTCTGTTCTGCCATCTATATCCAGTTATTTGTACGAATTTATTAAAAGAATTTATAATTATCTGAATAGATAGCTTTTAAATTTAATTTTTATAACTAAATAAAAAAAAAAAAAAAAAGAAAAAGAAAAAAAGAAAAAACAGTTTTATGAAGCCGTATTTAAAAAGGAAGACCATAGTAATAATATTCAACAAAAAATGTATTTAGTACTTAATAAAATTACATAAAAATGTAATATAGGATCTAAAATATTAATGCATTATTAAATTTTAAAAATAAAAAATTATTACATTTAAATTTATATGTATTACTTAAAATAAATTAATGTTTCCTTAAAGATGTATTATTTTGGCAGCAGAACATACAAGATGTAAAATAAGATAATCATTTTTATTATTATTATAAAGGAATAACATGTATTTGCATTATAAAGGAAATAATATACTTAGAGGAAAAGAATAATATATATTTGCATTTACATTTTTATAAGTATTACGTTTAAATTACTCATTGATAAGCTCATTTGCAAAATTTAACTCTTTATCTGTTCAGTAATAAATAATATCCTAATTGCGTTACTAATAAATATTAAAAAATCACATGAAACTATTTCTAAAGCACTGTTTTTGTTAATAAAAATAAAATAATTAATAATGTAATATGGGATGAAAATGTCACGTCTGATAAGATAAAAGCGCCAATATGGTAACCCTCTATGTACAATTTTTCTAGAGAGAGAATTTCAATCCAAGTCCGCACGCATGCTCAGTTTGTTATTTTGCAATATCGGTTAGGAACGGCGAAAATGCTGAGGGCAGGAATCCAAAAGAACGATGGGACCTGGGAGAAAATGTGTGTCAGTGTCCGAGGAATGTGAGAAATTTCTTTTGTCTAGGGGGTATTGCGTACCTACAATATAGAGGGAAACGGATGACCAAGCAGATTTTGTTTGAAAAGGGGTCGAAGCAGGGTTTTTCCCTTAGGGCCCATTTTGTGAAAAATAAAAACTATTTTTATAAATTCATTATATTTTTGTAACCATAATATTTTCTAACGAAAGATGAAATCCAGTTGCGCAAATTCGAAAAAAGCAATTATTTACAATAGCTTCTTAAAAGATCATAAGATTTCTCTTTCAAGTGAATTTGTTTGCAAATTACTTATAAAAAACGAACAAAATAATTAATGAAACAAAATATGTTTTTATAAGATGGAATTTTTTGAAGGAACTTATTTTATTAAGAGGGAATCTGTGTTGGAGCCTGTTTGATTTAAAAAAAATCAATAAAAGGATTTTTTTTTTTTTTTTGGGGGGGGGGGGTATTAAATTTACAGAAATTATCAAGTTTATTTACAAATGCTTTGCAAAATGTAATGAAACCTGTTTAGAAGAAATAAAAGTATCAAGAAAATATTTACAGGACAGGTTATTTAAAAAAGTGCGTCATTTAGCAGACACCACGGATTATTTCATTATACATAAGGACATTTACACACTTATACTGGATAAAGAATGTTAATGGTGATTTAAATGGTATTATTAAGTTTAATTAGTTTAAGTACTAATATAACTGCTACTACTTATGATAATAAAATATTAACTCTCACTGTATTTCAGTTTAAAAGTCTATGATTTAAGACAAACACATACGTACATTGAAGTTATCTTCTTACAGTATACTACAAAACTTTGAATGTTTTTATATATATTTTTTTAAGGGTGTTCTTAACTGATCCGCTGAACAAGAGCAAAACGTTTTGACACATTTACAAATTCGTTTTTTAACGGAAAGATCAGGGCCTGATTAATGCACGGGCCTCCGGGGCCTTGGCCCTGGGCCCACCAATTTCAGGGGCCCACAAATTATGTGGCTGATTTTTTCCCTCTAATCAAATACTTTTCAAATAATATTGTTTTATAAAATATGAAGTGTAAAATTTAAATATTCTGAATAATTTCTCAATAAATTTTTTAGAAGATTTTATCCTAGGCACTTTTTACCCAAACAACTTTGTCACCTCATCAAATAAACCTTCTTTTTTGCGAAAGTGTCACCGAAAATGGGTAGGCAGGGGGGCCCAATTTTTTAACAGGACCTGGGCCCAACTTCAGCTTGATCGGGCTCTGGGAAAGATATAAAATTGGAATGCCTGACTATGGAAGCGATTTTGAATTGAACTTATTTTTCCATTTTATGATAATTAAATTACCTACCGAGTTACAAGCTATTTCGATAACCTGATCACCCGTTTTTCTCCTGCTTTTCGACCGGTTTTGCTGCTTTCGTCGGGGAATGTGCTCAAAAGTATCAATTTTGAAGACTTGTTATGAAAAATCTATTGTGTTTTTAAAAAAACAGAAAATTGAGTGCAATTAGACAGTTTCTGAATAATAGCACCTGCTATTTTCATGCATATTTCCGAGCAAAAATAAATTAAAGTATGTATCACAAAGTTGCCCTCTTTGATTTAAGAACACCCTTAAATGTTTGATATGTTAAAAGTTGTTATTCAATTCGTTACAATGTAATTCGTTACAAAATATTGGCGAAAAACGTTGTAGCATGGTTATGTGACTTTTTGAGGAGAAGTAAGCTTATATTTAAAATACTTGAGAAATCTAACTGTGTTATATTGAATCTCAACACATGCCCCACCTCCTTTAAAAAAAAAAAAAAAAAAAAAAAACCTATTTGTCGGACGTTTCTCTCAGCCCGCACAGCTTTGAAGAAAGTCCGTAGTAGTTATAGCTGCCACCACCGATATTATTAGGTGATATCGGTTACCCACTGTGAAGATTGTGTAAATGAACACTGACGCTGTCAATTAACTGAATTAACAGTTTATTTATTGAATTAACAGTTTATTTATACTATATGTACACAAGAAATACACTATTTACAATTATATACAATTACAACTCGGATATAGATGATCCGGTTCAACATTAAATTAAATACCGTAAAAAAGTTGGCTGTGTACTGTTCAAATTACACCTTCTCCCTCACACTCAATGCACGTTAGATTAACTTTATCGGTGATCAATTTCGAATCTCCCAACACATGGATACTAGGCCTACGCTATCCGGCCCAGAGCACTACACACCAGGACGTCTGTGTCCCTTGCTCTCCAGATACGAACTCAGCCTACGCTCTCCGACACAGAGCACTCTACACAAGGACCTCTGTCCTCCACTGCTCTCTAGATATGAGCCCAGATACGAACTCTCTACGCAAGGACCTCTGTCCTCCACACCTCTAGGTACGAACCCCAGATACGAACTGTCAAAATCTCAGACACGACTTGCCCTTCTCAAATCACTTCTTTTCCCAAGTGTCAACCCCCTGTGGAGCTTCTCCATTGGACACATTCCACATTGCTTTCTAGATTCGTGGCATGTTCCTTGTTTGCTCATCATTCACATACATCGCTGACGGATGAACACGCCTCTCGGCAATATTCTCTTTCTCACTTCACCACCTGCACATGATACCTGTCAATTCTCACTTTAACAAAGAAAGAATGCCACCTTGAAAATTCCAGTACGCAGCCGGTACAATATATAGAATATTAAGATAGAGAAATAACAGAAATTCCAATCTGTAGCAGATGTTGTCTCAGAACCTGACACTATTTGCAATAATTTACGATTTAAAAAGAATTCAGAAAATGCTATCAAATGCTGAAAATTTACGTGGAATTCCAAGTGGAAAAATCAGTATCGACAGCAAGTCCAAATGTGTCCCTTTATGAAAAAAATTAAAACGTTATTCGATTTTTAAGTACTGCAAATGGCATGTACAGGTACATATGCTAAAAATATATTTTCTTTCAGCCAAAATGCACAACTTTCAGACACACACATGTATAAGCATGGTACTTTTAAGCAAGATTCTTGGAACGATTTTGTAATCGAAAAGTCTTTTTTTTTTTTTTTTGATAAATTAATCACTCCTTGAGTTATAACCGATTATTGTCTCTCGACATCAGTTCTTTTCTTTTTGCGCACTTTCTTGTTGAAAACGTCAATTTGACATTGTTTTCTGAAAGATCCCCTGCCTTTCAATTACAAAGTTTCTTAATAAAAATTCCTGTCAGTTTCAGGCATTTGTGAAAAAAAAATAAATTTAATAATGCGATAGAAAGCAAGGATTTTTAGGGAAAATCTGGGAATTTGTAGGGAAATCTGCTGTTTAGTTCCGTCTTATTTATTTATTTATTTATTATTGAAAAACAACATTAAGCAGATAATTTTTATTATTCTGTTTAAAAATATTAAAAATTAAGTATCGGAGCTAGATTGGAGAGTGGGGTATTTAAGTTTAGGTTACTCACAAACGAATCTAAAAAAAAAAAAAAACTCATTAATTGCTAATTAGTCAATTATATGAGTAGTAAGTATGTGCGGCGGAAGTGAAGTCACAGGGGGGCGTGGCCTAAACCGGAAGTGACGTCATCAGGATGACGTCTTGTTAGACGAGGGTCGGTTGAGTTGTTTTTGGCTGAGAGCGTCTTGTTAGACGAGGGTGGGTTGAGTTGTTTTTTGGCTAAGAGCGTCTTGTTAGACGAGGGTGGGTTGAGTTGTTTTTTGTGGGCGTGTCTACCTGTCAATCAAAAAAAGGGGGGGGGGCGGAACCGGAAGTGGGGGGTGTCACGTGACTTGATCGTATAGGATAACGAGGGTTAATGTTGAGTTGTTTTTTTGCTGAATGTTGAGTTGTTGTTTGCTGGATTTTTTTATGGGGGGAAAGAGGGGGTTGGAAAAATGGAGGTCACGTGATTTTATCGTATAGGATAACGAGGATAAATGTTGAGTTGTTAATTTTAATTTAATTAATTAAGATTATAATTAATTAAGATGTAATTAATATTCATTTGAAAGTGATCGTTTCGTTTTAGTGATCACGTGGTCCATGACGTCATACTTTCATGTTAGAACAGGTTCATTTGTGTTTTTAATCTTTACTTTCCTGTTAGGACTTGAACGCTGAACCACGTGGTCCATGACGTCATACTTTCATGTTAGAACACATTTAATAGTTTTATCTGCAACCGATTGTAGAGTTGAGTTGTTTTTTCGGTTCTAGATGGTGTTTAACTGTAACCAAGTGTAAAGTTGAGTTGTTTGGATTAGGATTAACTGTAACCGGTAATGAAAAAAGTTTCTCATGCAGCATCTGGCAACAGTTGTATGGATCAGTTGCTTGGATTTTCATGCTGTGTGTTGCATCGTGTTTCTGAATATCAACTATTCATAGGCCATTTTTTTTGGTGAAAATTATTTCGTTTGTAATTTAGTGTTTTTGTACTTTTTTGAGTAGTTTTAAAAATGAAACGCTTTTTAAAGATTAGTTCTGATGAACAAATAAAGCGAAAGAGAGCTTCTAAAGACTTAGATGACAGAAAAGAAAAGAACGATTTTCCAAATTCATCGAGGGATGCTGGCTTCACCCTGAATTCTTTGCCAAAGGATATGGTTCGTCCTCATTGTATAGATTGCAATGAAATGTTTACAAGAAAGTGCGATTTAATGCAACATAAGAAGATTCATAAAATTCGAAAACAACACTCATGTACAAAGTGTAGCGAAATGTTTGATCGTCAGTTGGATTTATTGCAACATTGTGATGCTTTCCACAAGGTTCTACCTAAAGCTGTGAAATCACCCTTTTCAAAAAAATCATTATTTGAAAAAGTAAAACATTTTAAAAGACAAAATACACAAAATATTTTTACTAAAACTATTATTGACTCGACTGGAGTGAATCACAAAGACTTTCGTTCATTCTTTAATAGTGTTCTGTCGGATACTATAAATGAATTAAACTATCAAATGCAAGTGAAAAAGTCAATAAAATGGTATGCAGCCGTTCAAGTGGATGTATGCCGTAAGATACAGGACAGTGACTTAGAGACTGCCACCCCTTTCTTCTGTTCAAAAACTGTACTGGAATTAACGAATCAAAACATACCTCTACATGTTCAGAAAGCTTTTATAAAAATTTTTAACTCGTTTGAAGATTTTACTGAACAAGCGTTTAGTTGGACATTACAAAACATTTTGAAATTAGAATTGTATACAATGCAATATAGCATGTTTATTTGATTTGTATATTTCATTATTTTGAATGATTAATAAATAGTTTCATTGTAAAAAAGTATAATCTCTAGCCTTCATCAAATATTTTTTAACAGTGCATGTAACATTTTTTCAACTGGATGTTTTCTTGCATGATGTCACCTTGAATTGAACCCACTCTCTTTTTTCACTAAACTGAAACTCTTTTTTTACAAAACTCAAACATTTTTTAACAGAACACATTTTTTTTTATAAAACACAAAACTTTTTTCTTTCCAATACATAACTTTTTTTCTCTTTTACTGAACGTATTTTTTAATGAAACATAAATTTTTTTTTCCTTAACATAACTTTTTTTACTGAATACATTTTTTACTAAACATAAAACTTTTTTTTTCTCTCTCTCTTTTACTGAAGGTATTTTTTAATGAAACATAATTTTTCCTTAAAATAACTTTTTTTTTTATTCAATACATTTTTTGCTAAACATGAAACTTTTTTAAAACTAAACTTAAAACTTTTTTAAAAACTAAACTTAAAACTTTTTTTAAAACTAAACTTAAAACTTTTCCCTAAACACAAAAATAATTTACTCAACTCAATACATTTTTTTGCTAAACATAAAACTTTTTTTTTTTTTCTAAACACAAAACTTTTTTTAAAACTAAACTTAAAACTTTTTTTTTAAACTAAACTTAAAACTTTTCCCTAAACACAAAAATAATTTACTCAATATAAAACTTTTTTTCTTTAAAATAACTTTTTTTTTTTTTTACTCAATACATTTTTTTTTTTTGCTAAACATAAAACTTCTTTCTAAACACAAAACTTTTTTTTTAAACTAAACTTAAAACTTTTCCCTAAACACAAAAATAATTTACCCAATATAAAACTTTTTTTTCTTTAAAATAACTTTTTTTTTTTTTTTTTACTCAATACATTTTTTTTTTGCTAAACATAAAACTTCTTTCTAAACACAAAACTTTTTTTTTAAACTAAACTTAAAACTTTTCCCTAAACACAAAAATAATTTACCCAATATAAAACTTTTTTTTCCCTTAACATAATTTTTTTTTACTGAATACATTTTTATACTAAACATAAAACTTTTTTAAAAACCAAACTAAAAAACTTTTTCCTAAACACAAAAATAAATTTATTCAATATAAATTTTTTTTCCCAATTCATATCTTTTTTACTAAACATTTTTTTTTTCTAATACACACAAAAAAAATAATTTTACTCAAGATAATTTTTTATAAAACCATAACTTTTTCCTAAGCATAAAAATACTTTTTCCAGAGTACAAAACTTTTTTTTTTTTACATAATAAAAAAAACTTTTTCTTAAACATAAAAAACATTTTTTCCCCTAAACTTAAAAAAATTTATTTTCTTAAATAAATTTTTTTCTAAAACATACAAATATTTTTTCCGAAAACATTTTTCTTTTTTCTAAAACACAAAAATATTTTTTCATAAAATATTTTTTTCCAAAACATTATTTCTTTTTATAAAACGTAATATTTTCTAAGCATAAAATTTCTTATTATTTTTTAACATAAATCGCTTTTTCCTAAACATAATTTTTTAATCTCCAAACATAATTTAATAATCTCTTGAACACATATTTTTTTTTTTTGTTTTTTTATGGGCATTCTTTTCAAAAAAATTTCTTTTCTCAAGAAAAATTTAGAAAAGTTATTCTAAAAGTTTTCAGACTTACAAAATGAAAAAAAAAATACACAAATAGATGCACGCATAAATATTTTACAATATAAAAATTTTATTTGGTTCATAAAATACAGTGAAGTTTCAAACAGTTTTCTACATTTTTAACCAAGGTATTTGTGATATTGGTAAAGTGGCGTGCTGAGATGATTTTCGTTTTCTATGATGGGATTCAGGTCTTGCAAAAATAGTTTTCTGTTCAGGCTTCAAATACTTGTTTTTTATAAGTTCTTCAGGAAAGCTAATTTGCTTTAAAAGTTCTTGAAATTGATCAAAAGCAATAGGTTTTTCTCTTCTATTTCTCAGTAAAAATCCGATTAGTTGAACAAAATCTGATCCGTTAATTACAGTATCATCGATTTTCAACTCTTTGCTTTCTGAATAGGAAATTTTATTTTGTTTTAAAAATTTCATTATTTTAACAGCAGTTTTCTTTTGTTTAATAGGGACAGAACTTAGAATTTCGCTTTCTATATCAGGAGATTTTTCAAAGGATTTCTGAGGAAGTTGTTCTTCCGGGGGTTTGACTGCATTCATATCTGGGAATAATACAAACTTTTGCAAAATCTGTGTATAAAGCTTCGCTTTTTCATCATCCTCTATTTTTCTTTTCAAAATAGTCTGAATCTGTCTGTCCAAATCACTTAAATGCTCATCGGAAAACTCTTGATCTCTGTCAGCTGGAACAAGTCTGAATTTATGAGCGAGCTCCATTGATCAACGTACTGAGCACTGATACTGCAGCGGGAATAAGTATAGACAAAAATCCTTCTCCTTTTTGAACGAGAAGTCGTCTTTTCTTAAACAAAGGTACTTTCTTATCTCCCAGACAACGCAATGCTCTTTTATGAGCGGATAATCTATTTTTTTGACGTTTAGATACAGGTATGTTACCCTTTAAAAGATTTAAAGCGCATTCACAGACCCCTTTTATAATACTATTGGGACACTTTTTAAGAAAGCCTGCTTTTTGCTTTGTCTTGCTTAACAATTTGAGATGTTCCACGGTCGACATCCTGAGTACAAATGCTGATTGTTGAGCTTAATCTCTCTTTTATATGCATACCGTAAGAAAATGCTTTCGTTAAAGCGCAATTTTTAAAACAGGATTTGTGATTGGGACAGTTTACCACTGAAATTTTTAATAAATCAATCTTAGGACAGTTAAAATCATCCAGATTAAAAATCTTTCGTCCAGACATTCGTTCTAAAAACTTTGCTTTTACTAACCCTTTGGTATAGATATTTTTGTAAGAAATAAACAAGGATAAAAGTATAGGGTCTAGTGATAAAAAAGGTAAATTACCACTATTCCACTGCAAACCATGACAGTAATTTGTCAACCAGGTGAAAGTCTTCCTTTGTTTGAAGGATAGCTGCTTCCAGTGATGCGGGGGGAGAAAACTCCAACGACAGTGGTATCCAGAATCAACCGCATAAAAGGCGAGTTCTTTGATAATAAAATCGTTCGAATTTATTTGAAATCCCTCGAATTCAAGTACAATGGAAGACATGTTCACCGAATGACATTCAACGGATAAATGGCTTATCGAAATTCATAAACGTAATGTTTATCACCAGGAAATATACTTGTGCGCATGCGCAAGCTTTCAAAAGAATCGGGCCTTAAATCAATGAATAAGTAGCTAAAAGGTAATGCAGTAGCATCATTAAAAATTTCTTGAAAAGCCTTAGTTTTACCAGGAAACATTTGTCTGGATAGATGCATTATTTGGCTTTTATCTCGAGGATTTTTGTATAGTACCATGTACTGAGAGTTTAAATTAATATTTCGCATTTCTTTACCGTGATGAAACAAGTTTTGAGTTATAAAGATAACCGAAATATTTCGATGGTGACTGCCTTTCGTGAAAAGTTTGCCCAATCGTGCATCAGAAGATAATTCTGACATCAAATCATCAATGATAATTAAAGCATCTTTTAGAGAGTTAAGATTCGACGGTAAACCTTCTTCAAATTGTACATGTTTCATTGAATTGAAAAGGGGTTGATAGCTTCCATAACAGTATATTATGCGTGCGGGCATGGGACGAAAATATTTAAAATCAATTAACTTTTTAACGAATACACTCTTACCCGAGCCTGTTGGCCCACTAATAAGGACAGTAGAAGGATGTACTAACTTAAGTAATTCCATGATTTAAATGACACGAATGAATTGAAACTTCAATTTTTATAGTTTCTTGATTATCTAGGCGAACTATTTTTGAGTAACTATAAACAACACAAAACTTTTATGATCTTGCTAGGAAAATGAAATCTTAAGCATGCATATTTTTTCTAAAAAACAAATGAATATGATTTTGTTTATGTAATCCACTAACCTGGATGAGTTTTAAGAAACATTGAATACACTTAAAATAAGAGAAATAATTTTTATTTTTTAAAAATCATGTTTACACCATATCGTTTTTTGACAAATTGATTTCTTTTATTCAACATTATTTAATTGATGAATATGATTAAAATAAGCATGCATATTTTTTCTAAAAAACAAATGAATATGATTTTGTTTATGTAATCCACTAACCTGGATGAGTTTTAAGAAACATTGAATACACTTAAAATAAGAGAAATAATTTTTATTTTTTAAAAATCATGTTTACACCATATCGTTTTTTGACAAATTGATACATTCGAAAATCATTCTTCTTCCTGGATAATACATTGCTAATCGATTTCATACAAAGTCCTTGACATCGTTTTACAAGAAAGTAAATACAATATTGTCCACAGACATTGGACGTTAAACTTTGATGCATTGCCTTGTTCCAACGAATTCGGTGATACTTCTTAGCAAATTTTGCTATGTCTTCTCCATAGGTTTCGGGAGAAAGTCCGTAAGAATCAAAAAAGTCCAAAGTTTTCTTATCTTGAACGTAAATTGCTAGCCAATGGGATCCTTTTTCGTCATGTTTATCTGTATTGATCACTAAGGCACAGGGAAAGTTTTGAATATCAGGTATTTTGTCAGAAGGAAAAACGCCTGCAAAATATCTCGCCGAAACAGGATCACGAGATAAAATTCTATAAATTTGTGTTGAATTCATTAGTTTCCAAAATCATACAGAATATTGCGAGATTTGTTGATTTCAATTAAATTTTCAAATTCAGCATACACTAGCAGAGACACTGTTTGTGCCAAAATCGTCCCGAACTTGATTTCTAATCTTAAATTACTATGACGGATAAGATTAAGATGAGATCCGTCACATAAATCAGGTGACAGATCAAAACAAAATAATGAATATCCCTGTGAAAATTCTGATCTCGAAAGGTACAAACCTTTGTTTTCTGCATTCGAAAATAAATTCTCATAAGCTCGAATAAATAAATTGTTTTCAAAGTCAGGTTGTAGTGGATTGTGAGGAACGGGCTGACCGTCCACATAGACGCCTATGAAATTAATATTGTAATGCTTGAACTCAAAGGGGGACTTTTTATAGTTGCCGTTGAATGCGTCATTATCCACACAGGCGATCACGATGCGGTTGGGCATCTGACCTGTGAAAATATTATCTTGAACAAAACTCATATTGCCTGTAGGAATGGAATATGATTTGCAAAGCACTCTGTTAATAGGGTATTTGGCGGATGTTTTTTCTAAGCTTTTAGCATGTCCTAAAACAACGCCAGGACTTACTCGTACTTTACGAACAAATAAGGAAGCGTGTTCCAGGGAAACTTTAAACTCTCCTTCACCTGCTAACAAACAAAACTCTGGTTTACTACGAATCAGTTTAATTTTCACATCAACCATATTAAGGAGGAGTCTTTGCTGGTGAAACATATCCAGATGCAATCGACCAATCATATCAACCGAAGCACTGTGTTTCGTCAATTCAGCACGTTTATTAAATCCCTCATTGGGGTTTGCATCTGCCGGATCCACAACATTCATACGACCAGCAGTATCTTTAAAAAATAATTCTGAGGAAAGTTGAGAAGTTTTTTCATCGTACCCGTGATTGAGTAATTTCTCTATCATGGCTCTGTATGGGTAAGTATTATTGCTTGAAGAAACGAGTCTATCGTTCAGACTAATATCAACTTGGGAAAACATAGAATGCAAAAAAAGATTGACGGGTCCCACTTTACATTTATCCGGAATGGGTTTGCCATCCTTTTTTAAAATCTTTACTTTGACATATAACTGAGTTTGGGATAAATCAAGGTAGTCCTCTCCGCTTCCAGAAACATTAAATTCCACAGGCCCTCCATCAGAAACATTGGAAAGTGGGTGAAATTCAACCCATTGGCCTCTTTCAATAACTGTTTGAGTAGGAGGTAGATGAAATAATTCTAATTCCGATTTAGCACATTCGGGAGAGTCCTTTAAAAGAAAAGCCATAGTATAATGTGTAGATTAACAGTCAAAAATATCACGTCCTTGCACCTTCCGTGCTTTCGATGAAATGATGCGTTTCGCAGGTTTTCGCTTTCTTTTAAGCTTTCCATGGCCAATCATTTGATCCGCTTTTTCAACTGCTTTTCTAGCTAATTTCTTTCCGACTTCTTTTGATCGTGTTTTGAGAGACGATTTAAAATTTTCACCTGATAACACGTCATTCGCAACCATAGTGCCTGTTCGTAATGCTTCTTTTCCAATAGTTTTGGCACCACTTATCAAAAATGGCATCGCACTGCGAAACAATTTAGCAAAAAATCCGCCTATACCGTATCCTCTCTGCAAAACTGTTCCTCTATAGTAAGGCAACCCATCTCCTGTTTGCCCTGCATAATAATCTTCGAACTTTTGTGTACAACATGTATAAGGCACCAACATTTTGTTGATCTTTCTTTATCGCAATCAAGAAGGAAAATGAGACTAATTTAAACGTAAGGCTCTTTTATATGATTTGTCGTAAACGGAAATGCAACGTTACAAAAACTTTACCTCTTTCAAAAGGCACTAAATCTCCAGAATGAAGTCTAATATCTATTTGTATCGTTTGGAAATGTTGACGGATAACTGGTACGTACAATGGTCTCGAATAATGAGAATTAATAATTTCGCCATCGCTTCCTTCGACAGACACAATTTTTAAAAGAGGGGCTTGAACATCCCCTACTATTTGAGGATCCACGAGATCACAATATACATACATCATGGGAAACGATGACTTTGGGTCCGCCACAAAAGGACTTTGTTGCAATCCTGTAAATTCCCCGGGTTCAAACCCTAAAAGTTCTGCTAGACCTTCATGAAAAACTACTTTCGATTTTTTATCTGTCTTGATTGTAACTCTTTTCGTAATAGGGTGAAAATGAAATTCAATTTTATTTTTATGTGAGGGTATCGTCATACTTTTAATGAGATCAGGTATGGTTTCATAACATCCAGGAGGAACTCTCCTACCTTCCAATTTTCCATCCCCTAAATCAAAACCAAACAAATTATTATCCTTTCTAACATTATACCATGTATGCGGATAAATGAAATCGACCAAAGCCATTTCCCATTCACCGTTTAAATTTATGGGAGTGGGCAATTGAGTTGTAAATTGCGATATTTTATTATTTGGGAAAAAGCTCACAGAGCTATCGCTGATGAGTGTGATGTAGAATGACATCTTTTGATGGAATGAACGGTAAGTATGATGACTACTCTATTTATATCATTCGGACATCTTCAACCCATGCATTAAATTTTTCAGGATATCCCAGAAATTTCACGAAATATTTTATTTTCCCCCCTTGTTTTCTTTTTTTCAACACTTTTTCCACGGGGTAAAAACCTGAATCCGAAACTTTTTGTAGTTCTTGCTTGTAAAAAGTTCCTTTTATGATTTCTCCTGCTAAATCTTTTAATTTATAGACAACAGGTACCCGATTTATGATTTTATAAATCGTAAAAATTTCTCTTGTCCAATTTTGTTCATATCCTTTCTCAAAACGTAGTTTCTCCTTACTTATACGAACGGTATCGTCTAATTTCAGGTCAGATTTCATTGGAGATATTTTGTTGTTTGAATACAATGTTTCCCAAACCTGACTTTGGTTATCGAAGTTTACTGATGCTGGCTCCATTTTAATACTACGATGCCATGTGTGGTTATAACTGTATACTAATTTATCGATTACATCAATATATCTCTTTGTATTCTTTTCAGTAAAATATTTCCACATTTTCGTTTTAAGTGTACGATTAAAACGTTCCACCACCGATGCCTTAGTGGCATTATGAGTGGTGAAAAAGTGCACATTCTTCTTTCTTAAGAAACCTTGTACGATTTTATTCGTAAATTCTTTACCTTCGTCTGTTTGTAAAACTTCCGGTTTGCGTTCTTTAAATATTTTTTCGAAAGCAGACTTAACAGTCGCCGATGTTTTATCTTTCAGAGGAATAGCCCAGGCGTATTTCGACAAAATGTCAATACATGTCAGTAAATACTTATATCCGTCATTCAAAGAAGATAGAGACTGCATGTCTACTAAATCAGATTGAAACTGCTCGTTTAAGCCTCCTACTATGACACGATTTCTCGGGAATTTGTGTCGTAAAGGCTTGTGCAAAGTATAAGAATCTTTCGTTTGCAACCATTTCTTTATCTGTTGCGTTTTGACGCGACCTTTCAAAGCACGTTGCAAAACATTTATACCACCGAAACTGCCTGGTATCTCCGGATCCCGATACATCTGATCCAAAGCTTCCATTGCAACAATGATTATGATCTAATCGAAAGTTAACATTCATTTATATTTTCAGATAGAAATTCGTATGATGTTTATCGCATGAAAGTTTTACTTAAAATGAAAGCTAGTGATAAATACTTTAATATATATATATATATTTACAGCGTTAGTACAATTTTAAAGTTTTAAATCTAAAAAAAAATGTGTAACAAAAAAATTGACAAAATATAAAAATCACACGATACAAAATATAATAAAATAATACAGAATTTATTAAAGTGAACAATATAAAGTTATACAATACATAAAATTAGATGCATAAGATTAAATACATGAATTGATTAATTCATTATACTCAGTTTCCTCTTCTGATACATACATTTTTTCAATGCTCTTAAGCAGTCCGTTTGTATCCACAGCGTCAAAAAATTCTTGCTGTCCTAGAACATAATCAAAGTCTACATTTAAATTTTTTTGTACAATGTCTTTTGCTACGTTATCCATATTAATTTGGAAAAGTGCTTGCTCAAAATATTCAGCAAATTTTTGAGTCCTACTTTTAGATATACAGTCATGCATGTAATCTGTTTGATAGTGATCCCTACATCCAAAACAGTTCACAAGTTCGGTAATTTTTAGGGTAATAGAATCACACAAACACTTACCCAAAGATTCGATCAGTTGAAGAAATCCGTCACAAGATGAATCAGGTTTCAAATCCAACTTTGAATTGTGGATTTCTTTTGTTATATTGTTGAATAATGTGTATGTAATTAATTCTGTTTTCACACATTCCGTTATAAAGTTTTTGCTGTCTTCGAGTTTAGCCAACTCTACAGCTCTCAACACAACGTGCTCCGGCACATATTGCATGCTTAGATTTTTCATCTGAAACAGTCTTTGAAACACAAAAAGCTGAAAACCAGCCTTCACTTGCTTCGACACACACAAATCTCTTTCAATCACAAACACTTTATCTGAAGATTTGTTGTTCAGGATACCATATACCTCTGCACACAAAGAATACCACACTTTAGGCGACAAGGATACTCCATCTTTCGTAGGGTGGAAGAAACCATCTTCGTCACAAACATGTTTTCTGATGTGCACATGTGTTTGTCCCATAAAGCAGTTGACGTAAATAAAATTTTCACCTCCTAGATGAACCATATCCTTTGGCAAAGAATTCAGGGTGAAGCCAGCATCCCTCGATGAATTTGGAAAATCGTTCTTTTCTTTTCTGTCATCTAAGTCTTTAGAAGCTCTCTTTCGCTTTATTTGTTCATCAGAACTAATCTTTAAAAAGCGTTTCATTTTTAAAACTACTCAAAAAAAGTACAAAAACACTAAATTACAAACGAAATAATTTTCACCAAAAAAAAAAATGGCCTATGAATAGTTGATATTCAGAAACACGATGCAACACACAGCATGAAAATCCAAGCAACTGATCCATACAACTGTTGCCAGATGCTGCATGAGAAACTTTTTTCATTACCGGTTACAGTTAATCCTAATCCAAACAACTCAACTTTACACTTGGTTACAGTTAAACACCATCTAGAACCGAAAAAACAACTCAACTCTACAATCGGTTGCAGATAAAACTATTAAATGTGTTCTAACATGAAAGTAAGACGTCATGGACCACGTGATCACTAAAACGAAACGATCACTTTCAAATGAATATTAATTACATCTTAATTAATTATAATCTTAATTAATTAAATTAAAATTAACAACTCAACATTTATCCTCGTTATCCTATACGATAAAATCACGTGACCTCCATTTTTCCAACCCCCTCTTTCCCCCCATAAAAAAATCCAGCAAACAACAACTCAACATTCAGCAAAAAAACAACTCAACATTAACCCTCGTTATCCTATACGATCAAGTCACGTGACACCCCCCACTTCCGGTTCCGCCCCCCCCTTTTTTGATTGACAGGTAGACACGCCCACAAAAAACAACTCAACCCACCCTCGTCTAACAAGACGCTCTCAGCCAAAAACAACTCAACCGACCCTCGTCTAACAAGACGTCATCCTGATGACGTCACTTCCGGTTTAGGCCACGCCCCCCTGTGACGTCACTTCCGCCGCACATACGCGGCTTACTACTTATATGAATAACTACAAAATAGTAACAGGTTTTATGAATCAAATAAAACACAACAAAGTTAAAATCAGCATTATTTTAATGTTTGTTCTAAAATCGAAGGTTTGTTGAATTACATTATTTTAAAAATAATGATGTATTTAAGAGTTGTTACTGTAATTTAGAAGTAGAGAATGTGTGTAGTGATAAGTGTGTACTTTTATGGAAAAATTTCCTATTGTTTCCATAAAAATAAGTAATGGGATGCAGACAAAAACTTAGAGGACAAAATCCTCGCGGACAAAAGTCCTACGTGTTACTTTCAGTTGTAATATTTTCACATCAAACCTAATTGTATTAATAAATACTTAGTATTTTAACAAAAGTAAAAATAATCCAATTTAAAAATTTTCCGTATCTTATAAAATTTTCTTTTATATAAAACATAAACGTCGCTTTATTCATAAACCACATATTAGGTAACTCGTATAGTATGTCCGATGTTAACGTCAGACTAGAAAGACCAGATTGAGATGATTTTTTCTTAGTTTGGCATCATTTCTGTCTCTTGAAGGGGGAGGGGGGGGGTGGCATTAAAATTATATCAAAACGCGTAACCGCCTGAATGATAAACTTTTGTACGAATAAAAATATGAACAACAAATAAAAATATATTTTTGGGAACTTCAGCACTCTTGTATTTCTAAGGGCAAAAAAAAAAAAAAAAAAAAAAAAAAAAGGGGGGGGGGAGGTGGATACAAAACATACATCGAAGTCTATCACGACTTTAGAAGTGAAAATTCCGTTAGGATATTTTCTATGAATGTAAATAACGTGTCCTATAATTATTAAAAAAAATAATAATAATAATTTTTCCTACTTTCTGCCAAGGACTATAATCTATGACAGCCTTCATAATAAAACTTTATAAGGAGCGGATTTTCAATATATAACATCAGTAAAATATGATTTTTTTTTCAATATGGCAATTTTACTTTTCTACGGGAGGACACAAAAACATATCTAAAAACTTTATATACTCATAAACGGATTCATATTGTCACATATATAAGCATGTATCTTTATTGTAATTTGACGGCCGCACGGGAGATGTCATGGGAGGGGGCGAAAATTATCTCGGAATCTATCATGTATTTAAACAGGCAAGAAAAATACAACAAACTAACAAGTAAGAAAGCACTTTCCAACGCTTCATGAAATCTTTAACAAAACTTCGTTATTTAGGTAAATAAGGATGTAAAGCCAAATATGTATTCCAGTACAGCCCTGTGTTTGATCTGTCAGCTAATATACAAACTATATAATAGAAAAAATTAGTTTAGCAAAAAAAAAAAAAAAAAAAAAAAAAAGCCTAGTAGCTTAATTTTTTTTTCCAGTAATTTATACTAATAGATGGAAACATATACTTGAATACTTTGTTCATCCTCGTAGTTTGCCTGGTACCTTTATTACGCATCAGTGTTAAGATAAAATTTATTTTAAACTAAAACAATCTTAAAACAACTGAAATAACTTTTTCATAAATTATCATTCATAGGCTCCATGTACCCAATTCTTTGCGTGGCTTAGTATATCATTTAATCTATATTCTGCAAACGTTTCTTAGTAAATTATATGCAGTTCAGCGTAATAATGCATAACTTATTTAAGAACTACCTTTAAGTAATTTATGTTCATATTCACTAACGTTGGCGAACTCTGTTGGGTAGTCCTGTATATTAACTATAGCATTTATACACACTATGAAATGTGCATACATTTAGTGAAACTTAAATGCAAATGTCATAATTAAAATGCTTTTGATCCAATTATTAGCCGTCATCGGATAGAAAAAAGTACTTCGGAAAGAATGTACTATTTGAAATCTTTTTTGAGTGTCCCTGTAAATTCGATGTACTTCATTTTTTGCAAGGCAGTATCGTATAATTTATACTAAGCCTCAGTGATACAATTTTATTATACATGAAACAGTTTAATATATTTAAAGTATGTCTCACACAATTCCCCCTCTTTATCATTATCTAATGGAATGCTTTTGTGTGTCCCTGTAAATGAATAATAGCTATATTTTCACCACATATTTTACAGAATACATATTTTAGTCCATCTTGTGAATGCCTATAAATTTTAACAAGTTTGATAGGATGTAACATCTTTAAATTCCTTTGAAACGATTTTTCCCCATAAGTCGTAATGTGCTGAAAAACTTTTGACTCTCCCTGTAAATAAACTAGTCATGGTAGAAACTTCATTAAGGTTTGTGCTGGGGTAAACATCAGTAACGTCCAAAAATTCCAGAGCAATCAGAGTATATTTACGGGAGTTAGAGCGCGGCCAGACGGCCAGACAAACCGAATACATAAGCATTTTTCAACTTTGTTGGAAAGTGCTAATAAAAATAAAAGCCCCACCAGTGGCCACGAGGTTCTGACCTCCAAACTGGTAGACTGGTAGACCCAATCGCGACCGTCGGCCTAACCGTTCGAAGTTTTCCGTGGTTTTCTTCGAACCTTGCGTAAATACGGGTTAGGTTCCCTTAGAAAGACCCCCACGGAGGGCAACCCACCCCATAGGGCCTATATCCCATAGCGTAGATAATCGGCCGACAAAAAAACAACCAACCAACCAACCAACCAACAATAAAAATAAAAATGTTTTGATCCATGCAAAATTAATATACTAATACTTAAGAAAAGAATATATAATAAATTTACACCTGCTAAGAAGAAAATTTGTCTATAACGCGTTTTTTTTTTCTTTTTCCTATTGCAGTTCTGTTTCAGAAATTTTTATTGCACAATGTTTATGGATTTTAAAATCTCATACATGGAATATGCATAACGCATAAAAGTGATAATCATAAGCATAAAAAAAAATAAAAATAAAATAAATTCAACTCCTTGTACGAGACAAATTTTTAGAAAGTCGACATAAAAATCCTCGTTTAGTAGAACTCAGGCCGGCCCTACTGGGGCCAAGCCGATAATTAAACTTTTTTTCCAGGCCTTGTCGGTTTCAGACCGAAATTTTAGCTATTATACCGTGCCAATATATACTTTTCCCAGGTCGCCATCGTTCCTTTTTTACTTTTTCGATTTTGGTTGCAGATATTTTTTATAAAGGCACTTTCCCTTTTGAAACCGGTTTTGAAAGTGAAATTAACTTTATGAAAAATATCTGCATTCGAAATCGAAAAAATAAAAAAAGGAGCGATGTAGAGATGTATATCGCAATGTATGCAATGAAAAAAAAAATTATTTAAAAATATCAAAATGCAAACCAGATATTAGAAAATAACCTCCCCATAGGAGCAGCATTAGCTTCGATCGTTTTGTAGGCCAGAGACCAGAGGCGGATCCAGAGGATCGTTTTTTTTTTTTTTTTTTTTGGGGGGGGGGGGGCGATAGTAAAAAACATAGAATCAACATAGTCGTATTTTCTGTTCATGAAATCATTCCTCGTACTGTTATTATTAAATGAATGATCAAATGAAATGCTTTTCCGCGATCTTCTGACGAAATACGCTTTTTTTTCCGCGATCTTTTGACTAAATTCGCGCTTTTTTCGCGACTCTTTGACGGAATTCACATTTTTTTGCATTTTTCACGAATTTCGCGTTTTTTCCCGCGATATTCTGTCAAAATTCGGGTTTTTTCCGCGATTCTTTGACGAAATTGGCTCTTTTCTGCGATACTTTGACAAAATTAGTATTTTTTGCAATCCTTTGAGAAAAGTAGCTCATTTTTCCGCGACCTTTTGACGAAATTAAAGTTTTTTCCGCGACACTTTGACAAAACTCGCGCTTTTCCATTAATCCTATGTCGAAATACGCGCATTTCAGCGATCCAATGTCGAAGTTCGCGTTTTTTACGCGATCCTCTGTCAAAATTCGCGTTTTTTCAGTGACCCTTTGACGAAATCCGCACTTTTTCGTGGTACTTTGACAAAATTAGCGCTTTTTCAGCAATCTTATGTCGAAGTTCGCGCTTTTTCAGCAATCCTATGTCAAATTTCGCGTTTTTTACGCGATCCATTGTCAAAATTCGCGTTTTTTCCGCGACCCTGTGATGAAATTCGCGCTTCTTCAGTGATCATTTGACAGAATTCGCGCTTTTCAACGATACTTTGACAAAATTAGTGCTTTTTTTGAGCAATCTTGTGTCGAAGTTTGCGTTTTTTACACGAACTTCTGTCGAAATTCGCATTTTTTCCCCGACCCTATGATGAAATTCGCGCTTTTTCCGCAATAATTTGACAAAATTGGCGCTTTAGATACTTTGACAGACTTTACTTAGATACTTTGACAAAATTAGCGCTTTTTCAGCAATCATATGTCGAAGTTCGCGCTTTTTCAGCGATCCTATGTCGAAATCAGTACTTTTTCCGCGATACTTTGCCTTCCCTTTTTCCAACCCTTTGACAAAATTAGCGCTTTTTCCACCATCTTTTGACGAGATTTGCTCTTTTTCCGCGATACTTTGACAAAATTAACGTTTTTTTTGCAAACATTTGACAAAATTCGTGCTTTTTCCTCGACCTTTTGGCGAAATTCGAGCTTTTTCCGCGACACTTTGATAAAACTCGCGCTTTCAGCGATCTTGTGTCAAGATTCGCGTTTTTTAGCGATTCTTTGTCGAAATTCTTTTTTTTTTTGCGCGACCTTTGACAAAATTCGTGCTTTTTCCGCGACACATAGACAAAATAACGCTTTTTAGTGACATTTTAATGAAATTCGCGTTTTTTCCAGAACAATAAAATGTCTCCGACGGAGTCGCAGAAATCCCTTCTGGAAAAAAGTCTGAATTCAACACTGGTTTGGGGGGGGGGGGGGCGATGCCCCCCCCCGTGGATCCGCGCCTGCCAGAGACAGGAACCTTAAGTTACTTTACTAATTTAATACGTTTTGACAGAAAGGTCGCAATTTTTCAGCTTATTTCATGTTGGAATTTTATTCAGGCACTACAAAAGAATGTGAATAAGAAATCGGGTGTGTCTATACCATGTTAATTACCCTAGGGACAATTTCTTTATTGATTTGGTCGGCTTTGAAATCTTTATAGAGCAATAAAAAATGTCTCAACCGACTATAGAATCTTTGAAAAAGTTAATCCAGAGAAATAAATTATGATTCTTGTCGAAAAATGTAACTGGTGGAAATCAAATAATCTTAAAGGAATAATTTTTAGCTCACAGGCTATCAAAACCTGAGAGGTTTTGTGGCCGAACGTACTCTATGTATGTACGTGAGTACATATGTAACGCGATAACTCATGATAAAATATCCGATTTACATGAAATTTTGGATATAGGCTTATTATGATAAGACGCTTCCCTGATTAGTTTTGAAAATTTTTAAACACATTTATTTTTTCCTAAAGCAGTCGAAGTATGTGTGTTTTGGAGGATAGGGGAGGGGGGTCTATTAAATATTCTTCAAATTGATTTTTTTAAAACATTGTTATAGTTATTAACGCCAGAATTCTAATTTTTTACGATAAAAAAATCGATGTTACTGGAACTCATTAACTGAACTACATGTGTCACATTTTGAACAAAATGCTAAATTAAGTTTCTTTTTCTTCTTTTATTTATTTAAGTATATAAAGATGATGCAGCAGCTTTGATGCTAGAAAAATAAAATACAGATTAATAAAAGCCTTATGTCTTATCTTTTTCTTCTTTAAAAGAAAAAAAAAAAAAAGCAACACGATGCTACTGATGTAATTGAATCTATTGCCACCTGGGTATTTTCTCATTATTATAGTAAATAAAAAAATGGTTAATGCATAAAAAAACGTTTAAAATATTTAGCTGTATTAGAGAAATGCATTATAAAGTTGACATTTTTTAAATAGGATTATTTTCAGAGCGGTGAATGAAATTTTGGGAACCAAAATTACAATCAAACTGACATTAATGGCGACCGGATTACAGAAGATCACCTCTGATCGTGATAATATATATATATATATTTTTTTTGTAGTGAAAAATGGATACAGACCGAATTAGCCCACCACCACCACTTTCTAGACCTCCGGAATCTGTAAGGGGGTTGTGTGGAACCTCTAACTCAACAGCAATTCTTTTCTTTTAATATTCAATTATTTAAAGTCACTTAGACAAATGTACTTAAAAAAAATCATTTATAACTTATGATAAGTAAAAAGTATAAGAAAAAATTGTAAGTTTTCAAAAATATTTATTTATTATTATTGTTTGTAATACCATATGTTGTAGCTCAATGGGAGTAAAATTTAATTAAAAATAATAATTTAATATGCCTGTGATGATAGAAATAATCTTCTTTAAAAGTGTTTTAAAATAATGATATAAAAATATGTAAATAAACAATTCTGATTAATAGTTGTGATAGACTGTGTCAATGAGACTATCATTATTTAATTTAAAATAATCTATTTTCTTGTATCATTTGTAGGTCAGTTTTCTATAATAATTGTATTTATTTTGGCTATAGCAAATTATTGTAATAGATAAACAATGCTTTTTATAACAGTTATCTTGTTATCTGTTTTTATCTTGTTATTTGTTTTTTTTTCTTTTTTTTTTTTAATATCCACTTGTTATCTTCTATCAGCTTTTACTCTGCAGTATAAGAAGAATGTATTATTAAGAAATGTTCTGCACAATTACTGGCCTAGCACCGAGCATCTGCAAAGACTAGCTTTAAAAATACTTAGTTTTTTGTTAGTCATCCAGCCGGTAGGTTTGCAATATCAGCGTCGGGCGTTGGCAGTATAACGATAGATGACGCCAAATACTTTTTGGAAATTCCCTGCAGCCGTTTTCCTTTCGACTAAATTTCCCTCACCGTAGTTCGGGCAGAAAATATTTCCTTCCAAGCTTCTTCACCAAACACACTGCAGAACCTTTGTACAGTGACATCAATTTAAAGCTTAGCGTTATGGGAATTAATTTTTAAATATCTTTTTCAGTTTTATGGGTAAAAATCTGAAATTTAAACTATTTTTTGCATTGCCATACGCTATTTTACATTTAATTTATGAAAAATCTGAAAAATTAAATAAAACAACGAAACTGATCTAAAAATAATGTTTTAAATTTGTTTTAAAGTCTCGATTTTATATTTTTCTTTACATTTTTATAAAAAGGAAAGGATAAGTTATTTTACAACTCTGATTTAAAATTAAATCCTAAATTGAAATAAATAAAAATAATAAGCAAACTATGGAATATAATTTCACAATTAAAAAAAAAAAAAAATAAATAAAAGCAATATTACACTTTAAAAAAAAATCAATAAAATTAGACATATTTTTGTGAAAATGTAAATTAATATTAAAATAAAATTATAATTCAGAAAAGTTATTTCAAAATTGGAAATACAATTCTTTCTTTAGTGGAAAATATCAATTGACATTTAAATATAATTTCTCGTAAAATCAGTTAAAATTTTTAATTAATAAATACGACACATTCTCTTGTGTTAAATATAAATTAATATTTAAAACTG
>CAXHSM010001434.1:0-28801 GCA_964019185.1 Maratus speculifer | reverse complement strand
AAAAAGAGAGAAACAAACAAACAATCAAAAAAATAATAATTTCAACTTTTACCGGTAAAAAAACAAATAAAATAAAAATCTATTTTTAGATAAAGGTTGTCGATGATTCACATAACAATTAAAAGCACGCAGAAGTAAATAGGTATCGAACACTTCTAAGAACAAAATCAGATCATAAGTAGAATGCTTTTATATGACGAAATGAAGAAGTTTCAATCACAAACACCAGTTATGTTTAAAAACTAGAAGATATTTTGTTGCTTATGAAGACTGAAGAACATTATTTATTGTCATGTCGACAATATTTTTCAATTATTTCCAATGTGAAGGGTACGGATTACCCTTTTTGAATGCATGTTCTTGCTTTTTTGTCAGGATGACGCAATTAAAACACACAATTGAAGAAGAAGAAAGCACTGTTAAAAATAAGAACAGAATCTTGATTCACTGTAGATTTGACAACACCTTTAATATGGGTACGAATACCCTTTTTTTATATACTTTCTTGAATTTTGTCGCGATGATACTACCACACATAACTGATATTAAAGGAATTAGCACAAAACTGGAGTATATCTTGATACTTGATATGACACATTATATAACAGAACTTTTTGGAAATCACAGGATGAATTGTTCTTGACGAACACGGCACTGGAGAACACAAAACTTCATTTATTGCCGAGGTGACAATAATTTAGAAGTGGGTACGGATAACCCTATTTTAAATATAATTTCTGGAACTTTTGTCAGGATGACAACAGCGAACTTGACACAAAGACTTGTAACGGTAGGTTGGTCGTGGTGGAGGTTAAATGTAGACATACTCAGTAATTTAGGATAAAATAACAAAGTTTATTAAAGTGATAATGGCTGAAGGGAAGTGGAGCCAGTCTTAAATTTACACAACTGAAAACACTATGAACAGCTAAATCATACTCACAGGCTTCGGCCTAGCTCAGTCGGGGCACCTACTAACACTTCTCACTATCTTCTGGCTGAGCTGCTAAACAAAGCTTGATTAAACAGCCCGTGGCTGTGGGTAATTCTTTATTTCACCAAATAATCAAAAATGGAACTAATATAAACTCTCTTACCACGGCCGAATCTCAAATCAATTATCCAAACTCCTTTCCACTTCACAGGAGGCCGTTGCAACTTCCTATTCGGTAGCACTTCGCTGAACAATAATTCACTTCGCTTGTCTAATACTAGAGATCCTCACTCGCTGGCTGCTGGCTAATGCCAGAGACACACAAACCCAAGCTTTTATATGCTGCAAACTGAGATACTTCACATTAACATATTACTAATAACCGCAAGCTAACTGTAAAATCCGAAAGAGCACACACACTCTAGAAAGTTAAAGTAAAAGAGAGGATAGATGTCGCTTTTACGCTTACACTTGTTAAATTATTGACGTCACGATCTCAGAAACACTAGAGTGCCTTTATGGAAAGGTCACTCCCTCACAACCCCCCCTCGGATTTTACAGAGAAAAAGGGCTGGGCCAAATGCATGCCCAGAATTTTTTCTTGTTATAAATTTCGAGCCGTAATAAACACAGTGATGGGTGAAATTTGGCGCCGAAACATAACTTTTAAAATATTAACTTTAACTCATCACAACCAAAAAACCTCAGTTTGCCTCAAATATTCACATATTCAATCCAACCATTCTTCTATCTTACAAATAGCCTCCGTAAAACTTCCAAAAACTCGTAAAACTTTCAAAACTAATTACTTCTTCTTTCAAAACAGCCCACTCCACTGGGAGTGCTAAAATTTCTCAGAACACTAAACTTCCGAAATTTTCCTCAATATTGCAATACAACTATTACATTACCAAAAATTATCTCTCCATAACTTTCCTAATACTAAAATTCGCACCAAGTCCAAAAAAGCCAATGCGCAAAAATTTTCCTCATCCAAATTCCGAACTCATCTAAAATTAAATTTTACTTCATACTCAAAATAACTCTGCTATTACGTAATACCTACATACCCATTAGCCAATGAACTAACTCCCAAAATTCTTCAGAACTTAACTCCACTTTAACAATAATTGGGGAACATACGTACAGCGTAATATCGCTGTGCTTATGCAACAATAGAAAAAATATCAAAAATTTACAAAATGACGTCATCATGCTCTTCATCTGTATTAACTAAAAGAAAAATAGCAGAATCAATACATAACACAGGTATATTTCCCTGCAAGAAAATCACATTAACATTCAATTTTAATACAATACAATTTCAAATTCAAACGCAGCTCAAAAACTCGCAACTTGCGGAAACCATTCCCAACTAAAGTACAAACGCAACACATAAAACACGAACGATAAGAAGAAAGTTAATTCATTAAATGTTAGTATAAGAGATAGAAACGCGTGTCAAGGACTTCTTGACCGCAAAACACGTGCGCGCCTGAACCGCGGCGCGTGTACAAAATAACCCAAATCACTATCTGTACTTTCTGAAAATTTAAACATACATTAACATACATTTTATAACACATGAACAATATAACAATATAGTAACATTTTTAACAAATAACACAACAATTTAACAATAGATCCAGAATTTTTAAAAGCAGTTAAGACCAAAATCTCAAACATACATAAAACTAACAATTTTGCAAACAAATTTTGAACACAATTAAGCACTAAACGTGAGTCCGTCAAAAAATTCCAAAAATGGCCAAAAATACAAAACAGTCTTTCTGCTTTCTATTCCTTCATATTGCTACCACATATATGCACTCTAATAGAAATTTAATAAAGAACATTATCACCCAATCATAGAGATGATTCGCTGCTGGCTGGCTTCATACTACAGGATGTTTTTCTCCTCTTGTCCCAGAAACCTTGTACGAAGGATCTTTCGTCATCAGAACTGTATGGTGACGCCACAGTTGACTGTCGTGCCTGCAGCCTGGTTCGGAATGGATGCCGTGGGATACCTGTAGGTTCCGCTCGACGACTCTGCTCTGGCCGGTTCGCTGGGGTCACTCCATGGCGAGATTCACACTGTTGATGCTGGTAATCTGAGCGTTGTCTCCTCTTTCTAGATGCACCCGAAGTTACTGAGGATCCTAGGCCACGTTTCTTTCCGGACCTATGTTGTTTCTTATTGGGTAAAAATTCCGACTTTAAAGTCCTTTTAACAGTTTGGCGAGTGTCCATCTGAAATCTTTTCCGGGGATTAAGTACTGAAGATGGTGAACTATTAGATAATTTATGTTTGCGAGGTTGCTGTCTCATTAGTGGAGGAACTGGACAGTTTATAATTTTTTGTCTTTTATGGCACACAGAGTCCGATGTATTTGACACAGTTCTCTTATTTTTATTATCATACTTTGCTCTCGGATTGCTAGGCTTTCGACTTTCAATAACCGTTTTTGGAGCTGTTTGACCAAATTTTCTTCTTGAATATTGATGAAAAGAATTAGATGAAGAAGTGCTGGACTCGGGACACTCATTGGATCGGGAATTTCGCGAAACACCACTCGACACATGAGAACCTTCACTACCATTTTCTCTAAACTTATAAACTCTAACCTGATCCAAATTAACCGTCATTCTTTCACCATTGACATCAACAACCAAATTATTATTTCGAACTTCTAAAACCTCGAACGGACCTACAAACTTCGGACCAAACTTAGCTACTCTCTTTTGACGACTTGAACTTAACCAATGCTTTTCTACTAACACAAAATCTCCAACTTTCACTTCTAACTCCCTTCTACGCATATTATAATACTGAGCCTGCTTTTCTTGCGCTTTTCCCATTTGAACCTGAGCTTCCTTAACCAACCTCTCAATATCCTGGCACATGTACTGACTTTCCGCATCCGACACCATAACTAACCTTTGGAATGGAGTAATGACTTTTCTACCCAAAAACAATTCAGCTGGCGTTTTCCCCGTTGACTCGTGAACTGCTGTACGAAGTGCATACGCAAAATGCTGAAGAAACTGGTCCCAATTTGCATGATGAGAACCAACATATGAAGAAATCATTTGAATTAATGTACGATTTACACGTTCAGCCATATTAGACTGAGGTCGATACGGAACAGTAAAAGAATGATCGATCTCCAGCTTCTCACACAGGGCCTTAAATATATCAGAAATAAAACAAGGCCATGATCGCTCACTACCCTAATTGGTGCACCATATTTAGAAATATAATTATCGAAAAATGCATCGGCAACTGCAGGTGCAGAAGCCTTCCTGAGGGGAACTAACTCTACCCATTTACTAAAATAATCAACTATAACTAGCACAAATCTATATCTTTTAGGATTAGACAATGGATAAGGACCGATTAAATCTACACCTACACATTCATTAGGAAAATTTACTTTAATAGGAATTAATTTGCCAGCTGGACTTACATTTTTATAATTATAACGTTGGCATGTGCTACAGCTGGAGACATAAGCGCGCACTGCTTCCCGCATTTTAGGGAAGTAGCAGGATTCACAAATTCGAGCATAAGTTTTCCTGATTCCTAAGTGACCTGCTAATGGATTATCATGAAATTCTTTCAAGATGGCCTTACGAAGACTAGCCGGAATAAAAACTCTTAATTCACCACGTGAATTTACAATTTTAGAATAAAAAAGAAGACCATCGATAAGCTTAAAAGATTGGGACCATTTCTCAAACATAGGCACATCTGCGCTCGGGACATCATCAGGATTTTCCAAGTAACGATACAAACTACCAAACTCTTCATCTTGCTTCTGTTCCCTTATCAACTGCTCTCGCGACCTTAACACCAATGAAGACAATGCACAACACTTAACTTCCTCCGTGACCTCTAAACCACCATGCGGGTTTCGTGACAGAGCGTCCGCTACCGCATTCTCCTTGCCAGCCCTATGTTCTATAACCACATTATACTCTGCTAACTTCAAACACCATCTGACCATACGAGACGACAAACCCTTTCCATTAGTTAACTTTGTCAAAGCTGAATGATCCGTAATGACTTTAACCGGTATATTAGTGAAAAAACAACGAAATTTATTCAAAGCCCAAATTACTGCAAGACACTCCCTTTCCGTAATCGAATAGTTCCTTTCGGCTGCATTTAAAATTCTCGACGCAAAAGCTATAGGTCGACCTTTTTGTGCTAACATCGCTCCAACCCCCACTGCACTCGCATCACAATACACTTCGAACTGAGATGAATAATCGGGGTGAGCCAAAACAGGAGGGGAAACTACTGCCTCTTTTAATAATTCAAACGATCTCTGAGCCGCTGATGACCATACAAACTTCACCCTTTTCCTTTTTAAATTATACAACGGTTCACATAACTCCGAAAAACGTGGAATGAACTTGGCAAACCAAGCCACCATCCCTAAAAATGTCGCCACTTCCTTACTATTTTTGGGGGGACTCATTGACGTAATTGCCTCAATTTTCTCATTATCTATATTAATACCATCACGCGTAATTTTAACTCCTAAATACTTTATCTCTTTTCTCAAAAATTTACATTTTTCTAACTTAACTGTTAACCCAGCATCTCTTAACACGTAAATACTTCCCTCAACAATCTTAAATGCTCTTCAAAAGTAGCTGCCATTATAATTATGTCGTCCAGGTAGACCAAGATACCCTTACCAAGCAAAGGTTTAAGGATATTATTCATGGCCTTCTGGAACGTTGCCGGCGCTCCCGATAAACCAAAACTCATTCTCTTAAAAGCAAAACAACCGTCCCGAGTAATAAAAGCAGTCTTAGGTATGTCCTCCGGCTTCATTGCAATCTGAAAATAACCCGACGTAAGATCTAACGTTGACATATAATTCGTACTCGTTATATTAGCCAAAATGTCGTCAATTACTGGAATAGGATACTGAGGGTATTGCGTTATCGCATTTAACTTTCTATAATCTACTGCAAACCTATATGCCTCTGGATTATCTAAACTTTTCCCATTATTTTTACGACATAACACTACTGGAGATGCAAAAGGAGACTCAATTGGCACTATGATATCGTCCGCTAGCATTTTTTGAATATGATAATCAATTATACATTGTTTAACTTTATCATAACGATAGGGTTTACTAGCAACAGGTGCTTTCAAACCAGTATCAATCTCATGCCACGCAACATGCGTTAAACCCGGTTTATCAGAAAAAACCTCTCCAAATTCATTCAAAAACTTATTAAATTCCTCCTTCTCGATTTCACTTAACCCCGACTCCTCCAAATTAACTGACACTGAAACTGGCTCTTTCTTACTCACATTCTCATCATTATTCACTATTAACGACTTTTTAAAGAAATCCAAACTAATTCCTCTATCCTTCATATAATCCACACCAACTATACAATGCACTGTTAATCCATCTAACACACAAAACTCCCAACATGTCTTAACCGAACGAATTTCAACTTCCAATTCTACTGAACCTTTATTATCGCAAGCTACTCCCTGTGCCGACTGAACCACCAGACTTAACCTCTTCAACTTCTTATACGAAAAATATTTCCGATAACAATCAAAAGAAATGAACGACTTATCTGCCCCTGTATCGAAGACACTTTTAACGACAATACCATCTAACACAATTAACACTTCAGGTAACTCAACCGGATTAATAGTAATTTTATTCAAACTCACAGAAGGCTTTTCCGATTTAATCTGTGACTGCATACCTTCCGAAATACAGTCACCTACCAGTTTAACTGACCCGACCTCTGAACACATCTCTTTTGCATTGACCTATTTTCAACATTCTCATCCGAAGTCAATCTCCTTACTTGCGAAGAAACATTCCTGTCCCGTCCTCCCCCACTACGATTATAACCACTATTCTGTCTATTTCCATACATATTTCTCTCACCACTTCTAAAATTATTAGCACCATCACAATTCCTATTACCATTATTCGTATTCGACATATTACGACCAAATCCATCATTTCTATTACGCAAATTACTATCCGGAAATCGCTGCCCCCCTCTCACAAAATTACGTTCCCCCTCATTTCTCAAATTACTATCTGTGACCGGTCTCTGACGAGGGTTACGCAAATCCCGTTGATCCGAGCTATGCCGAGTCTCATACTTCGATAATATCTGATGCATTTCTGCAAAATTCTTCGGTGCTCTAACTTCAATAAAGTCCTGTATATTTGGATTAAAAAGAGGAAAAACAATGTCCAACAATTCCTCAAATGTGATATCTAAATCTAATTTATTTTTTAGTTCCAGCTTACGAAGATAAAATTTTGACGCCGATTCATAAATATTCTGCTTATTACAATAGAACTCTTTTCTCAAAATACTTTTATCTTTAACGGGAGGAAATGCCTTCTTTAACTCAATCACAATTTGTTCAAATCTTTTCGCTTCAGCAGAAATCAAAAACTTTCCTATATTTTCCAACCACAAAAGTGCTTCGCCCTTCAACGAGCATTTAAGCACTACGTATCTACTTTTTTCAGGTATATTATTGAACAAAATATAATCATCTAATTTAACTAAAAATTCACTAATATCACCTTCACCGGTGAAATACACACGTGACACAATCTCATAATGTCCGATGTTTCGTTGGGCGCCATTTGTAACGGTAGGTTGGTCGTGGTGGAGGTTAAATGTAGACATGCTCAGTAATTTAGGATAAAATAACAAAGTTTATTAAAGTGATAATGGCTGAAGGGAAGTGGAGCCAGTCTTAAATTTACACAACTGAAAACACTATGAACAGCTAAATCATACTCACAGGCTTCGGCCTAGCTCAGTCGGGGCACCTACTAACACTTCTCACTATCTTCTGGCTGAGCTGCTAAACAAAGCTTGATTAAACAACCCGTGGCTGTGGGTAATTCTTTATTTCACCAAATAATCAAAAATGGAACTAATATAAACTCTCTTACCACGGCCGAATCTCAAATCAATTATCCAAACTCCTTTCCACTTCACAGGAGGCCGTTGCTACTTCCTATTCGCTAGCACTTCGCTGAACAATAATTCACTTCGCTTGTCTAATACTAGAGATCCTCACTCGCTGGCTGCTGGCTAATGCCAGAGACACACAAACCCAAGCTTTTATATGCTGCAAACTGAGATACTTCACATTAACATATTACTAATAACCGCAAGCTAACTGTAAAATCCGAAAGAGCACACACACTCTAGAAAGTTAAAGTAAAAGAGAGGATAGATGTCGCTTTTACGCTTACACTTGTTAAATTATTGACGTCACGATCTCAGAAACACTAGAGTGCCTTTATGGAAAGGTCACTCCCTCACAGACTTTGAAAGCACAAAAATTTTCCGAAAGAACTCCGTTTTACGTTGGGCGCCAGTGTGGGATGTTATTCGGTACTTAAAATATAGAACAGAGATGTTACAGTCACATTTTATTGTAGACGACACAACACATATCGCATTATATACAAATCGCAAGACGAGCGCAACTCAATCAATTGAATATTCATAAAAATTACTTACCACAAAGAACATCTCTAAGAGAGATGTATAGCGAACACACATCCCAATCTTACATCTTAACTGCAAACTCAATTACTTCACTTCATTTCATGTCTTTTTAGAAAGGAAGGCAAAATATCTCAAGATATTTTGCTGAAGGTGGCAATAGCGCCACCTATAGATACTATAATTTAGGGAAGGCAGTCACCCTGTTACACATATATTTAAAATCCTGTTAAATTACTTAACCTAACAGAATTTGGAGTAGTCCTATAAAATAAATGAATAGTACGCACCTAAAATTATATTAATATTACATTATCATTGGATTTAATAAGTGTGCAAATTGAACCTCAATCGGATATTTGGGAGTTAAAATTTGAATAGAAATTTTGAACTAGGGAAACATATGTACAAAAATTTTAATCAAAATAAAAGCTTATTAAAATAACACACTTTTTTAAAATAAAATCGCAATTTCCCAAAATTTCATGTTCTCGATAAAGATAATTCTAAAACGCGCGTCTTCAATTATTTTAACCAATCTAGAAGTTAATTAATACAAATTAACACTACCGTAAAACTTATACGATGGTAGCACCTTCAGTTTGATTGCTCTAAAAATATTTCTTTATCTCATTTAAAACATTTTTATAATTGGAACTATATGTGTGTGACAAATGGTTTAGGAATTAGCTATCGGACAGCGTTGGAAATGGACACCCTTTGTAATAATTTAAGCACATAGTATATGTTCCCTGAGTCTAACTTATTCGTTTTCAGCTACAGAAAATTGGTTTAAGTCATAAATTTTAAAGTTTCATAACTCGGTCAATTTTAATGTTAGATGAGTGGGACCTTTTTTGTATTGCTTGATAGGGTGATGAAAATTTTTTACTAAATATCACTAATAGGACCGGGGGACCGTATAAAAAGCTAATTTTCGTAATTTTTAAATAAATTTTATTTTTGACCTAAATCACTTGAAAAACAATTCTTTACCTTTTTGAAAGCATTTTTGCAATTGGAACTATATGTCTATGACTAATGGTTTTGAAACTAGCCATTGGCCACCGTTGAGAGTGGACACCCTGTATACGTATATGTACAACGGCTGTCCAGGAAATAACACCCAAATTGTAAAAGTAAATTTCTCAAAACGAAGATCGATAGAATCATGCGGTACATGGTTTGTTTATTAGGCGAACTGTAAAAATGTTATACAGAAGTTTTGAACAGTGAATATTTTGAAAAGATTGTGTTCCGATTGCAAAGAATGCTTGACTTGATGTATTTTTTGCTTTAACTTGCTTACAGAGAATGAGTTTTTCGGCGTACATAGTGCTATATTTTACCAATGTTTGGAGCTAAATTTTTGGAATTTCGGAAATTCCAAAAATTTAATTCCAAGAATCGTTAAAATATTGCACTTTACGCCGAAAGACCCGTTCTTAGCAAGAGATCTATAAAAGGAAAAATGTCAAGTCAAGTATTTTTGCAATCAAAACACAATCTTTTTAAAATATTCACCGTTCGAAACTTCTGTAGAACATTTTTACAGCTTACCTAATAAACTACTATTTACCGTATAATTCTATCGATCTTCGTTTTTTATAAATTCAATTTTGAAATCAGAATCTTATTTTCTGGAAACCCTGTAGATATATATAAATTATTAAAAACATAAATGTAATACACTTTATTACACACTCAAAGACAATACACAAATTTTCAAAAGAAGATTTAACTTCAAAGCCGATTTGTTCTAAAGCTATATTAGTTATCTTTGATGCTCATAATACTTTTGTTCTCCGCTATCAGCATATTGTTTATATGGTTCATTTTTTTCATATGCTTGAAATATTTACCAATTTATTAAGGTATTTTCAGTAATAACATAAAGTGAGCCTTTCAAATCGAAAACTGTTTTCTCTTATCCAGCTACTCTATATTCATTTTTTAAGCATCAGCTTATTTTCAAATAACTTCCAGATTGTCAGAGTTATTTAAGAATCATCTTAAATATAATCAGATGTCTCCCATATCTATTAGAGACATTTAAAATGTTTAAATGTAAACGAAAAAATGAACTCTTAACAGAAAAAATATTTTCTGCAATTTAATGCCCCAATATTCTTGAAAGATTATGACTGAAGGGCATCATTTTCCATTATATTTATTTTCTTCATTGACGTTATTTTAAAGTTGTTTTGCATTATTTAAATTTGAGTACTTTAAGATAAACAAGTGGTATTTCTAATATTTTAACAATAATCTATGTGCCATACCTTTTCAAATTATAAAGGAAATCATATTTTGAAATAAAATAATATTATTTTGATTATGTAACATAAAATAGTCTAGAAAATTGTTTGATATTCAATAACAATAATGAATTTATTCTTTTCTATACTTTTTATTTTAATTTTTCTTCAATAAAATCACTTTAAGGTCAGTATTAAAATGTGCTATTCTTTTGTGGCTTAAAGCAGCCTTTTCAAAGTAGACGATTAAATGAAGCAATCATAAAAATTTTGAATTATTACATTTGTTAACTTTCATAAAATTCGTCTATTTCTTATGAAAAAATAATTAGCATGTTTTGTAACAAAGTGACTTCCTTTTCTGGTTTCTATAACTTATAGATGGTACTATTGCCAATTTTGACAAAATATGTAAGAATTTTTGCCGAATATGACGTGAAGCGAATGGGTTTTGCACGTGATTGGTAGACATTAGGTGAGTTCCAAATGGATCTCACTTAGAAAAATTATCATGGTCTATAATCAGATTTATGAATGTTCAATTTATGTAACAGGCTTTAGCGAATTTTTGTAGATTATTTTGTGTCACCTATATTAAAAAGAGTGACTCTCTACCCTGTTTAAAGAGTTTGATATGAACAACATCAACACACTGGTGCCCATCGGAAAATAGTTTAAAGTAAAAACAGAACCGTGCACTGACTCTAAATTGTACATTGCCGGTTCGAGAAAAAATCAAATGAAAAAGAAAAAAAAGAATCTTATAGATTCTTAAATTGTGCAATTCTTGTAGACAATAAATACAAAAAAAAAAAAAAAAAAATAAAAAAAAAAAAAAAAAAAAAAAACGAAAAATATTTACGACGACAAACGACATTAACGACGCAAAATATATAAGAATTTTTCCCGAATATGACGTGAAGCGAATGGGCTTTACATATTATTGGCAGACATTTGGTGAGTTCCGAATAGATCTCATCTAGAAAAATTACCATGGTTTATAACGAGATTTATGAATGTTCAATTTATGTAACAGGTTTTAGCGAAGTCTTGTATAATATTTTGTGCCGTTTATATTTAAAAATGTGACTATTTTCCCTATTTAAATTACTTGATGTGAACAAAATCAACACACCAACGCCCAATGAAAAATCGTTTAAAGTAAAAAAAAAAAAAAATCCTGTCGGCTTGGCCTATAGACGGAGGTAGATTTCGAAGAGTTTTCATTTCAACAGCAAAAAATAGAATATGATTAAAAATAAACCCAATTTAACAATTATATTTGGCCGCTTTTGAAAACATTTTTATTTTCATTTTTCTGCAAGAAGTGGTTTTATCAAAATCAACTTGTGTGAAATTCGGCTCAAATGCTCATTTTGACAACATATTTTGAAATATATTCTAACTTTGTTTAAAAAAATCGACCAATACGGCACTTTACACAGTTCCTAAATAACAAAAAACTGCCGATTGAATGCGTTTGAGAGTAAAATTGAATTTAAAAATGAGTCATAAAGTAATCAATTTGTTATTTGAATGCATCGACAATTCTTTAATAAAGATCGCTTTGAGAAATTTTGTGCGAAGTGCCCAATTTCACAGCTTTTTTCAAATATATATTTAGCCTTTATCGAAAAACTGACCAATACAGCACATTACACAATTCCTAAATAACAAATAGCTGTCAATTGAATGCGTTTGAGAGCAAACTTGAATTTAAAAATAAGTCATAAAATAACCAATTTGTTATTTGAATACATCCTCAATTCGTTAATCATGATCGTTTTGGGAATGTTTTTGCAAAGCGCCCAACTTTTACAGCTTATTTAAAAAATATATTTAGCCTTAATAAAAAAAAAAAATCGACGAATACGCACATTATATAGTTCCTAAATAACAAAAAACTGTCAACTGAATGCATTTGAGAGCAAAATTGAATTTAAAAATTAGTCATAAAATAACCAATTTGTTATTTGAATACATCCTCAATTCTTTCATGATCGCTTTGGGAAATTTTGTACGAACTGCCCATTTTGGCAGCCTTTTTTGAAATATATTCTGCCTTTATCAAAAAACTATGCAATTCGTCAGATTATATAGTTCCTAAATAAGAGGACCTGCAAATTGGATGCGTTTGAGAACAAAAATGGATGACTCAAAAAAAAAAAAACACAATTTGTTATATTTTCTCAATTTTCCAATCACGACGACATCGAGAAATTCTGTTCAAAGTACCCTTTTTGGCAGCCTTTTTTTGAAATATATTCTGCCTTTACCAAGGACCTGGCCAATACATCGCATTATATAGTGTCTAAATAAGAGGATTTGCCATTTCGATGCTTTTAAAATCAAAAATGAATTTAAATATGAGTCACAATATAAGCAGTTTGGATTTGAGGTTTTTTCTCCAACTCCTATTTTTGTTTAATTTATTTCTGCTATAAGAATTGGTCCTATGAAAAACTTGTTAATATAAAAGCTGTAATTATTATTGAGAAGATGTAAAATAAATTTAATTAGATTTGATTGCTTAAGAATTGAGTAATTTATGGATTTTTTTCTTTTTCCACCCCCCTATTTCTTTTCGTTTTCAATTTTTTTCATAGGTAAATGTTGGTCTTATCAAAACCTTGTAAATACAAAAGTTTTCGATAAAGTTGAGAACATTTATACAAAATTTATTTGGATTTGATATCTTGAGAATTGACGAAGTTATGAATTTTTTTCTTCCAAAAACCCTGTTTTTTTCGCCCTTTGACCCCATTTTTAATTTTACCAAAAATCTATCATGCATAAACTTTTAGCCCATTTTTTAGAAGTAATATAAACTTTAAACTGATTCGATATCTATTTTAATTAACAAGTTATCGCGTTTTTTCTGTTTTCACAAAAACCCTCCCTGTTTCCACCCACTTGGTCCGATTTTGCCCATTAACGAACTCGACCGAGAATTTATGCCCCTTGATTTTATGTAAAAGTTTGAAGAAGATCTGAGCATAATTATAGAGGTTATCGTGTCTAGAAGAAAGTGAAATATATATAGATAGATAGATAGATATATAAACTTTTTTACTGATGGTTGTTTTGGGGTCTAGGAGTAATGATCGGTGTAGATCTGCAAAAATTTTTCAGAAATTCCAACATGGGAGAGAATGCAATAGGTTGTATTTCATACGAAATCTACCTAACAGAACCACTCTAAATAGTGCATTGTTGCTTCAACAAAACAACAAGTGAAAAGAAAAAAATTAAGAATCTTATAGATCTCTTGTAGATTCTTAAATTGTGCCATTCTTGTGGAATAAATCTGTGTTTTCAAGAAATCTCTGTATTTAAATGCGTGCTAAATCTAGTTTCCAAAATATCTAAGAGCTTCTGTTCAAATTATTTTACATGTTTGCTGCTTCTGATCTTCAAAAAAGATCAGAAGCAAATTTGACATTTGGTTTCCTAGCTAAATTTGTCTATACACCGTTGCGCTACAGACGTTTATAGTTCTAGCTTATTTAGATACAGAATAAAAGAATAGATGCAATTCTTATAGTTAGAAAAATAATATGTGTTGTTGATAATTTCATTATATTTTATTTCAAATGAAAATAAAAAATTTTGATAAGAGACACAGAAAAATAACTTGAGACACACGCATAATTAATAATTATCTATGTACATATTTAAGTACGTATTAATTACTAGATTTGGGAAGAGGGCATTTCCTTTTTTATTTTCGGCCAAAAAATAAGAAGATTATCGAAATTTGGTTTCGGTTTCATTCTTAAAAACCTCTTTCTGTCGATCTTTAGTTAAAACAAAGTTTTTAAGTTTAAAAGAAACAAAACAAATCTTTGTTTATTGTTTTTCTATAAACAGACGGCCTTGCACCAGTAGAACAGAGTATGTAACACGTTTTGAAAAATAGTAATAAATACATCATAAATTAAAAATATATCAATCTTTTTCACTTTGTATATATTTTACATAAGTATTTTCATAAAAATATGCCATTATTGGCAAATGTATTACTCTGAACTTGTATTTGCACACAAAAACTTTTATAGATTCCATCATAATATACTTATTTTAAATAGATGCTTTATAAAATATATATTAAAAATAATTTGTTTCAAAATTCATCAGGGTTATCTTTTCTATTCACAATATACAATGTCTTTTCTATCATGATTTTAAAATCATAGTTATTTATATCATTCTTTCCAACTACTTAAAATATTTTAAATCTATAAACATTTTTTTTTCAATAATAACATGAAGGCTATTTTTCTTTTGTTGCATCGATTTTCTTTTCTCTGAGGTAGTAATAGATGATCCTGTATTTCTGAAAATTGTTAAAAGAAAATAAAAATTAACATGGAATCGATATCGTTTTAAAATTCAAAAATGTTATCAGATGTAGTAAATGGGTTTCATACTATGAGTCATGTTTTTTAAATTTTAAAATGTAAATCAGAATAAAAACACTTACGAAAAGTATTTAATCGTAATTTAACGCCCCAGTATTCTTAAAAGATTATGACTGGAGGGGCATCATTTTTCGTTATATTTAGTTTCTTGATTAGGAAAATGTTAACTTTTTTGTGTGTTTTATCACACATTACACTTTTTAAAAAATTGAGTGTAACTTTTGGCACAAGCGTAATTAATAATTAACTATGTATGCATTTAAAAATGTATTAATTACTTAAATATTTTTTTAGACATTTCTGTTTCCATTTCCGGTCAAAAATAAGAAGATTACCGAAATTTGGTTTTGAGCTTAAAAACCTTCTTCAGTCAATCTTTATTTAAAAAAATATGCTACTTTGTATTCGATTGATCTAATTGCTTTTCTTTAAACAAAATGATCTTGTACAAGTAGAACAGACTTTCACGTCACTAAAACTAGTAATCAATGCAAAATAAATTGCAATTATATCAAACTTTTCAACTTTGTATATATTTCACATAAGTATTTTCATAAAAATCTGCCATTATTGGCAAATGTATTACACTGATTTTTTATTTGCACACAAAAACTTTTATAGTTTCCATCATAATATACTTATTTTAAATTAATGCTTTACAAAAGAAATTTATTAATAAATATCTTGCTTAAAAAAATATCTGGGTTATCTTTTCTATTCATAATAAACAATGTCTTTTCTATCATGATTTTAAAATCATAGTTATTTAGGTCATTCTTTCCAGCCACTTAAAATATTTTAAATCTACAAATATTTTTTTTTTTTCAATAATAACATGAAGTATATTTTTCTTTTATCTCGTCGATTCTCTTTTCTCTGGGGCAATAATAGATGATCCTCTATGTTTAAACATTGTAAAGAAAAAAAAACTACAATAGAGTCGATATCGTTTTAAAGTACAAAATTGTTATCAGATGTAGTGAATGGATTTCACACTTTAAGTGATGGTTTTATATATATAATGTAAATAAGAGTAAAAACATTTACACAGTAAAAAATGAAAACCCAAATTGGGTTGAAAGATTTCTGGGTATAGTAATTTTCCTGAAATGGTACAGTAAGGATTCCAAAATGGTAGAGTATTGTTCCCAAAATAGATAACCCAAAATGTTTCAAAACCGAGCAGATCTTTATTAACATTAAATTAAACAAAATTTCTGAGGTATAATGTATATACTATCTAATATATTTTAATTGTTTTAATGTCATTAAAAATCAGACTTATTTAAAACGATTTTGTGCTACAAACTGAACTTTCAACAATTCTGTACCCAGAAATCTTTCAACCCAATTTGGGTCTTCATTTTTTACAGTGTGCGAAAAGTTTTTAATCGTAATTTAATGCCCGAGTATTCTTAAAAGATTATGACTGAGAGGCATGTACGAAGTATGTATTAATTATTAAAAATTTTTGGGGGCATTTCAATTTTCATTTCCGGACGAAAATAAGAAGATTACCGAAGTTCGGTTTCGGTCTCGGTCTTAAAACCTTTTTCGGTCAATTCTTGGTTGAAACAAATAATATCTTATTTTCGATTAATCTTTTTATATTACTTTTCTTTAAACAGATGGCTTTGCACCAGTAGCAAAAACTCTGTAATACGTCTCTAAACTAGTAGCAAATGTGTCATAAATTAAAATTATATCAAGTTTTTCCACTTTGTACATATATTCTACATAAATATTTTCATAAAAATGTGCCTGTACTGGCAAATGCATTAATCTATTTTTTTCCCACAAAAACTTTTATAGATTTCATCATAATATACTTATTTTAAATACATGCTACACAAAATATAGTATTAAAAAACATTTTTGTTTAAAAAGTTATCTAGAATATTATTATCTAGAAAAATTATCTAGAATTATCTAGAAATTTTTCATAATCTTTTCATAATCTTTTCTATTTATAATAAACAATATCTTTTCTTTCATGATTTTAAAAATATAGTTATTTGGGTCATTCTTTTCAACTACTTAAAATATTTTAAATCTATAAACATTTTTTTCAATAATAACATGAAGGATATTTTTCCTTTATTGAGTCAATTTTCTTTTCTCTGGAGCAGTAATAGATGATCCTGTATCCAGAAGAAAAAAAACTGCAATAGAGTCGATATCGTTTTAAAGTACAAAAATGTTATCAGATGTAGTAAATGGATTTCATACTGTGAGTAGCGTTGCAAAGGTTAGAAAAAACCCGGTTTAAACCCGGGAATAAACCGGGTTTTTAGGAATAAACCTGGAAAAAACCCGGGATTTTTTGGAATAATTCGGTTTTTTGGGAATAAACCTGGGAATAAACCTGGTCTATTGGAAATAAACCCGGGAATAAACCGACTTTTTGCAACTCTAACTGTGAGTCATGTTTCTTAAATTTTAAAATGTAAATAAGAGTAAAAACACTTACGAAAAGTATTTAATCGTAATTTAATGCCAATTTATTCTTAAAAGATTATGACTGGAGGGGCATTATTTTTCGCCATATTTAGTTTCTTGAATAGGAAAGTGTTTACTTTTTTATGTGTTATCACACATCACGCTTTTAAATAATCGAGTGTTACTTTCTCAAATATTTTAAGCCTTAATGAAGCATTTTTCTTTATTATATGGAAATTAAACTGTTGTTTTGAAAGAAATCAGCTCTTTTAAAATATGTTACGTTAAATATTTGAGAATATTGGCCTTTGTTTTATAATAAAGACTAATTTACTCTTTCCGTCATTGTGTTTCGTATGTCTTCTAAACTGAGAATTCTGTAAGTACTATATTAAATTGAGTTAATATTCTATGCTTAAGAAGTTCTAAAATGATTTTTTTCGCTTCACTCAACAATGTAAATTTCTAACACATTCAAGGATTTCTTTTTGAAAGTAAAAACAGGTGATTCGCATACTTTTATAAGTAAATATCTGACTTTATTGGTTAACATCTTCTGCTGCAGTTGCAGCCATACAAACAAAGTGTGAGTGAGAAATGCCATCGACCTTGTAGCTTAAATGATAGAGCACTTGAGGTGCTATTTCAAGGGTCCCGGGTTCGAACCCCGGTTTGGACATTTTTCATTATGTTGAATCTACGCTTAACTACTCTAGCTTAGACCATTCTAGCTAGCCAGCATTCGAACTACAGCTATGTTTAAGTTAAAATCGATATTGCTCATGCATATGATAAAACACCAACAATGTGCGTATGGCATTTCAGACCTAATATGTCTAAAATATAATTTAATCATCAGTTCAAGCCATTTATGATGCGTATTTTAAAAAAATGAGAAACACATATCTGAAAAATTTTCATATACATCTTTTCCACACTTTTTCATTTGCTGTTTGTAAATAATACTGAATTTTGCAACGTAAATTAAATATATATAATGTACCTACCGTATCCTCCCTGTTAATCGGCTTCCTTTTAATCGTAATTCCGTTTTAACCGGCCGACTTTTTCCGCCAACATTAGGCAAAATTTTGAAAGGAGAATGTCAGTTGTAAATAAATGCGCTTTGAACTTCATCTCTTTTGAATTCAGGGTGTGAGCCGGGAAGGAAGGCAGAACGTTTACCCGGAGCAATGAGAAGTCCCCCCTCGGAAAGTTTCAAATTTTGTGTTTTTAATGGTCAAAAGAGCAGTCCCCCACCTGAAACTCTACAATTTCTGATCTATCTGAAAAGTATTTTTTACAAACATTTAAGTACTTGAGGAATGCGAACAGACTACCGTAGAAGTTATAGAAGAATAAGTCTGATAAAGAGGTCAAGCTTGAAACATTAATTAACGAAGATATAATTAGGACTGTAACTTATGTTGTCTAATAGCTAGACGATTCTCATGGTGATCCAGTTAAAGTTGGCATTGCTAAAATTCCTCATACGGGAAAAGTAAAAGCATTAGAATTGGTTCTATGCTATCTTGAACAGTAGTTAATAGCTTCCTTGGTTAAAGTTATCATTTAAGAGTTGGAGAAATTTTACTGCAAATTGTCGGGCATCTAATACAACAGAAGAAGAACACTAATTCCTTTATGGTTGATTAATTTACATTTAAATAATGTAGAACAATTTCAATTTCTCACAAAGGTGTGTAACACGATTTTAAAAAGTATTATATATTTGTATTAAATACTTTTTATTATTTATAATTAGTGATAATTTTTCTTTCAATGCAGTTAATTACAAATAGTATTAATTTTACAAAATATAGAAAATATGTAATTTTTCTAAACAATACAAGTTGAAAAACTAAATGCATCTTACGCATTTAATTAATTAAACCACGCAGATACTTATTCAATTTTTTACTTCTCTGGTTTAACCAGTTTTCTCTTTACCGGATAACCCATGTTCTCATTTAAGACGATTTAGCCGGGGAGGGGGAGGGGAGAGAGCTATTGTACAGAGTTATAAACTAGCTGATCCACCCGGCATTGCACGGGATCATAGATGTTTTAAAACAAATTGCACATATTTAAAATCTTCATTCATATTAAATAGAATATACAGTCACAGCAAAAAAAATTCTTGACACGTGTGATTTTAGACATTTTGTTAATTATCTAAAAATATACATGAGGAATAACTCCGAAACTCCAGACATATAAACAAAATAGTACAAGTCATATATTTTTTTCTGAAATCCCATAGCGGACTATCAACAAATTGAAAAGGAACGAAGATCTTTTGGATAACCCTGTCAAAACTAGCGTAGCAAAAGCGTTCAAACTACAGATTATGAATAAGTGACTTATGGTAATAAACTGTGTTCATTTTTATGCGGATAGCATGTATACTCGTAGAGAAATTAAGGTTTTTGTTAAAATGGTCCGAAATTTTACCAAGTTTTTTTGCTTATAATTTGCAGAGTTCTTAATAAAAAACAATGTTATTTTCAGAAAATATGAGAAACATAATACCCTGTAATAAAAAGTAAAAGAAATTAATAATTGTATGAAAAATGAGCTAGTTTACTAAAAAAAATTTCACTGCGCATGCGTCAACTCTATAAAAATTTCATTTGCATATTGTGTTAGCTAAATGTATAGAACAACTTTTGTTAAAGTTTCAAAATCACAGCTCGAAAATTCTGAAAATTCTCATCGAAAGAATAAGATTAAAATCCGATATTCCCAAAATGAAACAAAAAAAATGAGGGGCTGTATCCGTATTCCATTGATTAGTGTCTACACAATATTGCACGTGTTACTATATTCGGATACAGCTCCTCATTTTTTTGTTATTGTGTTGCATTATTATGTTAAAAGAATGAAGCTGTATTCCTTTTACTAATGTGGTAAAATCGCCTCGAAACATAAAAAGAACGCTAAAAATCGCTTAAAAAATTAAATTAAAAAAATCTAATCAAAAAATCGAAAATCGCGCTTCGAGGTGCAAAACTTCATGTATAGAGGTAAAATCCCCCCAAATTTTGTAACTCTACGTGCAGCGGTATCTTCAGAATAGCTCTGACACACTCAAAAACTTGTCTCTTTATTATTATAGATGATGGACCCATTTTCAAAAAATTATATTTATTAAAGTGTAAATCCAAAATGAACACTCTTTATATCGATGAAAAGAGGAAGTTTCAAAAATTCTTTTAGACATTATAAATGATAAATGTGTCTATTGTTTGCTGCACAGCAAGCATCTACGCGATAGCGGAACTCGTTCAACACACCTTGTGCTCCACAGTAGCTATCTCACTCACTACTGACAGTGAAAGGAAATCGCGGCCTGTTGCCGCCCAACCTCTACCGGCCACTTCTGGAACTATCGGCTTGCACTTAGTTACCCGTATATAACTTCAGTAATCCGTCAGAAAGCTGTACACTCAGTAACAGCGGATACGCTTTCTGGTGTGAGGGACGCATTTGGCTATCGCGTAGATGTGTGCTGTGCATCAAACGATGGACACATTGAACATTTATAATGTCTTAATAAAACTTTGAAGCTTCCTCTTTTCATCGGTATAAAGATTGTTCATTTTGGAATTGTACTATAATAAAACAAATTTTTTGAAAATGTGTCCATCATTTATAATAACCCTGTATTTAAAATTAAAAGAGTACTTACATAAATATTTATATAAACTGTTTTTATTTTTTTTATAAAACTATCTTAGTTTTGTAGTCGCAGTATGTAATGGCTCTCCTTTTCTGATATTAGCATCACATGGTTATGTAGTTCATCTCTTTTTAGCTACTGGAAGTATTTTCAATTAAAAAATGATTATTCATTATACAATGAAATGAAAATATTGTTATATCACAAAATCGTTGTTCAAGTAAGTAGCAAGAAATTATTCTCCAGTTTTAACCATTCTTTTCATCCACAGCTATATTTCGGTCAATAACTAAAAGGCCACTTTTAGAATAAGCATATGCATTATAAGTGTATCTGTTATACATTAGCACAAATTGTGAAATGTAAACAAGAGAAATGCTAATAAAAAAAGAGTTTGTTGCGACATTTTTTGCACTACATATAAAAAAATATATTGAAACATAATCTATACATATTTTTCTGCTTTATAAAGTTTGGGAATTTTGTTTTGTTTTATTTATTTTATTCTTTTTTTTTTAGTATCATAGATTTAACGTAATTGGGTATTATTTTCGAAAAGAACTTTTGCATTTCCATGAAGTATTTGCTACTCTGGAACGAGAAACAAAATTGTATGCTAACATAAATCATATAATTTAAATTCGTTACATTGACTGTCTTTGTAAATAATTATTTTTTATAAATATTAAATAAGCTCTTTTTTTTTTTTTTTTTTTTTTTTTTGAAACGTACAAAGTTTCCATTTTTAAGATGGAACTTTCAACAGCTAAATAAATAAATAAATCACTTTATTTAACTTACCGAGAACTCTGAAAAAAAGTTTACTATTCTGTAAATAAGTTTAATATTTTGCAAGGTTTATTTTTGTACAAAAACTGTTAAATGCATAAACTATTTGTACTTTAATAAAATAGCGATTGAAATGATATTTATAAAAATGTTTTGTTTGTAAAGCTTTTTGAGCTACCGTTTATATGCATAATGCATAATGACAATTTTTTTACTGACATAATCACAATGGCTATACAGTTTTTTTTTCTTTCTTATTAGGAGCTTAAAGAATTTTGATCGCAATGAGTATTTTTTCAATAATAACTTCAAAGGAATATTTTATCAGAAATTTTTTTTTCAAAGACAACATTCTCCATTTTGAAAAATTCTTTTTCAGTTATTATTTAAAAACCTGCTTTTCATGTATTTAGACATAATAGTGTTTATATACTAGGATATTTTTAAAACTTTCAAATGTAAATAAGCTATAAAGAAGTTAATAAAAGGGAATATTTTACAAATTTTAAGGCCACAGTATTCTCAAAAGTTTAGGACTTCGGGCCATTATTTTCTGCTATATTTATTTTTCCAATTATATATATATATATATATATATATATATTGTTATTTGTTCTCCTTTTTTTTTTCTTTTTAGTATGCAATCGGATAGAAATATCTAAAGTTTATATTTCATCGAAATATTTATTTCAATAAAAAAATAGAAAACTTTTATCTTGATATAATTATGCAAAATATGTTAATATATTTTTTATGTTATCTATTTTCGGGAATTATCATTTTTCCAATAATAGTGACGAGTTTACTCTTCCTTTTATTTCAAAATCACACCGGATCTGCAAGCGAAACCACATAAAAGAAAAATAAAGCATTAAAGTAGCTGCATGATATTTTGCTTCTTCCCAAATATAGAGTTCACTAACAACAAAATCAAATCAAATAAACATTACTTTCAAAAATATATTTTATGTACCATTGCACTAATAAGTCAGTCACATGTATATTTTGCTACAAAAAATATTCAAAAATGCATTTTTCTAGAAAACCATGCATTTAAGCTATTTGCTGATTTGTTACCAAACAGAATGAGAAACAAATGTATTTAATCCTTCTTTCTTAATTTTTAAGCGCACATGGAATATCTCCACAAAGTAAAATGAAGCGCTTTTTGCTTGGATATTAATAATCTTGTAGTATCTTACTTTAAAAATACATGATGGAAATGAATTTTTTTTAAGTAGATATACATACTATAGGTCATATATAAATCAAAAGAAAACAATTTCATGCATAAATTAGTTTTTATGAACTTATTAACTTTTTGCACATTTTTTATTTTTTTATATGTCTGTTCAGTACACTTTTCTAAAAAACAGTTGACTATATCACCTTGAAATTTGTTGTAGCATTAGAAAACATATTATTTGAGAGTAATAAGAAGCAATATTCATTTTGGCTTAAAGGAAATAAAATTAAAAATATTTTACCCCCAAAAAATTTGAAAATCCTAAAAATTTGAACAATATATTTTTCACAATTTCAAAGTTTTTATCACTACGACCTATAATGTTAAGTATTTTTTAAAGAAACAAGTTAGTGACACAGTTTTGTAAAGTTTCAACTGTTTACCTAAATTAGAATTTTAGAAAAATGCACCAAAACCTAAAAAAACACATTTCGCGAAAAAGACAAACGTATACAATATAAATATATTACGATTAATTTGATAATTTCGTAATAATTAATAAAACCGGTTATCATTAATAATAACCCCATTATTTGGTAAATTTGATAAATGTTGCATATTAATCAAATTTACCGGCTATTATTAATAATTACCGATAAAGTTTGGTCAATATGATTAATTAAGCTTAGTAACGAATATATACTTTATAAAAATATGTACCATCGTAACTGTTTGAATCTAATAACAAAAATAAATGTTAAGAGACAATAATAATCAATCAAAAGGAGTGGTCTCTTAAAATAATTTTTTTTATGTTTATTGAAGGAATTAGATAAAAAAATTTTAACTGAAACATTCAAAGAATAAATTATACAGCTTTGAACTATGTATTTTTAGCAATGAATATTTAGAAAAAAACGTATATGAAACAAAAATTTCAAGCTAAACGAATTGAGATTTATTATATTTATAAACCTTGATTGGTAATTATTAAAAATAATCAGTTAATTTGAAAAATTCTCATACATTTATCATATTAACCGGTTTATTTGTATATCACTTGGTTATTATTAATAATAGCCTGTTACTATTAATAAAGTAACCGATTAATCATATTGATCACAATATATACTAGAGGTCTGCACGGGCCCGGGCCGGCAGAATTAGAATATTTTTTTCAACGGGCCGGACCAGCCAAAAAATATTGAACGGGCTATACGGGCCAGCCCGATAAAAAATTTTTAGTGGACCTACCGACTTATTATAAAGTTTTACGTAGAAACGATAAAATATGAGTTATTTCCAATGAATATGACCTTAACGAAAATAAAATGTAGAAATGTGCTTCAAGAGCTGATACTTACTTTGACAACATCAATGCAGAAATGTAACTTCTAGAATGTAGAGATCGGCATAGGATAATTACATTGTGTGTAACCCGGGTTTAAAATTTTTTTTAGCAGACTCGTGCCGGGCCGAGATCTGGCTTGTATTGTTTTTCTACATATAGATGAGCCGAGCCGGAACTAGACTTAATTGTTCTCAAAAAGTTTAGGGCAGACAACATGATTTGTAAAATTATTAATATCGATAAAGAACTTACGTTATCTCGATATATATTTCTTGGTGATTCTTAAATTCATTTCTCAACAACGCGAAATTTTGACACATTTTCTGATTAATTTTTAACTATAAAAGTATAATATTGACAAGCCTGACTGTTGAAGGGATTTAGAATCGAATCACGTTTTTAATTTTGGTAAAAATAATACTTGTATAAGCTTGTTGAGATATAAGATATTCTTGTCAAACGGTTGCAGATTTTTCTCCTTTCCCATGCTGTCGTTTCCGGAAATTTTATTCAAAACGCTAACTTTGACAGTATTTTCTTAAATTCCCAGTATCAAAAAATGGATAAATCCATTCGATTACATAAGTTTCTGAATAAAAACACCTGCTAATCTAATGCGTTTTCGAAAAAAAAAATGAATTCAGAAATGTATTATAAAGTAGTTCCTATGAATTTGGAATCTTTAATAAAATGATATAGAAATATTTCCATAAATCTATTTTTGTTATAGAACTTCAAAAGTTACTACGTTTTAATTTTCCTTTTTTTTCTTTTATTCTAAACCATATAAATTTTTTAATGAATCTTTATTTGAATGTTGAAAATCTAAGAATCTAAAAAATCATTAATGTTGCTAAAGTGTATTTCCTTTAAAATATACAGGAAAATCATCCCATAGCCATATAAGCAGTATTTTTAAAAAAATCTTAATTATGTGATAAAAATATGAATTTTTTATAAATAATAGAAATTGCGTGTGACGGGCCGGACCGGACCTATTTTCACTGATTTCTGTATGGGCCTGGGCCGAACTTTTGGGTTTTAGAACGGGCCGGGCCGAAAAAATTTTTACACGGGCCGGGCCGGTCCCGGGTTTGGAAATTCCGTATCGTACAGACCTCTAATATATACATCCGCAATGCTTAAAATAAAATATTCAATTACCCTCCTAACACCTTAATCTTTTAGCTCTATTTTTAGGTCGATAATTAAAAATTTTAAATTTTGAACCATTTTATATTCCAAATGCCTTTAAGGATATTACGTTTTTATGCAGACTTTTATAGCTGCATGCAGAGGTAATTAAGATATTATTTTATGTCTGCGTGAAGATATGAGAAATTTCTTTTCTTTCCTATGAAATATAATTATATTTTTCAGTTGCATGGCTTTTCTTGCTTATGAGTGGTGTCTATTCTCTGATAATTCCGTCTGTATTCATTTCAGATCCACAAATTTCAGTTGTCATAATGTACATTGTATGTTAACAATGTAGTTTTAGTTCACCTTGTGTATAAATAACTTGATAAAAACTGCCTATACGAACAAGTTTTATATTTTGAAGATTTTAAGAATAAAAAGTTAAACATGCAAATATTTTTTTTTAATAAAACCTAATGATTGTAATGATTTTGACAAATGCTATTTCTTTTACAAGACTGTCACATTGATCACTTATTATTTATACAATATATAATTATTCTTATTTATCGATATCAATACCATAGTTGATTATTTCATTTTCTTATATCTGCTTAAAGCAGCAGCAGCCCCAATCTTTAAGCATTTTATCAATAATAACCTGAAAAGCATACTTTATCACGAAATTATTTTTTTCATAGTCAACTAGAGATTTGTCACCATCCTGAATTTTCACTGTTAAAAGTGAAGGTGACAAACCGGTGCCATTTGAGACCCGGAGGTGAAAAGGCCCTAGGGTCCATTGGAACCCGGGGCATTTGGAACCCTAGGGTGCCATAAGGGCTTGAATGTGTGGTTGCAGTGCCGACAGGTCTCTTACTGGATGATTGGATCTAAATAAGGTGCCATACACTTCGTATTGGCAGCAATGTGGCACCTCATCGGGTGACTGAAACAATGCGCATGCGCTATGATGTGTGTCTTTCTGTTTTCTGTACGGCAAGTAAAATCTATGGCTATGAGTAAATGAAGGTGAGCTCGATAGCCGAGCGGTTAAAACGCTGAGCTTATAATCAGACGTTGTGAGTTCGAATCCTTCGACGGCCAAAAGTCGGTTTGTATATATTTTTTATTTTTTATTATTGGACACTCTGGATTAAGGGTGGCATCTTTTCACCCTAATTAAAGGTGTCATTCTGGCTCCTTTAGGGGTGTCACCAGTGAGACAAGCCTTTCACCCCTAAAAGGTGCAATGTGTCACCATTAGTTTTAACAGTGTTCTTTTACCAAAATCGCAAAATTTCATTTATTATCTTAAAAGCCCGCTTTTAATACAATCTGATAAAACGTATGTATTTAAGATATATTTTTAAATTTTAGTATATTAATAAGTATAAAAATGTAATAAAAAATGCAGTTTCACAAATGATAATGTTCACAGTCTTAAAACATTGGGATAAAGGCGAAGTATTTTCTGACATTCTAAATTTTCGAATTAAAGAACTTTTGACAGTTGTATTCTAATTTTTTTTTCAATGGCGTTAAGATAATTGAGTATTATTTTCTAAAATTTTGCGATTACCACAATGTACTTATCTCTTTACAAATTATATCTTTGCATAGCGCGAATTCGCATTGTAAAAAATATTAATGTCACTTTAAACCAAAGGTGGTGGCAACTAACTAGCCGCCAAAAGTAATGATACACCACCAGTAGATTGGTGTAATAAACCACCAGTAGATTGGTGTAATAAACCACCAGCAATCAAATGGGGTAAACAAACACTACTTTCGGCGGCAACTTAGCTTCCACGATTTTTGGTGTGAAGTCACACTACCGCTTGTTTGGTGTAATTTAACAGTAAAATAAAAATAATTAATTAAAGAAAACATTTTAAATCTAATGCAATCATAATTTAAAATAAATAGTTTTACGCAAACAACTTGTGCTAAACTTTCTTTTAATTGAGATAGTTTTTTATAGCATACATTTTAAACATATTAATTGCTAACAACGAAATTTCCTATTTGTTTACATGTTTAAAAATATCTTTTTCATAAGTCTCGTATAGTGGTAGAGGGAGGCAAAATGGAGTTAGAATGCATTTAAATTTTGTTGTAATCAAATTCATTATACACATTTAACATTAAAATTAAGCATTCTAGGATGCATCTAAAAGATAATTACTAATGAACATCTCTCCCACCCTGCAAGGAAGTGCTAAATTTATCCATTAAAAGTAATCAAATGGGCGCCCTTGATGTTTTTATGTATATTTTATCAATATAAACACAAGAATAAGAGTAAGGCAATAGCTTTCATTTTTTCGATATCAACATTTAAAAAATAAAATAAAGATTGTGAAAATTTCTCACATTGTTAATAATGCACCCAATAAGCTAAGAAAAATCTAATAATGAATTTTTGGTAAAAATATTTTTTGTTGGAGAACGGAAAAACGTCATTATCACGCATTTTAAAATGATTTTGAAGCAAAAATCAAAATTACTTATAAATAATACTATAAATTTACTTCGGCGTTTTAGCTTTCTTAACAAATATAACCTACACATGATATTAAATTACATTAGAACTATATAATTTAACGCATTTTACAAATTGCTTAACTATGCCTGCAAACAAATAAACAAATCTGTATAAAAATAATTGACTTCAACAGTTACACAAAATGTATATTTCTCGTTAAATTGACAGTACCGTGTTAAAAGCATGATCTAATTTTAAAAATTACATACAGATATTTAAAGGTTTACATTTTTAATCTGCAAAAAAATAATCACATTGCTTACCTTGCATAAGTTCTTTTAAATGCAATTCGAAAATCAGAAAAATAAAACATTCGTTCAGTACATCGCAAACACCAACTCTATGGGTTTTTTTTTTAAAAATTCAGCGCCATTTTGACACAACTAAATAAATCAAGACTATAAAATAAACACCTGGAGAATCGCGACAACTTGCATCAGGAAATACATTCAGAGATGATTAATCTTTAACCATTTTTGAGAATATAGCGGAAATCACGGGAAAAATTCTG
>CAXHSM010001433.1:5000-10000 GCA_964019185.1 Maratus speculifer | reverse complement strand
TTTGTACTGTATAGTTAAGTATAATGTTCAAGAACGTTACTAAAGCAGATTTAATTGTGGTTCTGCAAGAAATCGGCGAACAGGCTGATCCGAGTTTAAAAGTGTCGGAGTTGAAAGATTTATTATTAAAATCAAAAGAATACGAGAAAGACAAAGAATTTGTTACCGAATTTTTATCAACTACAGTTACCGAAAGAAAAAATGTGGAGGAAATTAATAAGTTGCGTTTGCAGCAACAGGCGGGAAATGAGGATATGTCCCGTAATGAAGGAGAAAATACACAAGTTTCGTTAGACAAACTTATTAAATCGGTGCAAATTTTGGCGATTCCGGTGCCTAAGAAAAACGAAACATGGAATTTGTTTTTTGATTCGTTAGAAAGGGCGTTTAAACATAAAAACGTACCCAAAGAATTTAAATCCGAAATTTTATTGAAATTAATAGGTGAAAAGGCAGGGAATGTTTTAGTATATATTAATGATGAGGATTTAACAAATTATGATAAAATTAAGTCATTAATTTTAAAAGAATATGAGCCCTCCCCATTTTCCTGTTTGCAAAATTTTAGAAATGCTAAAAGACTACCCGGGGAAACACACCAACAATTTGCTTCGCGATTAAGATCATGTTTTTTACATTATTGTAAAATTCGTAATGTTAAAGATTTTGATTCGCTTATTGATTTAATAATATCGGATAAAATTTTCGAAACGTTGGATAGCGAACTTTCTACTCATATTGCAGTTAAACAGGGAGAAAGTTGGTTTTTGCCTGACCAGCTATCACGAGATTGTGATATTTATTTTACTGCGAAGGGCAGATCTTTTGAGGAAACAAAATTTGAGAAACGAAATACTACTTATCGTGAAATAAATAATGAAAACGCTAAATATGTCCCGCCACAACTAAGAAACAATCCCGTTACATCTGAGAACAAATATCTTTCAAAATCACGGGAGTGTTATATTTGCAAATCCTCTTTTCACTTAGCTAAATGTTGCCCAAACCGGAGAAATAAATATGATATACCGAATAAAACAAGCGTAGATCCAGGTCAGAAAAAGTCTAAAGTACAGGGAGATTCAAATAAATTACCCTCAAAAGATAATGCTGTAGTCACTTATGTAAATTCCATGCATCTTCAGGCTAACGATCAATTAAAAGAAATTACTTTTTATCCGTTAAAAAAAATCACTCTTTATATCGACGGTAAAGAAATTGAGGCGATAATTGATTCAGGAACTGAAATTTGTATCTTAAATGCATCTCTAATCCCCAATTTAAAAATCGAAACGAAAGGGAGCATTGTGTTAGAATCCGCTTTTAAAGAAAAAATAAAAGCAAATTTGGTATCAATTCCTATAAGTTATAAATTGCCTAATTCTTCTATTTATGCAACAATCAATACTTTATTTGCTTTGACTGAAAATTTAAATATCCCTTGTTTAATTACTCCAGATGTATATGACGCATTGGTAAATTTTCGTAATGACGAGCTGAATGATCATAGCTCACCACAGATTGCAACATCTGCGTCTAAAAATAGGTCAAGCGAGGGGGAAAATTATGTGTGTTTCGTTTCTACGGATGAAAATGATTCAGAATTTTCAGAAAGCAATTTATTTCGTAATGCACAAAAAAAGTGTCTTACTTTACAGAATTCATTCAAGGACGCTAGTTTAGGGAAAAATAATTTTTTGATAAGAGATGATTTGTTGTTTCATAAAGAAACAATTTGCGGAGATAAAATATATCAATTAGTGTTACCAGAGAGTTATCGGAATAAAGTATTGCGATTAGCACACGATTCAATATTTGGAAATCATTTGGGAATGCGTAAAACTAAGGAGAGAATTAAATTAACATTTTATTGGCCAAATATTTCTAGAGATGTAGAAAATTATTGTAGAACTTGTAAGGAATGTCAATTAAAAAGCCCTGAGAAACAAACGGATAGAATTCCCATAACACCTGTTGTTCGTCCACCATACCCATTTCATACTGTAAATATCGATGTGATAGGTGAAATTGTGCCGCCCTCAGGTCGGAAACATAAATATTGTCTTACGTTAATTGATCAACATTCGAAATGGCCAGAAGTAGTAGCTTTGAGAAATCTTTCGGCGAAAACAGCATGTGATGCATTATTAGATATTTTTATGCGTACAGGAATTCCTGAAATTATATGTTCGGACCAAGCCACTAATTTTAGATCCGAATTAACTAAAGAATTTGAGAACCGGTTAGGGACATCTCCCCGCTTCTCAACTCCCTCGTATCCCGCCTCAAATGGGGCGATTGAAAAATTTAACAGGGTGTTTAAGCAAATGTTACATCATGTAATTCGTACTGATCCTGTTAATTGGGATAAACATATTCCATTTTTACATTTGCTTATCGTGAAGTGCCAAATTGCACAACCGGGGTCTCGCCGTTTAAACTTATGTATGGCCGGGAAGCTAGAGGTCCTTTAGCAGTGTTAAAATCTTCGTGGTCGGGTGAAATACCCCTACCACTAAATCTTACTAAATCCGCGATAGACTATCTACAAGAGTTAAAGGTAAATTTGGAAAGAGCCGCTGATCTAGCATCTTTAACTGCGTCAGAAAAACAAGAGAACTATGCCCGATACTTTAATCGTAGTACTAGAATGAAAGAGTTCCAAATAGGTGATTTAGTTTATTTGCTCATACCAGATTCTACCAATAAATTATACGCTCGATGGACGGGACCAGGGGAAGTAATTGAAAGAATAAATCCCCACTCGTATAAAGTAAAATTACCGGACGGTAGTTTAAGACACATTCATGCGAATAAAATTCGGAAGTTTCAAACAAGAGTACAAACGGTTGGGGTAATTTTTGAAGACGATGCCGACTTTGGTGAAATTCACCCAACACCAAATAAAGTTAGTACCTTAAATGAAATTAGCGCTGAAGTAGATCTTAACCATTTAGAGGATGATAAACGATTAGAATTAAGGAAACTTTTAGAAAAACATGCACCATTATTTTCTGGTAAAATTCAAGTTGCAAATGTCGGAGCGCATAAAATTCGTTTATTACCGGGTGCGGAGAGGAAGAAACCGTATATTTATAAAATTCCGGAATCGTTAAAAAATGAAGTCGATAAACAAATAGAAGAGTTAGAACAATTAGGGCTTATAGAGAAAAGTGAGGCTGAAATAGCTTATCCTGTTGTATGTGTTGCAAAAAAAGATGGTAGCATGCGGTTATGTATAGATTTTCGACTATTGAATGCTGTGACAAAACCTTTTGATTACCCAATGGAAAATGCAACTGAATTAATCAATGAAATTGGAAGTGCTAATATAATTACCTGTTTAGATGTATTAAAAGGATATTGGGAAATCCCTCTAGAAGAACAGAGTCGTGATCTCACTTCTTTTAAAACTCATCATGCTCAATTCCGTTGGAAGGTAATGCCTTTTGGATTGCGCAACGCCGCTGCCACGTTCCAAAAATCAATCAACGATGCTCTGGGTGCACACCGTAATTATTGCAAAGCATATCTGGATGATATTGCTGTTTTTTCTAGTGACTGGGATACTCATATCAAACATTTAGACGCTGTTCTATCTAAATTAACTGAATTGAAGTTCACCGTAAATGTTAAAAAATGCTCTTTTGCCCAAACAGAAATTAAATATCTAGGGCATGTCATAGGAGGTGGTAGACATCAACCAGACCCGGAAAAATTACGTGCCATCGAAGCAATAGAATCGCCTAAAACCAAAACATCTCTTAAAAGTGCTCTTGGCTTGTTTAATTATTATCGTGATTACATAAAAAATTACGCAGAAATCGCCAAGCCTTTAACTGACTTAACAAAAAAGAAAGTGCCAGAGATCATTCCATGGTCTGATGTCGAAGAAAAAGCGTTCCAAACTTTGAAAACGTTGTTGTGTGAAGCTCCTAAACTTTATACGTCTGATCCAAAAAGGCCTTACACTATTCAGTGTGATGCCAGTTCCTATGGTGTAGGTGCCTGTTTGTCGCAACGAGATGAGAAAGGCAATCCACATCCGATCAGTTTTGCCAGCCAAAAGTTTACAGCGACACAACAAAACTGGTCAACTATTGAGCGTGAAGCTTACGCAGTGGTATGGTCAATCAAGAAATTTGAAGTTTATGTGTTTGGTGCCGCAATTGAATTAATAACTGACCATAACCCTTTAATATATTTACAGAAATCAGCACCTCAGTCTGCAAAATTACAAAGATGGGCATTATCTTTACAAAGATACAATATAACTATTTCCCATTGCCCTGGTGCACAGTTAAAAAATGCTGATGGTTTATCCAGACTAGTTAATTGTATTAAGACTATCTAGTTGGTGCATTACTTTACGTTAAATTTTGTATCCAGAATTATACCAAGGCATCTTTTCGTCTGTTGTGAAACATTTTTGTGTTTTATTTAGTATTTTTACGTTTTATATTTCTATGCTTTAAATATTACTATTATAACAAGGCTTCTGTCCATCTGTTGTGAATTATTTTATTATATATATGTTTTATTAATATAATTATTATAACAAGGCTTCTATACATCTGTTTTGAATTTTTATTACATATATTTCTTATGCAGTATTGTAGTATGGTTGCCATGTGTCAGATTTTGCTTTGCTCTGCGTAGCACAATCTTATCGGGGGGGGTGTCATGCAACCATGCTCCTCCCAATCTCTTTTATTAAAAGAATTAAAAACGAAGTGAAGAGACTAGCGCCCTCACCTAGAATTGAAGAGAGGTGAAGAGAGGAGCGCGGGTAAGTGTGTTGGAGTGTTTAGATGTTGGTAGGGTGTGTGAAACACCCGAGTGAAGTTTTCTTCAGAAAGCTAAAGAATAATTTGGTAATGATTAATTATGTACATATTCATCTCCTGTATATAGCTTGTGTATAAATCCTGTATATAACTCAGCATATTAAAAAAATAGTTATAATCAAGCATCTATAGTTCTGCTGTCGGTCACCCAGA
>CAXHSM010001432.1:0-355000 GCA_964019185.1 Maratus speculifer | reverse complement strand
TTATAATAAATAATTCTAAAAAAGACCTCTTTAACTAGTTCCTACCGTCCGTAATCTCACTTATTAAAATCATAATTACTCAAAGAAGCACCTCTTTGATTTTGATCAGGTTTTGCGTGGTATAAATATATAAATGAAAGAATATTATATATATATATATATATTTGGCGCGGTAGACATGATAATGATAGATCTAACTATAATTATCACCATCTCTACTTTCATTAATTACAACATTGACTTCATCGCTTAAAAAATTTTTGAGACAGAATTTCAACAGGACGTGTATATATTAGTCGGGGCGATCGCTAGTTTCATCGCTCCACCCACTCGCTAGCTCTATTCCAATGCCTCACTAGCCGTGTTTCTGACTCACACTAGCCGTATATCAGTGTTACTTTTTCTTTTAAATTTGTCCGGTATCAATTTTTCTCTTTTTCTTCCTTTTCTATTTAGAATTTTTATTTTAACCTTTTCTATTTTCTTCTTAGATATTACTCAAAAAGCGCCTCTTTGATTTTGATCATTTTTTGTGTGCTATAAGTATATAAATTAAAGAATATTATGTATTTTTTTTGGCGCGGTAGACATAACAGAACAGTACTAAAATAAAAGATGTATACTTTGTTTCATTATTTTGCACAGTTGTAATTTCACGAAAACTCTGAAAAAAATATGAAATATTTTTCAAAGTATCTCTTAATATACGCAATTGGTCCCATCTTTCTAGCTTTTATAGTTTTTCAGAAAAATACATTTAAAAAATAACGGCGCGCGTACGAACTTTATCGAATATCTTAAAGATAGGTCATGATGGGGGGTCAATGACCTTGCATTTCGTACTCTTTTAGAGTGCTGATACTAGTACAAAAAATAATTCAGTCATTGACCATGGGGGCCATTTCGCCATTCTTACCGCGCTATACCCTTTTTGATAAATACTTGATAAATATTTGATATTTTTGATAAATACTTGATATTTTTGATAAATACTTGATATTTTTGATAAATGCTTGATAAATATTTGATATTTTTGATATTATTGCAGCGATAGTTCGTCGATTTTACAATGAACAAGAAAACGCGTATTCTTTTTCAGGGCGTTTTCCTTTACAGGAAACAAGACTCAAGTACCAAGTTTTCACGTGTCTTCGCGTTTTTCTTTACAAGACGCGCTTCGATCTTACAAGGCGTTTTCTCTTACAGGGCGTTTTCTCTTACAGGGCGTTTTCTTTTACAGGAAACAAGACTCAAGTACCAAGTTTCGCGTTTTTCTTTACAAGATGCGCTTCGATCTTTTGCGTGTCTTCGCGTTTTCTTTTACAGGGCGTTTTCTTTTACAGGAAACAAGACTCAAGTACCAAGTTTCGCGTGTCTTCGCGTTTTCTTTTACAGGGCGTTTTCTTTTACAGGAAACAAGACTCAAGTACCAAGTTTCGCGTGTCTTCGCGTTTTCTTTTACAGGGCGTTTTCTTTTACAGGAAACCAGTTTCACCCGAGACGGAGTCGGGTAGACGGTCAGACCGTCGGCCTAGCCTTCGAAGGTTTTCTGTGGTTTCCCTTCGAACTCGAAGGGAGCTTCCGGCAAAAACGGAAACTCTCCTCGAGCGTGAATGCGGGTTAGGTTCCCTTTCAAAGTCCCACCACAGATGGGCTTTAGCACACATTGGATACACAAATAAAATTGTACACAAACAACACAAACATTTTTTTTTTTTTTTTTTTTTTTTTTTTTTTTTACCCCAATTTGAACCCATTTTTACAGACACTCGACTCCAATCCATTTCCACAAATACAAATTTACAAATAAGATTTCATCCAACCATGGAATCTTGTTATAATATTTCACATTTCCACAAATACAAATTTAGAAATAAAATTTCATCCAACATTGGAATCTTGTTATATTTCACATTTCTACAAATACAAATTTAGAAATAAAATTTCATCCAACCATGGAATCTTGTTATATTTCACATTTCTACAAATACAAATTTAGAAATAAAGTTTCATCCAACCATGGAATCTTGTTATAATATTTCACATTTCCACAAACACAAACAACACAAACAACATAAACAACACAAACAACAAACAACATAAACAACGCAAACAACGCAAACAACATAAACAACGCAAACAACGCAAACAACATAAACAACGCAAACAACGCAAACAACATAAACAACGCAAACAACGCAAACAACATAAACAACATAAACAACACAAACAACACAAACAACATAAACAACACAAACAACATAAACAACACAAACAACACAAACAACACAAACAACACAAACAACATAAACAACACAAACAACACAAACAACACAAACAACACAAACAACATAAACAACACAAACAACACAAACAACACAAACAACACAAACAACACAAACAACACAAACAACACAAACAACATAAACAACATAAACAACACAAACAACACAAACAACACAAACAACACAAACAACACAAACAACATAAACAACATAAACAACACAAACAACACAAACAACACAAACAACATAAACAACACAAACAACACAAACAACACAAACATTTTTTTTTTTTTTTTTTTTTTTCAAACTCATTTCCACAAATACAACTTCACAAATAAGATTTCATCCAACCATGGAGGATGGAATCTTGTTATAAAATTTGTGAAGTTCTTTTTATACTCTCCAACCCACACCAATTTTGACAAGAAACACTCTCCCACACACACACACACATTTTGACAAGAAACACACTCCAACCCACACACATTTTGACAAGAAACACACTCCAACCCACACACATTTTGACAAGAAACACTCTCCAATCCACACACATTTTGACAAGAAACACTCTCCAATCCACACACGTTTCCACAAGAAACACACTCCAAACCACACACGTTTCCACAAGAAACACACTCCAAACCACACACGTTTCCACAAGAAACACACTCCAAACCACACGTTTCCACAAGAAACACACTCCAAACCACACGTTTCCACAAGAAACACTCTAAAACACAACACAACACATTTCCAAAAACAAAAATAGAAATAAGATTCCATGAATGAGCCACCAATTTTTTTTTTTTTTTTTTTTTTTTTTTTTTTTTTTTTTTTAAGATGAGTCATAATTTTTTTTTTTTTTTTTTTTTTTTTTTTTTTTTTTTTAAGATGAGTCATAATTTTTTTTTTTTTTTTTTTTTTTTTTTTTTTTTTTTTTAAGATGAGTCATAATTTTTTTTTTTTTTTTTTTTTTTTTTTTTTTTTTTTTTTTTTTTTCCGAGATGAGTCATAATTTTTTTTTTTTTTTTTTTTTTTTTTTTATAATTAGGTGTCATTAAATTTTTTTTTTTTTTTTTTTTTTTTTTTTTTTTTTTTATAATTAGGTGTCATTAAATTTTTTTTTTTTTTTTTTTTTTTTTTTTTTTTTTTAATATAATTAGGTGAGTCATTAAAAAATATTATGACTCATCTCAAAAAAAAAAAAAAAAAAAAAAAAAAATTTTTTTTTTTTTTTTTTTTTTTTTTTTTTTTTTTTTTTTTTTTATAACTCATTTGATTCAATGACTCATCTAATAATCATCTTTAAATATCTACATCATAAAAACTCAAGATTTCGTTCTCCAGGGTTGGATGAAAACTTATTTCGACTCTCGCCCCGTTTTTCGTTTTCCAACCTAGTCACACGCTTTCTACAAAGAGCCTCCATGCCCGCTCTCGTGACACGGAGGCCCGCCACGGTGCGACCTACGGTTTTTTTCCGTCCCACCCTTCTGTGGCCCGAAACGTGGAGCGTGCGACTCGGATCGCACAGAAAATAACCGGTGCGACGATTTTAGATGCATGTCTCCCGAGGGACCCTAGCCCGGACCCAGGCGTCTAGCTTGGGAACCAGGCGTCTGTTTTAAAGCAACACCTTGGGAGCATGGCGTCTGGTTTAAACCAACACCTTGGGAGCCAGGCGTCTGGTTTAAACCAACACCTTGGGAACCAGGCGTCTGTTTTAAAGCAACACCTTGGGAGCATGGCGTCTGGTTTAAACCAACACCTTGGGAGCCAGGCGTCTGGTTTAAACCAACACCTTGGGAGTCTCCAACTCAGGCGTCTTTTTTAACCCTTTCAGGGGCGGTGTTTGCAGTGTGCAAACACATATTACTGTTCCAATTTCGAACTGGCACCAGTATAATTTTAGTACAATTTGGATTTTATAATATTCGTGAAAAACAGCTCTTGATTATTTTCAAATAAATCTGTTCTTAAATTGTGGTGTGAATCAATTATTTGAACATTTTCGGAGCAGAAATACCTTGCCCCTGAAAGGGTTAAACAAACACATTGCGAGCCAGGCGTCTGTTGACAGTACGCCTTGGGAGTCTCCAACTCAGGCGTCTTTTTTAAACAAACACATTGGGAGCCAGGCGTCTGTTGACAGTACGCCTTTTTTTACACAACACCTAGTCAGGCAGATGTTTTTTTGAAACAAACACATTGGGAGCCAGGCGTCTGTTGACAGTACGCCTTTTTTTACACAACACCTAGTCAGGCAGACCTTTTTTTGAAACACAGTGTTTGTACGCCTTTTTTACACAACCCCTTGGGAGCCAAGCGTCTTTTGAAACCATACTCTGGACCACCACCACCCCCCTCGTGCAAAGGTTTCGTTCCGCAACGGGGCCACTCCACTCTTTGAGGCGAGCCGCGTCTGGTTCGGAATCGCCGAGGGTCCGGTGCTCGAAACATTGTGCAGTCGACTGTATAAGTTTAGAGAAAATGGTAGTGAAGGTTCTCATGTGTCGAGTGGTGTTTCGCGAAATTCCCGATCCAATGAGTGTCCCGAGTCCAGCACTTCTTCATCTAATTCTTTTCATCAATATTCAAGAAGAAAATTTGGTCAAACGGCTCCAAAAACTGTTCTTGAAAGTCGAAAGCCTAGCAATCCGAGAGCAAAGTATGATAATAAAAATAAGAGAATTGTGTCAGATACATCGGACTCTGTGTGCCATAAAAGACAAAAAATTATAAACTGTCCAGTTCCTCCACCTATTAGGCAGCAACCTCACAAACATACATTATCTAATAGTTCAACATCTTCAGTGATTAATCCCCGGAAAAGATTTCGTATGGACACTCGACAAACTGTTAAAAGGACTTTAAAGTCGGAATTTTTGCCCAATAAGAAACAGCGTAGGTCTGGAAAGAAACGTGGTCTGGGATCTTCAGTAACTTCGGGTGCATCTAGAAAGAGGAGACAACGCTCAGATTACCGGCATCAACAGTGTGAATCTCGCCATGGAGTGACCCCAGCAAACCGGCCAGAGCAGAGTCGTCGAGCGGAACCTACAAGTATCCCGCGGCATCCATTCAGAACCAGGCTGCAGGCACGACAGTCAACTGTGGCGTCACCATACAGTTCCGATGACGAAAGATCCTTCGTACAAGGTTTCTGGGACAAGAGGAGAAAACCATCCTGTAGTATGAAGCCAGCCAGCAGCGAATCATCTCTATGATTGGGGGATAATGTTCTTTATTAAATTTCTATTAGAGTGCATATATGTGGTAGCAATATGAAGGAATAGAAAGCAGAAAGACTGTTTGGTACTTTTGGCCATTTTTGGAATTTTTTGACGGACTCACGATTAGTGCTTAATTGTGTTCAAAATTTGTTTGCAAAATTGTTAGTTTTATGTATGTTTGAGATTTTGGTCTTAACTGCTTTTAAAAATTCTGGATCTATTGTTAAATTGTTGTGTTATTTGTTAAAAATGTTACTATATTGTTATATTGTTCATGTGTTATAAAATGTATGTTAATGTATGTTTAAATTTTCAGAAAATACAGATAGTAATTTGGGTTATTTTGTACACGCGCCGCGGTTCAGACGCGCACGTGTTTTGCGGTCAAGAAGTCCTTGACACGCGTTCCTATCTCTTATACTAACATTTAATGAATTAACTTTCTTCTTATCGTTCGTGTTTTATGAGTTGCGTTTTGTACTTTAGTTGGGAATGGTTTCCGCAAGTTGCGAAGTTTTAAGCCGCGTTTGAATTTGAAATTGTATTGTATTAAAAATTGAATGTTAATGTGATTTTCTTGCAGGGAAATATACCTGTGTTATGTATTGATTCTGCTATTTTTCTTTTAGTTAATACAGATGAAGAGCATGATGACGTCATTTTGTAAATTTTTGATATTTTTTGATTGTTGCATAGGCACAGCGATATGCCGCTGTACGTATGTGCCCCAATTATTGTTAAAGTGGAGTTAAGTTCTGAAGAATTTTGGGAGTTAGTTCATTGGCTAATGAGTTTGTAGGTATTACGTAGTAGTAAAGTTATTTTAGTATGAAGTAATTGTAATTCTAGATGAAGTCGGAATTTGGATGAGGAAAATTTTTGCGCATTGGGTTTTTTGGACTTGGTGCGAATTCTAGTATATTAAAAGTTGTGGAGAAATTTTTGGTAAAGTTATAGTTGTATTGCAATATTGAGGAAAATTTCGGAAGTTTAGTATTTTGAGAAATTTTAGCACTCCCAGTGGAGTGGGCTGTTTTGAAAGAAGTAATTAGTTTTGAAAATTTTACGAGTTTTTGGAAGTTTTGCGGAGGGTATTTGTAAGATAGAAGAATGATTGGATTGAATATGTGAATATTTGAGGCAAACTGAGTTTTTTTTTGGTTGTGATGGGTTAAAGTTAATATTTTAAAAGTTATGTTTCGGCGCTAAATTTCACCCATCACTGTGTTTTATTACGGCTCGAAATTTATAACAAGAAAAAGTTCTGGGCATGCATTTGGCCCAGCCCTTTTTCTCTGCGGAATCCGAGGGGGGGTTGTGAGGGAGTGACCTTTTGTCATAAAGGCACTCTAGTGTTTCTGAGATCGTTAACATTCGATTTAACATTTTGTAGGCGTAAAAGCGACATCTATCCTCTCTTTTACTTTAACTTTCTAGAGTGTGTGTGCTCTTTCGAATTCCGCAGTTAGCTCGCGGTTATTAGTAATATGTTAATGTGAAGTATCTCAGTTTGCAGCATATAAAAGCTTGGGTGTGAGTTTGGTGTGGGTGTGGGTCTCTGGCATTAGCCAGCAGCCAGCGAGTGCGGACCTCTGCTATTAGACAACGAAGTGGATGATTGTTTAGCGAAGTGCTGACGAATAGAAAGTAGCAACGGCCTCCAGTAAAGTGGAAAGGAGTTTGGATAGTGGATTTAAGAGTCGGCCGTGGTAAGAAAGTTTAATAGTAGTTCCATTTTTAATTATTGATCAAATAAAGAATTATCCACAGCCACGGGCTGTTTAACTAAGCTTTGTTCAACAGCTCAGCCAGGAGACAGTGTCAAGTGTTAGGCGGTGCCACGACTGAGCTAGGTTGGGGCCTGTGAGTATGATTTTAGCTGTTCATAGTGTTCTCAGTGTGTAAAATTTTAGACTTGCTCCACTTCCCTTCGGCCATTATCACTTGAATAAACTTTGTTGTTTTAACCTAAACTATGAGTATGTCTGCGTATAACGTTACAAATAGCGCCCACCGTGGATTTGCCGTTACAAGACTATGTATTGATATGTGCAAAAATATAAAATGTAAATAAACCTTCAACATATATATGAATTGCAATCTGTAAAACACTATAATTAAAATAACCTTTGTTGAAATATATTTTGCAACAACAAAGCATTCCTAAAATTAGATTTTTCTGTTATACATTGTCGTAAAATTGAATAAATTATAGAGTTAAACGCAACAATATGACTGTATATTGTTAAACACAACAATATAAAAATATAAACAATTTTTAATGTAAATGAAAACTGTAATTTGTAAAGGCACGCTATTTACAGTTCCCATTGTTGAACTTTTTTTACAACGATACAGCATTCCCAGAATATGATATTTCTGTTATACATTGTCGTAAAATTGAAAACGTTATAGCGTTAAAAGCAACAATATGAGTGTGTATCGATAAGTGCAACAATATAAAAATGTAAGTGAAGGTTAAATATAAATATGAACTGCAATCTGTAATAACACTCCAATTACAATTCCCATTGTTCAATTTTATTTTACTCAATACAGCATTCCCAAAATTAGAATTTTCTGTCATACATTGTCATAAAATTAAATAAGTTATAGCATTAAATGAAACAATAAGACTATGTATTGATAAGTGCAACAACATAAAATGCAAACAAAGCTTGAATAAAATATGAATTAGAATCTGTAAATCACTCTAATTACAGTTTCCATTATTAAACTTTATTTTACAACAATACAGCATTGCCAAAAGTAGATTTTTCTGTTATGCATTGTTGTAAAATTGAATACGTTATAGCTTTATATGCAACAATATTAATATGTATTGATAAGTGCAACAATATAAAAATCTAAACAAAGAATGAATATAAATATGAACTGTAATATGTAAAGACAGTCTAATTACAGTTCCCACTGTTTAACTTTATTTTACAACAGTACAACATTCCCAAATTTAGATTTTTCTGTTATACTTTGTCGTAAAATTGAATAAGTTATAGTGTTAAATACCACAATATGACTGTATAATGATAAGTGCAAAAATATAAAAATATAAACAAAGCTTGAATATAAATATGAACTCTAATATGTATAGATAGTCTAATTACAGTTCCAATTGTTGAACTTTATTTTAGAAAAATACAGCATTCTGAAAATTAGATAATTCTGTTATGCATTTTCGTAAAATTGAATATGATATAGCATTAACAATATGAATATATATTGATAAGTGCCATATTATAAAAATGTAAACAAAGAATGAATATAAATATTAACTGTAATACGCAAAGACACTCTAATTACAGTTTCCATTGTTGAACTTTATTTTACAACAATACAGCATTCCCAAAATTAGATTTTTCTGTTATACATTGTCGTAAAATTTAATACGTTATAGCGTTAAATGCAACAATATGACTATGTATTGTTAAGTACAACAATAGAAAAAATAAAAAAAGAATGAATATAAATATGAACTGTAATATGTAAAGACAGTCTAATTACAGCTCTTATTGTTGAACTTTATTTTACAACAATACAGCATTCCCAAAATTAGATTTTTCTGTTATACATTGTCTTAAAATTGAATACGTTATAGCTTTAAATAAAACAATAAGACTATATATTGATATGCGCAACAATATAAAATGTAAACAAAGCTTGAATAAAATATGAACTAGAATCTTTGAATCACTCTAATTACAGTTTTTATTGTTAAACTTTATTTTACAAGAATACAGCATTCCCAAAAGTAGATTTTTCTGTTATGAATTTTCGTAAAATTGAATACGTTATAGCGTTAAATACAACAGTGACTTTGAATGCAATATATTAATTGAATGCAATTATAGCGTTGAATGCAACAATACATATGACTGTGTATTGATAATTGCAACAACATAAAAATGTAAGCAACCTTGAATATAAATATGATCTGCAATCTGTAAATCACACTAATTACAGATTCCATTGTTGAACTTTATTTTACAACAATCTCGCATTCCCAAAATTAGATTTTTCTGTTATACATTGTCGTAAAATTGAATAAGTTACACTGTTAAATATAACACAATATGACTGTATATTGATAAGTGCAACAATATAAATATGTAAACTAAGAATGAATATAAATATGAACTGTAATAAGAAAAGACAGTCTAATTACAGTTCCCATTGTAGAACTTTATTTTACAACAATACAGCATTCCCAAAATTAGATTTTTTTTATACATTGTCGTAAAATTGAATACGTTATAGCATTAAATGCAACAATATGAATATAAATTGATAAGTGCAACAATATAAAAATGTAAGCAAAGCTTGAATATAAATATGAACTGCAATCTGTAATAACACTCCAATAACAATTCCCATTGTTGAGCTTTATTTTACAACAATACTTCATTCCAAAAATCAAATTTTTCCGTTATACATTGTACTAAAATTGAATAAATTATAGCGTTAAATGCAACAATATGACTGTATATTGATAAGTGCAACAATATAAAAATGTAAACAAAGCCTGAATGTAACTATGAACTGTAATATGTAAAGACACGTCAATTACAGTTCCCAATGTTGAAAATTATTTTACAACAATACAGCATTCCCAAAATTAGATTTTTTTTTATACATTGTCGTAAAATTGTATAAGTTATAGCGTTAAATGCAACAATATAACTGTGTATTGATAAGTGAACAATATAAAAACTTAACCGACTGCCCAGCCAAAGGGTAATATTGTAATGTTGTTTTCTCTGTAATTTATTGAAAATATTTAAAAAAGATATTTTTTTAACCTGATACAAAATATGTTATTAGTATCGGTGTATAATCTTTGATAGCATCAATCCTAACTATATTTTTCGGAACTGAATTTTATTTGCAGTATTATACTAAATTAAATATTGCTTATATTGCAGTGAATCCTGCTGCTTAGTGTGTGAAAAAATCAGCCGGCGGCAGTCAGGAGGTTAAATATAAATATGAACTGCAATCTGTAAAACACTGCAATTACAATTCCCATAGTTGAGCTATATTTTACAACAATACAGCATCCCAAAATTAGATTTTTCTGTTATACATTGTCGTAAAATATAATAAATTGCAGTGTTAAATGCAACAATATGTCTGTATATTGATAAATGCAACAGTATAAAAAGGTAAACAAAAATGAATATAAATATTAACTGATATCTGTAATAACACTCCAATTACAATTCCCATTGTTCAACTTTATTTTACAAATATACAACATTCCCAAAATTAGAATTTTCTGCTATACATTGTCCTAAAATTTAATATATTATAGCGTTAAATGCAAAAATAGGAAAATGTATTGATAAGTGCAACAATATAAAACGTAAGCAAAGCTTGAATATAAATAAGATCTAGAATCCGTAAGTCACTCTAATTACAGTTCCCTTTGTCGAAAATTATTTTACAACAGTAGAGCATTCCTAAAATTAGATATTTCTGTTATAGATTGTCGTAAAATTGAATAAGTTACAGTGTTAAATGTAACAACATGACTGTATATAGATAAGTGCAACAATATAAAAGTGTGAACATAGCTTGAATATAAATATGAAGTGCAATTTTTAAAACACTCTAATTACAATTCCCATTGTTGAAAATAATTTTACAACAATACAGCATTTAAAAAATAAGATTTTTCTGTTACAAATTGTTGTAAAATTGAATAAGTTATTGCGTTAAATGCAACAATATCAAAATGAATTGATAAGTGCAACAATATAACAATGTAAACAAAGGTTGAATATAAATATAAACTGCAATTTGTAATGAGACTATAATTATAATTCCCTTAGTTGAACTTTATTTTACAACAATACAGCATTCCCAAAAATAGATTTTTCTTTTATACATTGTCGTAAAATTGAATAAGTTATAGCGTTAAATGGAACAATATGAATATGTATTGATAAGTGCAACAATATAAAACTGTAAACATAGCTTGAATAAGATATATCGTTAAATAAAACAATATAACTTTGTATTGATTAGTGCAACAATATAAAAATGTAAACAAACTTTAAATTATTATATGATCTACAATCTTTAAAAAAGTATAATTACAATTCCCATTGTTGAAATACATTTTACAACAGCGAAGCATTCCCAAAATTAGGTTTTTCTGTTACACATTGTCGTAAAATTGAATAAATTATAGAGTTAAACGCAACAATATGACTGTATATTGTTAAGCGCAACAATATTAAATTATAAACAAATCTTGAATGTAAATGAAAACTGTAATTTGTAAAGACACTCTAATTACAGTTCCCATTGTTGAACTTTCTTTACAACAATACAGCATTCCCAAAATTAGATTTTTCTGTTATACATTGTCGTAAAATTGAATAAGTTATAGCGTTAAATACAACAATATGATATGTATTGATAAGTGCAACAATATAAAATGTAAGCAAAGCTTGAATATAAATATGAACTACAATCTGTAAAACACTCTAATTACAATTCCCATTGTTGAACCTTATTTTACAACAATACTGCATTCCCAAATTTAGATTTTTCTGTTATACATTTTCGTAAAATTGAATAAGTTATAGCGTTAAATACAACAATATGCAAAATGTATTAATAAGTGCAACAATATAACTATGTAAACAAAGGTTGAATATAAATATAAACTGCAATCTGTAAAACACTCTAATTACAATTCCCATTGTTCAAAATTATTTTACAACAATACAGCATTCCCAAAATTAGATTTTTCTGTTATACATTCTAGTAAAATTGAATAAGTTATAGCTTTAAATAAAACAATAAGACTATGTATTGATATGTGCAACAATATATGGAGATTCTTCTTTAAAAAGTTCTTTTGAACACATAAGTAAATATACTCGGAGGTAAATTAAATTCTGACACCGTTTTTAAACTTTTAAATGACTTATATTAAACGTTAATATTTACAAAAAAGATATTTACATAAGACTATTTACAAAGCAAACAATCATAACTCTAATTAATCAATTACATCTTATACGGGAACTCGTCTTCATCTTACGTTCTTTTTACACCAACTTAAAACTAAAAACATTCCATTCTCCTTCCTTCCGTTCAGTTCTTTTTTCTACCGCTTAAATCGTCTGGCTTCTTAGGAATTAATAGTTTCTTCAAAATCGTCTGCCTCACTGAGAGCCTGTTCATCAGAGTTGCGATGCGTAGAAAATAATATGCAGATCTAATAGTGGAGGAGATTTCCCATAAATATAAAATGTAAGCAACCTTGAATATAAATATGAACTGCTATCTGTAAATCACACTAATTACAAATTCCATTGTTGAACTTTATTTTAGAACAATCTCCCATTCCCAAAATTAGATTTTTCTGTTATACATTGTCGTAAAATTGAATAAGTTACACTGTTAAATGCAACAATATGACTGTATATTGATAAAAGCAACAATATAAATATGTAAATAAAGAATGAATATAAATATGAACTGTAATATGTAAAGACAGTCTAATTACAGTTTCCACTGTTGAACTTTATTTTACAATAATACAGCTTTCCCAAAATTAGATTTTTCTATTATACATTGTCGTAAAATTGAATATGTTGTACCGTTAAATACAACAATAAGACTATGTATTGTTAAGTGCAACAATATAAAATGTAAGCTAAGCTTGAATAAAATATGTACTAGAATCAGTAAATCACTATAATTACAGTTTCCATTGTTGAAATTTATTTTACAAAAAATCAGTATTCCCAAAATTAGATTTTTCTGTTATACATTGTCGTAAAACTAAATAAGTTACAGTGTTAAATGCAACAACATGACTGTATATTGATAAGTGCAAAAATAAAAAATTATAATCAAAGCTAGAATATAAACATGAACTGTAATATGTAAAGAGACTCTAATTACTGTTCCCATTGTTGAACTTTATTTTACAAAAATACAGCATTTCCAAAATAAGATTTTTCTTTTATAAATTGTTATAAAATTGAATAAGTTATAGCGTTAAATGCAACAATATGACTGTATATTGATAAGCGCAACAATATAAAAATGTAAACAAAGAATGAATATAAATATTAACTGTAATATGTAAAGACACTTTAATTTTAGTTCCCATTGTTGAACTTTATTTTACAACAATACAGCATTTCCATAATTAGATTTTTCTGTTATACATTGTCGTAAAATATAATAAGTTATAGTATTAAGTACCACAATATGACTGTATATTGATAAGTGCAACAATATAAAAATGTAAGCAATTCTTGAATATAAATATGAACTGCAATCTGTAATAACACTCCAATTGCAATTCCCATTGTTGAACTTTATTTTACAAAAATACCGCATTCCCAAAATTAGATTTTTCTGTTATACATTGGCGTACAATTTAATGCGTTATAGCGTTAAATGCAACAATATGACTATATATTGATAAGTGTAATCATAGCGACGGCGATGCTCTATAATAGTGTATAAGCTTGTGGAACACCACTATTCACTATGACTCGATAGTGGGATGAGTAGTCATTCTGGCAAGTGGATAAGCCATGGATTTGTTGTCGTAGGAGTTTCTCCAATAACAATGCAAGAAATCAGTTTTTTAGTTCTTTATGATTTAGAGCACGAACTTAAGTTACTCCACAGATCACCGTTCCATACATCCATCACTACGGCCCTCGCTCACTAAGCTGCAACACTCTCGGCGTTCTACATTCTCGGAAAAAATGACATGGCTTCCGAGTAGTTTAAAGGAGAGATGCATTCTAACCTCCTAAAAGACTAAATGAAAAAATCATTTTCACGACAAAACTAGCGCCTTCCTTCTCCGCGTCAATCATTTTAAAAAACCAATTAGGATAAACTCGAGTCTCAAACGGACAAAAATGATCAATTCTAATTGGTCGTAGCAGGCGGTCCTTGGCAAGAACTATATTTTTTCCTCGGAAGAGCAAGCCCTTTAGCAACGCGTAGTAACACCTATCACGCGACGTTAAAAATAAAAAATAAAATTAAAATCCCAGGAATATTCCAGAAAGTAAAAAGCTTACGAATTACCTCCCGCCTTTTTGAGAAGCAAGAAATAATTTATTAATAACTAAAGTAAGAGAAAGAATTTTAGCTGTTACAAGTTACGAAACTAAGATTGAAATATGTTCCACAAATTAAGAATTGAAGCTAAGAGAGAACAAAAAAAAAATGGCGCAACTTTTTTTTATTTTATTACAAATCCCCCCTCCCAGAAAGACGGGTGAAAAAGTAGGTCTGAGACCTGCAATTTCACAGAAAGGGAGATGATGCAGACTTAGCTCACGAAGTTGTTGATATAAGTAATAATAATTAGATACTAAATAAAAAAAATTTAAATTAATTTTTCCTTTTTATATAAATATAGAATTCAAATTTAAGAACACTAAGGTGATGCGTGGAATAACTTTAAATTTAAATATAATAAAATAGGCATCAGTACAAATACAAGATATAATCTTGTTTAAAGTACACATCATAAAGTAGTTTGAAAATATAAGCAATTACCCATAGTAATAACATAAAAATGAAACATAAAAATGAAAAACAATAACGTTGAATTCTTTTTTAACAATATCAAATCTAGAAATGAAGGAATTTAATAGAACTTTCTTGAAATCAATGTTGAAAGTTTGTTTCAAAAATCCATTTAAGAGTCAAATTTGGAGTGTTCATGATCTCTTTTCAAGGAAGTCTAATTATATCGTTATTAATTGTCCAAATTCAATATAAAAAGACATTTTATAATATAGTAATAATAAATTTTAACAATGTAAATAATAAACAATATAAGTAAGAAACATAATAAGGAAAAATATCAATAATAATAAATATCATAAGTATAAGTAAATCTCATAATGGGTATAAGTAAATCTCTTAATAAGTAGTAACAAATATGCAAAAGACATTCTTTAAATACTTAATCTCGTTTATCTCATCTCAGGCATTTGGGATGAAATATAGAGAGAAGTGGAATAGAATAAAGAATATAAGCAATTATTTAATCATTTACTTAATCTTGTAAATCGAGTACAGGATTAAGTAGGAATATGTAAAAAAAAATTAAAAAATAAGATGATAAAATAATATAAAATAAAAATAAATTAAAATTCATTTCATTTTTAAGAATGCACGTGACTTTCAAACTATTAAGACTCTTGAAAAGAAATATTAATAAATAATAAAAATAAAAGACAAGATTATTAATGTCAATTCATGTCAGATAATTACGCAATAAACATTCTCTCGGTGTGATAAAATATTGCAAGATGCAAGTAGGAAAGAGAAAAAGAAACAAAATTAAATTCTAATTGACATGTACTTGGACTGGAATGCAGAAGCAAAGAAAGAGAGAAAGAAAATAAATTAAAATAAAGTGATAAAAATTTTGTTACTTGGCAAATAATTAATTTATTAATTGATAGATTAAATTTAATATTACAAATAGGTTCAGTTGAAAAAATTATATGTATATTTTTAAATATTTATTTGTTATTATACTATTCTAAGTAGGGTAATTCAGTACAGAATAAGAAATTTCCACTTTGTTCGTCTACGCCGGCATAAACAAACAAATATAAAAATTTCCAGACAAGTGACACTCTCGCTACAGTCAAGAGATATCATTGCCATTCTGTAAGAATTACAGGATATTATCTGAATTAAAATATGGAAAGAAATTTACTGTTTAAGAGAAAAAAATTATAAAATGATAAACTAGAGATATAGTCTAAGCTACAGTTTTTACTTGAGTTTGTTGTTGTTGATTAGGGGGTTGTTGCTCATGACTTAATTTAAATTTATCAGGGGAATAATAAGGCCTTAATTTAGATACATGTACTATTTCTGAACTTTTGAACTGGTTTTGCCTATCAATTTCAAAATTTACTTCGGATAATTTGTTAAGAATTTTATAAGGGCCACTAAATACTTGTGATAACTTTCTAGTATTAGGGTACTGAAATTCTTCATGGATAACTAGATCTCCTATTTTAAATTTTGGTTCGATATAATCTTTATCATAATATCTTTTATTTTTTAAATGAAATTCATCAGTTCTTGCTTTAGCAATTTTAAGTGCTTCATGAACAGGGGGAATAATAATTTTGTTGTAAGGAAGAGTCATAGGGTAATTGGCCAAAAAGCAAGTAAGCAGGTGGAAATTAAGTAATAGAATGGGGTGTATTATTATATTCATTAATTACCTCAGTTAAAAGCTTAGTCCAGGGAATTTTAGAGGTAGTGGAGTTTACTTTACATTTTAATCTAGTTACTATTGTCTGATTTACTCTTTCACATTTCTCATTCGTTTGTGGATGATGGGCAGTGGTCAAACGTTGTTTAATATTATGATTTCGCAAGAATTTTTTGAATCTTGAAGAAGTAAAAGCAGCATTCCTGTCACTAAGTATTTTTTGAGGGGACTGTACACTTGAAATCTTACTAAAACAGAATAATTGTTGAGGGATTTTGATATTGAAGATTTGTTTCAGACAATTTGTATAAGTTTCTGTAGTGACACTTTTGGAAGGAAATGCCCAAACATGTCTTGTGGCATGGTCTATTATAATATGGAGATATTTTTTTGTAGAATTATAATAATTGAACCCTCCTACAGTATCAACAGACAGACAGTCAAAAGGTTGATCTGTAGTGGGCATAGCTTGTAATAAGCCAAATTATTTCTGTCTAGGTTTTTTATTTTTCTGGCAAATATCACAGTATTTAACAAAGTTAGTAATGTCTTGGGTCATATCTGGCCAATAATAGTTAGGAGAAATTAAATTTTGCATTTTTTGAACACCAGGGTGACCAAACTGTTCATGAGCAACACTAAGCAATTTTTTTCTTAGGGACATGGGAACTACCACTTTACGAAAACCTTTTCTTTTAACTATAATCAGTCCATTGTCATTAACATAATTTGATCCACACACATTTTCTTTTTCTTGCATCTCAATAATCTCTTTAACGTCAAGAAGAAAAGTAAGGGGTTTACAAAAATGAGAAATAGGGTTTCGGGACAACATGTCTGCTTCGACATTTGTAGATCCCTTTAAGTACTCTATTTTGTAATCGAACATACTTAACTTCAATGACCACCTAAATAATCGACCTCTTAAATGTTTGACATTTTTTAACCAAACAAGAGATGCATGATCAGTATGGATGGTAAATTGTACACTGTGAAAGTAATGATAAAATTTATCTAAAGTATCAATGATAGCAAGACACTCTAGTTCGGTAATGAAATAATTTTTCTCATAACTTCTCAATCCTCTAGAAAAATAAGCAATTGGATGTAAAAAGTTATTATGGTCGGGTTGTTTAAGAACTGCACCTACCGCTACCTGAGAAGCGTCAACAAACATGTGTAGGGGTAATTTTGGGTCATAAATCTTTAAAATTGGTTTAGCAATGAGGGTATCTTTTAATTTTTGAAAAGAGTTTTGACATTCAGTATTCCATTGCCAAATAGTATCTTTCTTAAGTAATTTATTTAGGGGGTGTCTAATTTCAGCATATTTGTCAATAAATTTATGATACACATTTATAGAACCAAGAAATCTTTCTAACTCTTTAGTATTAGTAGGAGGTTTTAATTTTTTAATTGTTTCTATATTAGTATTAGCTGGAGTTAAAGTTCCATTTTGGATTTCATACCCTAGAAAATTGATTTGTTTTTGAGCAAAAGTACATTTAGATAATTTTAATTTAATATTTTCTATTCGGCATAAATCAAAAATTTGGATGAGATGCTGTATATGTCCATCTATTGATTTAGAAAAAATAATTATATCATCAAAATAATAACAAGCAAAGTATATTTTATATTTTGTAAGAATTCTTCTAATTGTCCTGTTGAAAATTGGGGGGGGGGCCTACCTTTACACCAAAGGGGAGAACATTCCATTTCCAGAGCCCACACTTAGTAGTAAAGGCTAAATTTTCGGAATCGGCTGGGTGAATAGGTATGTGCCAATAGCCTGAGGCTAAATCTAGTGTAGAGAAATATTGGGCACCACTTAATTTGTCTAAAATTTCATCTATTCGGGGCAAAGGTTCAGCGTCATTTTTCATAATAGAATTTAATTTTGGTAATCAACACACATTCGGGTTTTTTTGCCTTCATCTCGTTTATTTACTAACGTCACTGGAGAAGAATATGGGCTATAACTTTCTTTAATTAACCCAGCGGCTAATAAGGATTGGATTTGCTGAGATATTTCTTTTTCATTAGCAGTGGATGTACGATAAGGCCTCAAAGATATTGGTAGGTCAGATTTAAGATAAATACGCTGAGGTTCAATATTAATTCTCCCTACATCATATTTATTTTTCGCAAAAATATCTAAATAATCCCTTAAAAGTTCCCTTACATTTTTATTTTGAATAGCACTCAGACTCCCCAATAGACTATAAACATCATTATTAGTTCGCGGCAAGGATTGAGGAGTTATGGTGTTTCCATAATCGGGTTGCACAGTAGTATCATTTTTTATAATATCAAAATGAAGCAATTCTAAGTTATCACTGGATATGTTGACATATTGGTTTAACGAAATATTGTCTTGTAACACCTGGCTTTTTGCACAATCAATTTTCAATTTAAATTTGGCACAATCAGGTAAACCTAAAATAGCATAGTCCAAATCAAGCTTACTTATTAAATAATTAACGTGTCTCTTTATATTACCAAATTTAATACATAATCGACAAGATTTATTAATTGTAAGAGTTCCTTGTGCCTGTCTAATAGTAATAGGGGTAACATTATGTAAATTACCATTTAAATATCGAACAAATTTGAGGGGTAAAATTGAGACAGTTGATCCACTGTCAACCACACAATACACTTTGTTATTGTCCACATATCCAGGGATAAATAATTGTCAGACATTATTAGTAGGGGGTGGTTGAATATGAGCAGGAGTTTGAGATTGAAAGGAATTTGTGTTAAATATACAACTCCTCTCCCAATGATATGCATTTTCTATGCCTCTGTTTAAACATATTCTGCACGGACGACTAGGGTAGTTGTTTTGATAATGAGTTGCAGGCATTCTAGGAGTGAAAAACCTAGGATTAAAATTTTGTTATGGATTGTTTGGAGTAGGTCGAGTCCAATGTCTGGGCTGAGGATTGGGATTGTGCATAGGTCTAGTTTGTTGAAAATTTTTATTGCTGTTATTAGAGGTATGATTTGGAATCGCTGCTAATTGTTTAGCAATGCGAAACCATTCACGAGTATTGGAAGGAGGGTTAACCATCAAACAATTTTGATACTCCGGCTGAAGTCCATCTGTTAATCCCTGTATAATTAAATTTTCCTCAAGCTGAAGTTGCCTTCCAATCTCAACTTTCTTTCTAAAATAAGAATCCAAATCACTTAGATCATATAACTTTAAGGAAGTAAACTCAGAAAATTTTGGAACTCTAACCTGAATGTATTTTTCAGTTAAAATCTCGACAATTTCCTCATAAGTAGCACAATCCAAACAATCATTTATATAAGTTTTAAGCGTTTCCCCCTTTAAATATTTTGAAATATTTTGGTGTTTCCACTCATTATCTTTCTTTTCTACAGAACATTCTCGATCAAAATGTTTAAACCATTTAAAAATATCCATGCCCGATCCAAATTCAAAAGGGACAATATCAAGTTTATTTTCTGACATTTTTTCTTCTTTTATTAATCCTGACCTTAATAACATGAAAGAAGGATAATTCATATGGAAAATATTTAAATGCTATACTTCAATTATTAAAATTCAATTACTATACTTCAAATACTTCAATAAATAACAATAAAAATAATAAATAATAAATAAATCAATTCTGTTTGAATTCATGTGAAATAAATAAATAATAAATAAATAAGTAATAAAATAATAAATATCGGTTTTCCATACATGGGAAATAACAAATAATTTTAAGAACAAAAATACTTTTCTTTACGTATTGAAAATAAATTTAGCAACAGAGAATTTTTTAAGAACAAAATAATCCATCTTTCGTGTTATTAAAAAAAAACACATCAACCGTGGTTTCGCAATCGTGATGAAGTGTTCATTTATTATGAAATGAAAATTTATCAAAATATTTCTGCACTTTTACCTAGAAAATACAGTAATAAATAAATAAAAGTAAATGATGTTGAAATTTGTCGTGCAGGTGTTCTTTGGATTAACTATATCAGCACACGTTTTTGATCGCTGTCAAGAAAAAAAAAATACTGCAGGCATATCTCACACTTAAAAATTTGCAGATGCTAGACATAGTCACACAAAACTTCATAAGACGATCCGTTTCCCATCTGAAGGGTTTATCATTTATGCACATGAAGAATCGGCGTATTCGGCGAAAATGGCGCGTGCAGTTCTCTTGATGTAGTTGGAACGGGAAGTGTAAGAAAAACACATTTCTTCCTAGAACATGGCGAGCACACACTCATCGCTGTAGGTTTCTCTGACAGGAACAGTCTGCAGTTGGCAAACCATACTAGTTTAATATTTTCCCAGAGATGCAAGCCGGCTCATAAATTCTGCCGGCTAAGATGTAATAATAACGACGGCGATGCTCTATAATAGTGTATAAGCTTGTGGAACACAACTATTCACTAACACTCAATAGTGGGATGAGCAGTCATTCTGGCAAGTGGATAAGCCATGGATTTGTTGTCGTAGGAGTTTCTCCAATAACAATGCAAGAAATCAGTTTTTTAGTTCTTTATTATTTAGAGCACGAACTTAAGTTACTCCACAGATCACCGTTTTACACATCCATCACTACGGCCCTCGCTCACTAAGCTGCAACACTCTCGGCGTTCTACATTCTCGGAAAAAATGACATGGCTTCCGAGTAGTTTAAAGGAGAGATGCATTCTAACCTCCTAAAAGACCAAATGAAAAAATCATTTTCACGACAAAACTAGCGCCCTCCTACTCCGCGTCAATCATTTTAAAAAACCAATTAGGAAAAACTCGAGCCTCAAACGGACAAAAATGATCAATTCTAATTGGTCGTAGCAGGCGGTCCTTGGCAAGAACTATATTTTTTCCTCGGAAGAGCAAGCCCTTTAAAAACGCGTAATAACACCTATCACGCGAAGTTAAAAATAAAAAATAAAATTAAAATCCCAGGAATATTCCAGAAGGTAAAAAGCTTACGAAATACCTCCCGCCTTTTTGAGAAGCAAGAAATAATTTATTAATAACTAAAGTAAGAAAAAGAATTTTAGCTGTTACACGTTACGAAACTAAGATTGAAATATGTTCCACAAATTAAGAATTGACGCTAAGAGAGAACAAAAAAAAATGGCGCAAATTTTTTTTATTTTATTACATACATTGGCGTACAATTTAATGCGTTATAGCGTTAAATGCAACAATATGACAATATATTGATAAGTGCAACAATAGAAAAAATGTAAAAAAAGAATGAATATAAATATGAACTGTAATATGAAAAGACAGTCTAATTACAGTTCTTATTGTTGAACTTTACTTTACAAAAATACAGCATTTCCAAAATAAGATTTTTCTGTTATAAATTTTTGTAAAATTCAATAAGTTATAGCGTTAAATGCAGCAATATGACTGTATATTGATAAGCGCAACAATATAAAAATGTAAACAAAGAATGAATATAAATGGGTCATTCTTCAAAAAAGGGCATATTTCAGAATTTTTTTTTTTTTTTTTTTTTTTTTTTTTTAATTTAAAAACTTTTTTTTCACTTAATTTTTTTTTCTGGGTTTTATAAGCAAGTGAGGAACACTAATAAAGCTATGGTCCTGTTCAATTAATTTTATTTATTTAATAAAAAACATTTAAAAAATTTAGTGGTAACGGAGGTGAGACTTTGTTAACGGAGTGGAGATGCATATTCTTATTAATGTATATACTTATTAAAAGTAACTAAAAATCTTAAAATAGAAAGGAATATAACACACTGAAATAAAAACAAATGCATATACTGCTCTAAAATTTTATAATTTAAAAATTATCAAAAATAAAGTTTATTTATTGCACACATAATGGCTTCTGTTAAAAGTGGGTTCATTTAGAATTTCTAGTATCTGTTTCTGATCAATAAAGTCTGTGTCATCATTCTCTGGAAAAATAACCCCAATAAGAACCCCAATATTTGATTTCTTCAGAAAGTTCACCTTATACATCTCATTCATTTCTACGGACATGATTTTACAAATGAATTGATACTTTTCCATTTTCACAAATACTCAACCCTTACCCATGCACCAACATTGGGAATTTTGAAAAAAGTTGCTTGAAACAGATTGTGGAAGTACCAATTATGAGAGTGAAGGAAAAAAAAAGAAGGTTTATGTGCATTTTATGAATTATACAGCATAAGACATATGTCAGAAAAATTAATGTATTTAAAACTTATTAATGCTCATTAAACTCATCAATTTTTGCAAAGTTCAGACATTAATTTGTATTTTCTCACAATCTATTCTGCTACACCTGATATCACTTTTCTATATTTTGTCTTTTGTTTTAAATTGTCTTTTAGTTGCTTTGTTAAGACTTCAACATACAATATATATTTTTTAATTGCTAGTGAAATATGCTGACCTTTAACAAGTTCTTTTACATCTTTTTTTTTTTTTTTTTTTTTTTTTTTTTTTTTTTTTTTTTTTTTTTGCTGGAGTATCCAACTTTGCTATTTGAGATCTTTGTGATCTTTTTTTGTACTTTTCCATCTTATTATTAGATTCTTTAAGCTTGGCTTTTAACTTTAGATTCTCATTCTTCAGATCACGTATATTTTTTCTTTGTCTGTTTCTATATAGGCTTTCTCTACTTGTTGAAGGCACATTTTGTACCAATATTGGTAAACCTAAAGATAGGCTTGCTGAGGAGTATTTTCTTCAATCTTTTTCTCTAATTCCTTTTTCTTTTTGCTTAGGTTGTAAGATTTCTTGCTCTTTTCTCGCCAATTTTTTCTAACATTTATTTGTTATTGTGGTGTCATTTTATTAATGCTTTTAATTTTATCATAATTTTACCTTTCCTTGTATCTCTACTTTCATTCTCAAGCCTAAGTGAGTCATTTTTTGTCGCATCACATAGTCTCTGTATGTTCTCTTTCTTTTTTTGATTGGCAATACACTTTTTTTCGACCTTTTATACTATTATGCTCATTTCTTTTCTTTATCATAGTACTAAAAAAAATTATATACAGTAGACTCCCTAAAATCCACAACTCTCTAAAATTGGCACATAATTTACAGATGTAAACAATGAAACATTCAATTTTGATTTAGGGATAAAATTTGACTTTTTTATTTTTACATCAATTCCATTTTTATTTTAATTTCTAATTTTCATTAATATTACTGAATTCATGTGTTTTCATGAAGGAAGAATAAATTTATTTTGGAATAAATTAAGATTTTGTTGTATCACTGGTATTCAAATCTTTTTACCAAATATATTTATGTAGTAACCAAACCTTTTTGGTTATTAAGTCTAACTAAACTTGAAATAAAACTTCCTCATTTTAAGATTTTGATGTGAATTAGTAAGGTATTTTTATAAAGCAAATTTCATATGAAAAATGCATCTTATCTTTATAATAAATATTTATTCTTACATTATTAGCTTGACCTTTGCTTTTAATATTTTAACCATGTTAAAAATTACCTAAATTTTTGTTATTTTAGTTTATTACTTATTTTAATGTTTTATTATATTATAAGACTTCATAAAAGTTTCAAATTCATTGTTAATTACATTCAAATTACTGTTTAAAAACTGTAAACAAAGCAATGACCAGAAATCTGCAAAATCTCTGGTCCTAGGCTGTGCAGATTTGAGGGAGTCTACTGTATAGGTTTTATTGAATTAAAGTAACAGTTTAATATATGCTAGCTACCCTATATGTTTAATTTCATGTCATTAATAGAATATTAAGATATAAAAGTATTTAAATCACTTGAATTATGCTAGTCATTTAATATCCATTGTTAGAATCTCATAACAGAAAATTATTTAAAAACATTTGAAATATAATAATCATTTTGCTCTCTAATAAATCTTAAAACTAAAATCAATTATCTAAAAAATTCTTAATTATAATAGTTATTATTTTTTCTTGCACTTTTTTGCTTAGTTTGAGCAAAGAATCGATTAAATCAACAGAGATAAATTATTAAAACATAGCTAGTGAAAGCCATGAAATAGATGATAGCAACTTAATTAGAAATCTAGGCTAATTGATCAGTCCAATAACAGAAATAAACTATATCAATATTTATTATATTATGTTAGTGTAATAATTGTTAAGTAAACCATTAACTTTTATTTTGATTAATTTTAAGTACTTATATTTAATTTAATCTCACCTCCATTTCACTTTCTCACCTCCGTGATTAGCAAAGGTAACGGAGGTAAGGGTAATGGAGGTGAGGATATTTCATATAATGATGCACTGTTTGTAAATATTTGAATCAAAACTAATATTATTCACACAGTATTGTATGTGTTGTGATAACTTTCAAATTCAAATGTAAAATAAATAAATATAATGCATTACTTACCTTCTATTGGCAGTAATGGAGTGGAGAATCCCAAAAAACAAAATAAAGAAATTCTATTTATTTGAATAAAATAACCTTTAACTGAGAGCAAATGACAATTTTTTTTTCAAAGAGCTAACAAAAAGAGTTCTTTTCCTTTGTTTTAATACAAATTATTTACCAGTACTGCCTTCTATGAATGAATGTTTGAAGCTAAAACTGTTAGTAACGGAGTTGAGAATTTCAATTGGGACAAACAAAAACATAACTCAAAAATGCATTTGCAAAAATTATTTAATTTATTGAAACCCATTTTTAAATTAGCTAAGGTTCATTTAAAAAGGAATTAACAATAAAAATTATTTAACATTAAATTTATTTCACTTTTTAATCGAAGAATTTTTAAAAATGTGAATGGGGGACACTCACGGAGGTGAGGTTTCCCATGTATTACTTAATATTAAGACACAAAATAAAATAGCTATAGAATAGTAAATTGTATGAAAAGATTCTCTATTCTTTAAATATTTGAAACAATAAAAAAAATCACAAATAAATAAAGCAAAATTTTTTAAAGGATGCCAGGACTGAAATAGACCCTTTTTTTAAGAATGACCCAAATATTAACTGTAATATGTAAACACACTTTAATTTTAGTTCCCATTGTTGAACTTTCTTTTACAACAATACAGCATTTCCATAATTAGATTTTTCTAATATACATTGTCGTAAAATTGAATAAGTTATAGTATTAAGTACCACAATATGACTGTATATTGATAAGTGCAACAATATAAAAATGTAAGCAATTCTTGAATATAAATATGAACTGCAATCTGTAATAACACTCCAATTACAATTCCCATTGTTGAACTTTATTTTACAACAATACTTCATTCCAAAAATCAGATTTTTCCGTTATACATTGTAGTAAAATTGAATAAATTATAGCGTTAACCCCCTGACTGCCCAGCCAAAGGGTAATATTGTAATGTTGTTTTCTCTGAAATTTATTAAAAATATAAAAAAAAGATGTTTTTTCCAACCTGATGCAAAATACGTTATTAGTATCGGTGTATAATCTTTGATAGCATCAATCCTAACTTAATTTTTCAGAACTGGGTTTTATTTGTGGAATTATACTAATTTAAATATTGCTTATGTTGCAGTGAAACCTGCAGCTTAGTGTGTGAAAAAATCTGCCCGGGGCAGTCAGGAGGTTAAATGCAACAATTTGACTGTATATTGATAAGTACAACGATATAAAGATGTAAACAAAGCCTGAATATAAATATGAACTGTAATATGTAAAGACACTTCAATTACAGTTCCCAATGTTGAAAATTATTTTACAACAATAAAGCATTCCCAAAATTAGATTTTTTTATACATTGTCGTAAAATTGTATAAGTTATAGCGTTAAATGCAAAAATATAACTGTGTATTGATAAGTGAACAATATAAAAATTTAAGTAAAATTTAACCAAAGGGTAATATTGTAATGTTGTTTTCTCTGTAATTTATTAAAAATATTTAAAAAAGATATTTTTTTCAACCTGATACAAAATATGTTATTAGTATCGGTGTATAATCTTTGATAGCATCAATCCTAACTCAATTTTTCAGAACTGGGTTTTATTTGCGGAATTATACTAAATTAAATATTGCTTATGTTGCAGTGAATCCTGCTGCTTAGTGTGTGAAAAAATCAGCCGGCGGCAGTCAGGAGGTTAAATATAAATATGAACTGCAATCTGTAAAACACTGCAATTACAATTCCCATAGTTGAACTATATTTTACAACAATACAGCATCCTATAATTAGATTTTTCTGTTATAAATTGTCGTAAAATTGAATAAATTGCAGTGTTAAATGAAACAGTATGACTGTATATTGATAAGTGCAATAATGTAAAAAGATAAACAAAGAATGAATATAAATATTAACTGATATCTGTAATAACACTCCAATTAAAATTCCCATTGTTCAACTTTATTTTACAAATATACAGCATTCCCAAAATTAGAATTTTCTGCTATACATTGTCCTAAAATTTAATAAATTATAGCGTTGAATGCAAAAATATAAAAATGTATTGATAAGTGCAACAATATAAAACGTAAGCAAAGCTTGAATATAAATATGATCTAGAATCCGTAAATCACTCTAATTACAGTTCCCTTTGTCGAAAATTATTTTACAACAATAGAGCATTCCTAAAATTAGATATTTCTAATTTGATAGTAATAATTTAATAGTAAAATTGAATAAGTTATAGCGTTAAATACAACAATATGACTGTATATTGATAAGTGCAAAAATATAAAAATGTAAACAATGCCTGAATATAAATATGAACTGTAATAATTAAAGACACTTCAATTAGAGTCTCATTGTTAAATGTTATTTTACAACAATAAAGCATTCTCAAAATTAGATTTTTCTTTTATAAACTGTCGTAAAATTGAATAAGTTATACAGTTAAAACAACAATATGACTGTATATTGATAAGTGCAACAATGTAAAAAGGTAAACAAAGAATGAATGTAAATATTAACTGATATCTGTAATAACACTCCAATTACAATTCCCATTGTTCAAATTTATTTTACAAATATACAGCATTCCTAAAATTAGAATTTTCTGCTATACATTGTCCTAAAACTTAATAAATTATAGCGTTGAATGCAAAAATATAAAAATGTATTGATAAGTGCAACAATAAAAAACGTAAGCAAAGCCTGAATATAAATATGATCTATAATCCGTAAATCACTCTAATTACAGTTCCCTTTGTCGAAAATTATTTTACAACAATAGAACATTCCTAAAATTAGATATTTCTGTTATAGATTGTCGTAAAAATGAATAAGTTACAGTGTTAAATGCAAAAACATGACTGTATATTGATAAGTGCAACAATATAAAAATGTGAACATAGCTTGAATATAAATATGAAGTGCAATTTTTAAAACACTCTAATTACAATTCCCATTGTTAAAAATTAATTTACAACAATACAGCATTTTCAAAATAAGATTTTTCTGTTATAAATTGTTGTAAAATTGAATAAGTTATAGCGTTAAATGCAACAATATTAAAATATATTGATAAGTGCAACAATATAACAATGTAAAAAAGGTTGAATATAAATATAAACTGCATTCTGTAATGAGACTCTAATTACAATTCCCTTAGTTGAACTTTTTTTACAACAAATCAGCATTCCCAAAATTGGGTTTTTCTGTTAAACATTTTCGTAAAACTGAATAAGTTATAGTGTTAAATGCAACAATATGAATATGTATTAGTAAGTGCAACAATATAAAAATGTAAACATAGCTTGAATAAGATATATCGTTAAATACAACAATATGACTGTATATTGATAAATGCAACAATATAAAATGTAAGCAAAGCTTGAATATAAATATGAACTAGAATCCGTAAATAATTCTAATTACAGTTTCCATTGTTGAATTTTATTTTACAACAAAACAGCATTCACAAAATCAGATTTTTCTGTTATACATTGTAGTAAAATTGAATAAGTTATAGCGTTAAATACAACAATATGACTGTATATTGATAAGTGCAAAAATATAAAAATGTAAACAAAGCCTGAATATAAATATGAACTGTAATATTTAAAGACAATTCAATTAGAGATCTCATTGTTAAATGTTATTTTACAACAATAAAGCATTCTCAAAATTAGATTTTTCTTTTATACACTGTCGTAAAATTGAATAAGTTATACAGTTAAACGCAACAATACGACTGTATATTGATAAGAGCAACAATATAAAAATGTAAACAAAGAGTGAATATAAATATGTACTGTAATATGTAAAGACTGTCCAATTACAGTTCCCATTATTGAACTTTATTTTACAAATATACATTCCCAAATTTAGATTTTTTTGTTATACATTCTCGTAAAATGGAATAAGATATAGCGTTAAATACCACAATATGCAAAATGTATTAATGAGTGCAACAACATAACAATGTAAACAAAGCTTGAATATAAATATAAACTGAAATCTGTAATGAAATTATAATTAAAATTTCCATTGTTGATTTTTACTTTACAAGAAATCAGCATTCCCAAAATTGGATTTTTCTGTTATGCAATGTTGGAAAACGGAATACGTTACAGTGTTAAATGCAACAATATGACTGTATATTGATAAGTGCAACAATATAAAAATGTAAACAAAGCTTTAATATATAAGATTTAATATATAAACATATAGCTTTAATATATAATTAATATAATATATAAGCTTTAATATATAAACAAAGCTTTAATATATAAACTGTAAAATTTAAAGACACGATAATTACAGTTCTCATTCATGAACTTTATTTTACAACAATACAGACTTCCCAAAATTTGATTTTTCTGTTATACATTGTCGTAAAATTGAATAAGTTATACAGTTAAACGCAACAATATGACTGTATATTGTTCACCGCAAAAAATATAAACAAATCTTGAATGTAAATAAAAACTGTAATTTTTAAAGACACTCTAATTACAGTTCCCATTGTTAAACATTTTTACAAGAATACAGCATTCCTTAAATTAGATTTTTCTGTTATACATTGTCGTAAAATTGAATAAGTTATAGCGTTAAATACAGTACTATGACTATGTATTGATAAGTGCAACAATATAAAATGTAAGCAAAGCTTGAATATAAATATGAAGTGCAATCTGTTAAACACTCTAATTACAGTTCCCATTGTTGAACTTTATTTTACAACAATACAGCATTCCCAAATTTAGATTTTCTGTTATACATTGTTGTAAAATTGAATAAGTTATAGCGTTAAATACAACAATATGTCCATGGTTTGATAAGTGCAACAATATAAAAATGTAAACATAGCTTTAATAATATATATCGTTAAATACAACAATATAACTATATTTTGATAACTGTAAAAATATAAAAATGTAAACAAAACTTGAATATATATGTGACATTTTAAAGTTAGGAGCCAGAAACATCATCGCCAGGGTCCCCGTTCTTTGCACAGAAATCATGGCCAGCGAGGGAAAAAATAAAAAATAAATAAATGTAGCAGATCCAAAAAATCACTCATTGTTAGCTGTAAGTTTATTTATTCAACTGTAGTCATTATAGAGGGAAAAGCTCCTTTTTGCAAACGATCTTTTACCGAAATGTCCAAAAAATATTCCATCATTTACTTCAACCAGCCGTGCTCATCGACGAAAGAACTCCAGAATCTCTCCGCTTCTCATCTCGAGACTTCCACCTTTTAAAACTAAAAAGAAAATTCTAGAACTTTCTGTAATCTCAAACCATCATCCTTTTATGTAAACAGAATTCTTGTCCAGATACGAGACTATTTTGCACAGACGATAAAATTATTTAACCAATTTATAATCGACTCATAATTTCTTAGGCAGACGATTTTTATAAATGACTAATTTTAAGAGAAAAAGAAAAGAAATGAATTTATTAATGCACACATCAAAGGTTGACGGCGGAAAAATAAATAAATAGATAAAATAAAATAATGGTATTTTTTGAAAGGTATGGTTTTGGAATAAATTTAATAAGATTTTCTTAAAAAGGGTTGATAAAAACATAGAAGAAATCAGTTTTATTTGGAATATTAAGAAATAAAGTTTTAATTAAGAATATTTTTAATTTAGAACCATATTTTTAAATTTACGCATACTGGAATAATGTTTTTTAAGGCAAATTAAGAATTTATATCGTCTGCATACAGATTAACAGATTAGATCTAGAAACAAGATTTTAATTTAATAATTTGAAGTAAGTACGGAACATTATTATAAGAAAATTAAGGTAGTATAAAATTTAGTTTTGGCGAAAAAATTTTAAATTTGTAATATATATATGAACTGCAATCTGTAAAACACTATAATTACAATATCCATTGTTGAAATATATTTTACTACAACGAAGCATTCGCAAAATTACATTTTTTTGTTATACATTTTCGTACAAATGAATACGTTATAGCGTTAAATTCAACAATATGCAAAATGTGTTAATAACTGCAACAACATAACAATGTAAAAAAAGCTTAAATATAAATATAAACTGCAATCTGTAATGAGACATTAATTGCAATTTCCATTGTTGATTTTTACTTTACAAGAAATCGGCATTCCCAAAATTGAATTTTTCTGTTTTACATTGTCGTAAAACTTAATACGTTACAGTGTTAAATGCAACAATATGACTGTATATTGATAAGTGCAACAATATAAAAATGTAAACAAAGCTTTACTATAAATAGGAACTGGAAAACGCAAAGACACACTAATTAGAATTCCCATTGATGAACTTTATTTTACAACAATACGGACTTCCACAAATTAGATTTATCTGTTATACATTATAGTAAATTTGAATAAGTTATAAAGTTAAACGCAACAATATGAATGTATATTGTTAAGCACAACAATTAAATACATACACAAATCTTTAGTGTAAATAAAAACTGTAATTTGGAAAGACATTTTAATTACAGTACCCATTGTTGAACTTTTTTTACAACAATACAGCATTCCCAAAATTAGATTTTTCTGTTATACATTGTCGTAAAATTGAACAAGTTATAGCGTTAAATACAACAATATGACTATGTATTGATAAGTGCAACAATATATAATGTAAGCAAAGCTTGAATATAAATAAGAACTAGAATCTGTAAATCACTCTAATTACAGATTCCATTGTTGAACTTTATTTTACAACAATACAGCTTTCACAAAATCAAAGATTTCTGTTATACATTGTTGTAAAATTGAATACGTTACAGTTTTAAATGCAACAATATGACTGTATATTGATAAGTGCCACAATAAAAAATGTAAACAAAGTCTGAATATAAATATGTACTGCAATATTTAAGGGCACTTCAATCAGAGTTCTCATTGTTGAATATTATTTTACAACAATACAGCATTCTCAAAATTAGATTTTTCATTTATACACTGTCGTAAAATTGAATAAGTTAAACAGTTAAACGCAACAATACGACTGTATATTGATAAGCGCAACAATATAAAAATGTTATCAAAGCCTGAATATAAATATGAACTGTAAAATATAAAAACACTTCAATTACAGTTCCCATTGTTGAATATTTTTTTACAACAATACAGCATTCCGAAAATTAGATTTTTCTGCTATACATTGTCGTAAAATTGAATACATTTGACAGTTAAATGCTACAATATAACTGTATATTGATAAGTGCAGCAATGTAAAAAGGTAAAAAAAGCTTGATTAAAAATATGAACTGAAAAATGTAAAATAAAATACAATATAAAATGTAAGCAAAGCTTGAATTTAAATATGAACAAGAATCTGTAAATCATTCTCAAAACAGTTTCCACTAATGGACTTTATTTTACAACAATACAGCATTCCCAAAATTATATTTTTCTGTTATACATTGTCGTAAAATTGAGAAAGTTATAGCATTACATGCAACAATATGTCTGTATATTGATAAGGGCAACAATATAAAAATGTAAACAAAGAATGACTATAAATATGAACTGTAATATGTTAAGACTCTCTAATTACAGTTTCCGTCGTTGAACTTTATTTTACAACAATACAGCATTCACAAAATCAGATTTTTCTGTTATACATTGTCGTAAAATTGAATACGTTATTGCATTAAATGCAACAATATGAAAATGTATTGATAAGTGCAACAATATAAAAATGTAAACAAAGCTTGAATATAAACATGAACTGCAATCTGCAAATCACTCTAATTAAGGTTCCGTTGTTGAAGTTTATTTTACAACAATAAAACATTCCCAAAAGTAGAAATTTCTGTTACACATTGTCGTCAAATTGAATAAGTTATAGCGTTAAACGCAACAAAATGACTGTATATTGATATGTGCAACAAAATAAAAATGTAAACAGAGCCTGAATATAAATATGAACTCTAATGTGTAAAGACACTTCAATTACAGTCCCCATTGTTGAAGTATATTTTACAACAATAGAGCATCCCCAAAATTAGAATTTTCTGTTATACATTGTCTTAAAATTAAATAAGTTATAGCGTTAAATGCCACAAAATATGTACTAGAATCTGTGAATCTCTCTAATTACAGTTTTCATTGCTGAACTTTATCTTACAAAAAATCAGTATTCCCAAAATTAGATTTCCCTTATACATTGTCGTAAATTTGAGTATAGTATAGTGTTAAATACCACAATTTGACCGTATATTTATAAGTGCAACAATATAAAAAAGTAAACAAAGCTCTAAGATAAATATGAACTGTAATAACACTCCAATTAAAATTCCCATTGTTGAACTTTATTTTACAACAATACAGCATTCCCAAAATTAGAATTATCTGTTATACATTGTCGTATAATCGAATAAGTTATAGCGTTAAATGCAACAATATGAAAATGTATTGATAAGTATAACAATATGAAAATGTAAACAAAGCTTGAATATAAACATGAACTGCAATCTGTAAATCACTCTAATCACAGTTCCCATTATTGAATTTTATTTTTCAAAAATACAGCATTCCCAAAATTGGAGTTTTCTGTTATATATTGTCGTAAAATTGAGTAAGTTACAGTGTTAAATTCAACAATATGACTGTATATTGATAAGTGCAACAATATAAATATATAAACAATGCTTGAAAATAATTATGAACTGCAATCTGCAATACCACTCCAATTACAATTTCCATTGTTGAACTTTATTTTACAAAAATACAACATTCCCAAAATTAGATTTTTGTGTTATACATTGTCGTAAAATTGAATAACTTATAGCGTTAAATGCAACAATATGACTATATATTGACAAGTGTAACAATATAAAAATGTAAGCAAAGCTTGAATATAAATATGAACTGCTTTCTGTAAATCACTCTAATTACAATTTCCATTGTTGAACTTTATTTTACAAAAATACAGCATTCCCAAAATTAGATTTTTGTGTTATACAATGTCGTAAAATTGAATAAGTTATAGCATTAAATACAACAATAAGATTATTTATTGATAAGTGCAACAATATAAAATGTAAGCATGGCTTGGATATAAATATAAACAGTAATATGTAAAGACAATCTAATTACAGTTAACATTGTTGAATTTTATTTTACAACAATACAGCATTCAAAAAATTTTCCGTTATACAATGTCGTAAATTTAATAAGTTATAGTGTTAAGTACCACAATATGACCGTATATTGATAAGTGCAACAATATAAAAATGTATGCTCAGCTTGAATATAAATATGAACTGCAATCTGTAAATCACCCTAATTACAGTTTCCATTGTTGAACTTCATTGTACAACAATACAGCATTCCCAAAATTAGATTTTTCTGTTATACATTTTTGTAAAATTAAATAATTATAGCGTTAAATACAAAAATATGACTGTATATTCATAAGTGCAAAATTCTAAATATGTAAGCAAAGCTTGAATATATATATGAACTGCAATCTGTAAATCAATTTAATTACAGTACCCATTGTTGAATTTTTTTTTAGAACAATACAAGCATTCCCAAAATTAGAATTTTCTGTTATAACTTGCCGTAAAGAATACTTTATAGTGTTAAATACCACAATATCACTGTATATTGATAAGTGCAACAATATAACAATGTAAACAAAGCTTGATTATAAATATGAACTGTAATATGTTAAGACACTGTAATTACAGTTCCCATTGTTGAACTTTATTTTACATAAATACAGCATTCCCAAAAGTAGAATTTTCTATTATACATTATCGTAAAATTCAATAAGTTATTGGGTTAAGTGCAACAATATAAAATGTAAGCAAAGCTTGAATATAAATATGAACAAGAATCTGTAAATCACTCTAATTACAATTTACATTGTTGAACTATATTTTACAACAATACAGCATACCCAAAAGGAGATTTTTCTGTTATACGTTGTTAAAAATTAAATATGATACTGTGTCAAATGCAACAATATGACTGTATATTGATAAGTGCAACAATATAAAAATGTACACAAAGCCTAAAATTAAATATGAATATTAATATGTAAAGACACACTAATTAAATTTCCCATTGTTGAACATTATATTACAACAATACAGCATTCACAAAATCAAATTTTTCTGTTATACATTGTCGTAAAATTAAATAAGTTACAGTGTTAAACACAACAATTTGACTGTATATTGATAAGTGCAACAAAATAAAAATGTAAACAAAGCCTGAATATAAATATGAACTGTAATATATAAAGACACTCTAATTACAGTTTCCATTGTTGAACTTTATTTTACAACAGTACAGAATTCCCAAAATCACATTTTTCTGTTATGCATTGTCGCAAAATTGAATACGTTCTAGCGTTAAATACAAAAATATGAATATGTATTTATAAGTGCAACAATATAAAAATGTAAGCAAACCTTGAATATAAATAAGAATGTAATATGTAAAGACAATCTAGTTACAGTTCCCATTGTTGAACTTTATTTTACAACAATACAGCATTCCCAATATTAGATTCTTCTGTTATACATTGTCATAAAATTGAATAATTTACCGTGCTAAATGGAACAATATGACTGTTCATTGATAAGTGCAACACTATAAAAATATAAACAAAGCCTAAATATAAATATTGTTGCAGCGTATATGGGGTTCTTTCGATCTTATGACTCGAGAACTTCAAATTCTTGTCTCCTATAAAAGTAGAAAATAATTTATTTATAGATCTTCAGAACAAAAGAGTCTTCGAAACTCACAAACTTTACCAGATATTCAAAAATAACTGCTCAAATCTATCGTACAAGTATAGCTTTAGATCCCAGAGACTCTTTATACAACGTCTCAACACTTTATAACATTCAAAACAACATAAATGAAACTCAAGCAAACTTGCAACAAACGCCTTGTTCACTCAATGACTGACTGGTAAATAATAACAACAACAGCTCGTATCGCTCTCCTTATATATGCTGGCCGCAGGTGCTGGAAATTTCTAGAACCATCTCGAAAAATCCACGGAACAACATTCAATGTATCAGTATATCAATAGGGGGGTTACCATAGAGTAGGGAAGGGTTACAATCGCCAACAATCGCCAATTTTGTCGCCAACTTGGCGATATATCGCCAAATTTGGCGACCAAAATTAGTCGCCAAAAGTGACGCCATCTTGGCGATATCTCTAATATTTCGCAAAGCTGCCATAGACATTCACTGAAAATAATAGACAAGTTTTCTTGATAACAGAGACAATGTAACAAAAACTAATATTAGTAAAGAAATGGAGCTTAATAAGATTATTTACATTATTTTACAGTACTAACACTAACTATATACAAAATTCGTAACAATATGAACTGTAACATGTAAAGAAACTCTAATTACAGTTCCTATTGTTGAACTTTATTTTACAAAAATACAGAATTCCCCAAATTACATTTTTTTGTCATACATTGTCGAAAAATTAAACAAGTTATAGCGTTAAATGAAAAAATATTACTGTATATTGATGAGCACAATAATATAAAAATGTAAACAAAGAATGAATATAAATATGAACTGCCCCCTCCTCAAACACTGCACGTCCCGGGCAGTGCAATCCCTGAGTTAGAGGAAAACACTTAAAATAAATAAACAAATAAATAAATAAATAAATAATAATAACAATAATAATAAAATTTACATAAATAAGAGCTAATTACTATTTACATATTTACAAAAAGTGACTTTCATGACCATGGTCTGAAATTCAAGTTTTGAATTTCTAATCATTTTGGCCAAAATAAAGGGCTAGCCGGTTATAATGTATGAACTTGGGCTTGGTGTGTGGCGACTTTTGTATACGTACGACGACATCATTCAGCCTGTTGTCGACTGTGTAAGGACCGTCCCAGTTTCTTTGTAATTTTGGCGACAGTCCCTTGCGACGTATGGGATTCCACAACCAAACTTTGTCACCTTCGTTGAACTCATGTCCAGTTGCCTTTGTGTCGTACCGTGTCTTCATCTTTTCCGATGCCAGTCCGATTCGGTTCCTCGTTAGACCATGAATCTCCTCAATCCGTGCCTGGAGTTCATCCACGTACTCCTCGGGCGATAAAGGAGCATCAGGAGGACGGCCAAACAAAAGATCCGCAGGTAGACGAAGATCACGACCAAAGAGCTTTTGAGAAGGGGAATAACCAGTGGCCGCATGAGTGGCACTCCTGTAGGCAAGCAGGAAAAGAGACAATTTCTTGTCCCAGTCCTGTTGATCTTTAGACACAAGGAGGGAGAGGCTATTTAGGATGGTACAATTGAACCGCTCCACCTTGCCGTCCGATTCAGGATGTAGAGGTGTTGTTCGAGTTTTGTCCATGCCGAGTAGTCCACACATTTCTTTAAACACAGCCGAATCAAAGTTTCTTCCTTGATCAGAATGGATTTTAAGAGGAATTCCGTATCTGGAAACCCAGTGTTGAACCAGTATGTCTGCTACCGTTACCGCCTCTTGATTAGGAATGATGTAGGCTTCAGGCCACTTGGTGAAGTAATCCATGACAGCGAGGATGTACTTGTTGGCATCAGATGTTCTAGGAAGAGGACCCAGGATGTCTAGAGCAATTCGTTCGAAAGGAGCTCCTACATTATAACGTTGCAATCATCCACGGGTGCGCCTCTTTGGACCTTTACATGCTACACAAATGTCACAAGTTCGACACCACTTTTCCACATCACTGCGAACATTATTCCAGTAAAAACGCTCCGAACCTTTTGAAGGGTCTTCATTACACCAAAATGACCTCCTGGGGGACTAACATGCAGTTCTTGAAGGACCTTTGACAAGCACTTGCTGAAATAGGCGATAACACGCTCCTGGCCGTCGATTTCCTGGGACAGTACAGCGCCAATGCTTTCGTTACTTGCATCCGTATCAAGTATAAACTGTTTATCGATTTGAGGATATGACAGAATTGGAGTGGATGTTAAGGCCTCCTTAAGCTTTTCGAAAGCAGCGTAACATTCCTGTGTCCACATGAATTTTTGATTGGCTTCTGTTAATTTATGAAGTAGTCTTGCAATCATCGAGAAGCCTTTGCCAAATTTTCTGTAATAGGTGCATAATCCTAGAAAACTTCGAAGCTGGTGAACATCTGCTGGACGACTCCAATTTTGCACGGCTGATATCTTCTCCGGATCTGTCCTGACTCCATCCGCCGAAATGATGTGTCCAAGGTAGGCGACTTCATTGCGAAAAAAACTGCATTTCGAAGGGCTTAACTTCAAATTAGCTTCCTTTAACTTTTGTAGTACCCGCCTGAGGTTATTCAGATGGTCATCAAAAGATTTTCCTATGATTATGATATCGTCTAAAAAAACAAGACATGCCTCATATGACAGCCCCCGGAGAACCGTTTCCATAAGGCGTTCAAAAGTTGCAGGTGCATTACATAGACCAAAAGGCATTACCATGAATTGCCATAATCCTTGTCCCGCTGTGAAGGCAGTCTTCTCGCGGTTGTCGGGATGGATCTCTACCTGCCAGTAACCACTCTTCAGGTCTAAAGTCGAGAACCAAGTGTTGCCCGCAAGTGTGTCAAGAGTGTCGTCAATCCTTGGCAGAGTATAATTATCCTTTTTGGTGACGTCATTCAGTCGGCGGTAGTCTACACAAAATCTTGTAGAACCATCCTTCTTTCTTACTAATACAATGGGAGACGCCCATGGACTTGTCGATGGTTCGATGACGTCATTTTCTTCCATATCCTTAATTAAATTCTGCACCTCTTCTTGCTTGGCAAAAGGTAATCGTCTAGGGTGCTGTTTAATAGGAGAGTGATCTCCCGTGTCAATTCGGTGTTGTGCCATTTTAGTTCGTCCAAAGTCTTCAGATGTTTGGGAAAATAAACTTTGGAATTCTCTAATTAAACTTTCCGCAGCATCCCTTTGATTTGGATCTAAGTCCTTATTTTGTAACAAATCCTTGACTAAATTATCTGAAGATTTCTCAGAGTGACTGGAATTTTGACTTATGCACGTCACAGAAGCACATGATGCTATCACTTCTCCTTTCTTGATAGTCCTCGTCTTATCACTGATGTTAGCAATTCTGACTAGAATGGTCTTTTTCGAGAGGTCCACTACAGAAGAAGCCACCAATACTCCTGCTTGTGTACTATTTTCTTCTGGATAATCTATATGGCCAAATCGGTAATTAGTTTCATTTTTAATTACAGCTGGAACTAAAAATTCTGTTCTTGGATCAAGATTGATGTCTTCTTTGGCTATTACTGCTTGTTTACATTCAATTTCATTATTTAATCCAAAAAGACTTATTTCTTCAAATTTTGAGAGCAGTTTGTTATTTTTCAAAATCAAGTTTGAAGCCAAACTTCTTCAGAAAATCTTGCCCGATTAAGCAAGGATCTGTTATGTCAGCCACATATGCCGTATGGTAATATTTCGTTCCTCCAAAGTTGATGATTAAATTTGCCTTTCCATATATGCCTATCTTGTCGCCCGTCACAGTTTGCAGGGTAATGCATGGTGGAGTCCAGATGAGTTTACATTTCAATTTTCGAGCCAAATCTTCTCTTATTATTGTAACATTGGCTCCTGTATCGACAATCATGCGGCATTGAATTCCGTTAATAAAGCCTATCACATATAATTCATTATCACCGCCACTAATTTTTGATATCTGGAGGATCTTCAGATGGGGCTTTTCATTCTCTGGCAACCTCCGCCCCGCGAGATGGCCAAAATTTAGTTTCCCTGCTGACTGTTTGAATTTATCTCACGTTCGTGGATTTTGGGGCAATTTCTTCGGAGATGTCCTGTATCACCGCATCCCCAGCTCGAGAGATTCTGTCTTCTTGAACTTGTTCTTCCGTATTTTAAAGCTACATGTTCTTGATATATTTTCCTAATTTCTTTCAAGACGTCGTTCTCAGAGTCTGAGCTTTTGTTCACCGTTGCCCCTCGGACTGAATGACGATCTCTTCGGCTGGCTTGTGTAGCTGCTTCCAACTTTAAGGCATATAGTAGTGCAGCCTTTAAATCCTGTACATCTGCCATTCGTACCGCTCTCTGCACTTCTGGATCTTTTATTCCGTCTACAAAATATTGCAGTGAGAGCATTTCCCGTACATTTGTTGGATAGTCAATGAATGCTAAATTTTTAAGCCGTTCAATTTCCGAGGCAAACTCTTGAAGGGTTTCACTCGATTTTTGATGGCGGCTCTTCATTTGTATTCTTGTATAATCCTTGAAGAATTTTTCGCCGAATCTCATTTCAAGTGCACAACTTAGAGTCTCAAAATTGAGTTGCGTCATATCGGGCAATGTTTGCAGCACGTCGGCGGCTTCTCCTCTTAAAGATGCTGCCAGTTGACAAGCTTTCACATCGTCACTCCATTTGTTCGCTTCGGCTACAATGGTGAATTGGATCTTGTAAACTCTCCAGGAACTCTTTCCGTCGTGTGTCGACAACTTGATGTGCACGGAAGAAGCAGGCGGATTTCTAAATTCTTCTAATTACCACTGGACGCTGAAAGCTCCTTCTCAAGATCTTGTACTTTTTTATTTAGCTTTTTATCTACTTCAACTATTTTCTCTTCAATATTACTAACTTCATTCTGAATTTTCTCTTCTACTTCCTCTATTTTTCTTTCCATTTTCTCTTCAACATTACTAACTTCATTCTGAATTTTCTCTTCTACCGAATCTATTCTTCCCTCTACCGATGAGAACTTTTCTTCCAAAGTTTTCTTCATTTCTTCTTGGCTTTTATTAACTTCCTCCTTTAATTCTTCCATTCTCTCTTGGCTTCTTTTCATTTCTTCAGTCACATCTTCTTGGACTTTGTCGATTTCATTCGATAACTCTTCTTGGCCTTTGTCAATTTTATTTGTCAACTCTTCCATTCTTTCTTCGTTTTTATTCATTTTATCCGCCAACTCTTCTTGGCCATTATTCATCTTTTCCGCCAGCTCATCTTGGCCTTTATTCATCTTTTCCGCCAACTCTTCTTGGCCTTTATTCATCTTTTCCGCCAGCTCTTCTTGGCCTTTATTCATCTTTTCGGCCAACTCTTCTTGGCCTTTCGTCAATTGTCTTTATGCCATTGATAGCATCTAATAGTTCTTTCAGTTGCACATCCATGCCTCTTGTTTTCGCCATATGATCCCGACTCCTGACACCAAATGTTACAGCGTATATGGGTTCTTTCGATCTTATGGTTAGAGAACTTCAAACTCTTGTCTCTTAGAAAAGAAGAAAATAAATTATTTATAGATCTTCAGAACAACAGAGTCTTCGAAACTCACAAATATTACCAGATATTCAAAAGTAACTGCTCAAATCTATCGTACAAGTATAGCTTTAGATCCCAGAGACTCTTTATACAACGTCTCAACACTTTATAACATTCAAAACAACATAAATGAAACTCAAGCAAACTTGCTAACAAACGCCTTGTTCACTCAATGACTGACTGGTAAATAATAACAACAACAGCTCGTATCGCTCTCCTTATATATGCTCGCAGCAGGTGCTGGAAATTTCTAGAACCATCTCGAAAAATCCACGGAACAACTTTCAATGTATCAGTATATCAATAGGGGGGTTACCATAAAGTAGGGAAGGTTTACCATCGCCAACAATCTCCAAGTTTGTCGCCAACATGGCGATATATCGCCAAATTTGGCGACCAAAATTAGTCGCCAAAAGTGACTCCAACTTGGCGATATTTCTAATATTTCGCAAAGCTGCCATAGACATTCACTGAAAATAATAGACAAGTTTGCTTGATAACAGAGACAATGTAACAAAAACTAATATTAGTAAAGAAATGGAGCTTAATAAGGTTATTTACATTATTTTACAGTACAAACACTAACTATTTACAAAATTCGTAACAATATGAACTGTAACATGTAAAGACACTCTAATTACAGTTCCTATTGTTGAACTTTATTTTACAAGAATACAGCATTCCCCAAATTACATTTTTTTGTCATACATTGTCGAAAAATTAAATAATTTATAGCGTTAAATGCAAAAATATTACTGTATATTGATGAGCACAATAATATAAAAATGTAAACAAAGAAAGAATATAAATATGAACTGCAATCTGTAAATCACTGTAATTACGGTTTCCATATTTGAACTTTATTTTACAATAATACAGTATTCCCAATATCAGATTTTTTTTGTTATACTTTATCGTAAAATTGAATAAGTTACAGTGTTAAATGCATCAATATGACTGTATGTTCATAAGAGAAACAATATAAAAATATAATCAAATCTTGAATGTAAATAAAAACTGTAATTTGTAAAGATACTCTAATTACAATTCCTATTATTGAACTTTATTTTACAACAATACAGCTTTCCCAAAATCGGATTTTTCTGTTATACATTGTCGTAAAATTGAATAAGTTACAGTGTTAAATGGAACAATATGACTGTTTATTGATAAGTGCAACTATATAAAAATGTAAGCAAAGCCTGAATATAAATATGAAATGTAATATATAAAAACAATTCAATTACAGTTCCCATTGTTGAATATTACTTTACATCAATACAGCATTCCCAAAATTAGATTTTTCTGTTATACATTATCGTAAAATTGAATAAGTTACAGTGTTAAATTGAAGAATATGACTGTATATTGATAAGCGCAACAATATAAAAATGTAAACATATCTTGAATGTTAATAAAAACTGTAATTTGTAAAGACACTCTAATTACAATTCCTATTGTTGAACTTTATTTTACAACAATACAGCATTCCCAAAATTAGATTTTTCTCTTATCATAGCCGTAAAATTTAATAAGTTATACAGTTAAACGCTACAATATGAATGTATATTGATAAGTGCAACAATATAAAATTTAAGCAAAGAATGAATATAAATATGAGCTGCAATATGTAAATCACTGTAATTACAGTTTCAATGGTTGAACTATATTTTACAATAATACAGTATTCCCAATATCAGATATTTTTTTATACTTTATCGTAAAATTGAATAAGTTACAGTGTTAAATGCATCAGTATGACTGTATATTGATAAGAGCAACAATATAAAAATGTAATCAAATCTTAAATGTAAATAAAAACTGTAATTTGTAAAGATACTCTAATTACAATTCCTATTATTCAACTTTATTTTACAACAATACAGCTTTGCCAAAATTAGATTTTTCTCTTATACATTGTCGTACAATTGAATAAGTTACAGAGTTAAATGCATCAATATGACTGTATATTGCTAAGAGCCACAATATATATATGTAAACGAAGCTTGATTATAAACATGAACTTTAATATATAAAGAGACTCTAATTACACTTCCCATTGTTGAACTTTATTTTACAAAAATACAGCATTCCCAAAATTAGAATTTTCTGTTATACATTGTCAAAAAATTGAATCCGTTATAGCATTAAATTCAAAAATATGAATATGTATTGATAAGTGCAACAATATAAAAATGTAAACAAAGATTGAATATATATATGAACTGCAATCTGTAAATCTCTCTAATTAAAGTTTCCGTTTATGAACTTTATTTTACAACAATACAGTATTCCCAAAATTAGATTTTTCTTTTATACACTGTCGTAAAATTGAATAAGTTTTAGCGTTAAATACAACAATATGACTATGTATTGATAAGTGCAACAATATAAAATGTAAGCAAAGCTTGAATATAAATATTGTTGCGTTTATATGGTTCTGTCTATCTTATGGTTAGACAACTTCAAACTCTTTGCTCTTAGAAAAGTAGAAAATAATTTATTTACAGAACTTCAGAACAACAGAGTCCTCGAAACTCAAAAATATTTCTAAATATTCAAAAATAACGGTTAAAATCTATCGTATAAGTGCAGATATAGGTTCCAGAGACTCTTTATACAACGTCTCTACACTAAATCACATTCAAAATAACGTAAATAAGACTCAAGCAAACTTGCTTAACAAACGCGTTGTTCACTCAATGACTGACTGGTAAATAATAACCACAGCAGCTCGTATCGCTCTCTTTATATAGGTTCACAGCATGCGGCGAAGTTTCTACAACCTTCTAGAAAAAACCGGAAAACCACGGAACAACATTCAATGTATGAGTAGTCCTAAGGGGGGGTTACCATAAACAGGGAAAGGTTACCATCGCCAACAATCGCCAAGTTTGTCGCCAACTTGGCAATATATCGCCAAATTTGGCGACAAAAATTAGTCGCCAAAAGTGACGCGACCTTGGCGATATCTCAAATATTTCGCAAAGCTGCCATAGACATTCACTGAAAATAATGGACAAGTTTGCTTGATAACAGAGACAATGTAACAAAAACTAATATTAGTAAAGGAATGAAGCTTAATAAGATTATTTACATTATTTTACAGTACAAACACTAACTATTTACAAAATTCGTAACACTACCCCCTCCTCAAAGACTGCACGTCCCGGGCAGTGCAATCCACGAGTTAGAGGAAAACACTTAAAATAAATAAACAAGTAAATAAATAAATAAATAATAATAACAATGATAATAAAATTTACATAAATAAGAACTAATTACTATTTACATATTTACAAAAAGTGACTTTCATGACCATGGTCTGAAATTCCTGTTTTGAATTTCTATTCACTTTGGCCAAAATAAGGGGCTAGCCGGTTATAGTGTACAACCTTGGGTTTGGCGTGTGGCGATTTTTGTATGCGTACGACGACGTCATTCAGCCTGTTGACGACTGTGTAAGGACCGTCCCAGTTTCTTTGTAGTTTTGGCGACAGTCCCTTACGACGTATGGGATTCCACAACCAAACTTTGTCACCTTCGTTGAATTCATGTCCAGTTGCCTTTATGTCGTACCGTGTCTTCATCTTTTCCGATGCCAGTTCGATTCGGTTCCTCGCAAGACGGTGAATCTCCTCAATCCGTGCCTGGAGTTCATCCACGTATTCTTCAGGCGACAAAGGAGCGTCAGGAGGACGGCCAAACAAAAGATCAGCAGGTAGACGAAGATCACGACCAAAGAGCATTTGAGAAGGGGAATAACCAGTGGCCTCATGAAGAGCACTCCTGTAGGCAAGTAGGAAAATAGGCAATTTCTTGTTCCAGTCCTGTTGGTCTCTAGACACCAGGAGAGAGAGGCTATTTAGGATGGTACGATTGAACCGCTCCACCATGCCGTCCGATTGAGGGTGTAGAGGTGTTGTTCGAGTTTTGTCCATGCCGAGTAGTTCACACATTCCCTTGAACACAGCCGAATCAAAATTTCTTCCTTGATCGGAATGGATTTGAAGAGGAACTCCGTATCTGGAAACCCAGTGTTGAATCAGTATGTCTGCTACGGTTACCGCCTCTTGATTAGGAATGGCATACGCTTCAGTCCACTTAGTGAAGTAGTCCATGACAACGAGGATGTACTTATTGCCATCAGATGTTCTAGGAAGTGGACCCAGGATGTCTAGAGCACTTCGTAAGAAAGGAGCTCTTACATTGTAACGTTGCAATCGTCCACGGGTGCGCCTCTTTGGACCTTTACATGCTACACAGGTGTCACAAGTTCGACACCACTTCTCTACATCACTGCGAACATTATTCCAGTAAAACCGCTCTCGAACCTTTTGCAGGGTCTTCATTACACCAAAATGACCTCCTGTGGGACTACCATGCAGTTCTTGAAGGACCATAGAAATTCTCGACTTAGGGAGTAGTAGTTGCCATCTACATGTCTTTCCATCGTCAGACTCCCATTTTCGGTACAAGATGCCGTTCTTCAAATGTAAGGAATCCCAGAGAGCCCAATAACGTTTAGTCGTAGGATGGTAATGGGCCATGTCTTGCCAGCTGGGCTTCCTGTTGGTCTCCTCTTTCAGCTCTAGAATTGGCTTAATTTTAGGATCAGCAAGTTGAACTTTACGCAGGCTCTCGTCACTCCACGGATCTTGCGATGATGTAGACCCAGTTGTAACTTGTCTTATTATAGGACCTTTGGCATTAAATTTCTTCTCAACCCGGTCGCAGTGTCTACAATTCTCTGAGCAGGGTCTTCTTGAGAGAGCATCTGCATTTCCATGTGATGAGCCTTTTCGATGGCGTATCTCCATATCGTACTCTTGAAGCTTTTGTATCCACCTGGCTATCTGGCATTCAGGGTTCTTAAAATTCAATAGCCAAATTAGAGAAGCATGATCAGTTCGGATCAGGAACTTTCGACCGTAAAGATAGTGATGAAAGTGGTCTATGGCTTTCACTACAGCAAGAAGCTCTTTTCTTGTTACGCAGTAGTTTCGCTCGGCCTTTGACAAGCACTTGCTGAAATAGGCGATAACACGCTCCTGGCCGTCGATTTGCTGGGACAGTACAGCGCCAATGCTTTCGTTGCTTGCATCCGTATCAAGTATAAACTGCTTATCGATTTGAGGATACGACAGAATTGGAGTGGATGTCAAGGCCTCCTTAAGCTTTTCGAAAGCAGCGTCACATTCCTGTGTCCACATAAATTTTTGATTGGCTTCTGTTAATTTATGAAGTGGTCTTGCAATCATCGAGAAGCCTTTGACGAATTTTCTGTAATAGGTGCATAAGCCTAGAAAACTTCGAAGCTGGTGAACATCTGCTGGACGATTCCAATTTTTCACGGCCGATATCTTCTCCCGATCAGTCCTAACTCCTTCCGCCGAAATGATATGTCCAAGGTAGGCGACTTCATTACGAAACAAACTGCATTTCGAAGGGCTTAACTTCAAATTAGCTTCCTTTAATTTTTGTAGCACCCGCCTGAGGTTGTTCAGATGTTCATCAAAAGATTTTCCTATGATTATGATGTCATCTAAATAAACAAGACATGCTTCATACGACAGTCCCCGGAGAACTTGTTTCCATAAGCCGTTTGAAAGTTGCAGGTGCGTTACATAGACCAAAAGGGATTACCTTGAACTGCCATAATCCTTGTCCCGTTGTAAAGGCAGTCTTCTCATGGTCGTCGGGATGGATCTCTACCTGCCAGTAACCACTCTTCAGGTCTAATGTCGAGAACCAAGTGTTGCCCGCAAGTGTGTCAAGAGTGTCGTCAATCCTTGGCAGAGGGTAACTATCCTTTTTGGTGACGTCATTCAGTCGGCGGTAGTCTACACAAAATCTTGTAGAACCATCCTTCTTTCTTACTAATAAAATGGGAGACGCCCATGGACTTGTTGATGGTTCGATGACGTCATTTTCTTCCATATCCTTAATTAAATTCTGCACCTTTTCTTGCTTAGCAAAAGGTAATCGTCTAGGGTGCTGTTTAATAGGAGAGTGATCTCCCGTGTCAATTCGGTGTTCTGCCATTTTAGTTCGTCCAAAGTCTTCAGATGTTTGGGAAAATAAACTTTGGAATTCTCTAATTAAATTTTCCGCAGCTTCCATCTGTTTTGGATCTAAGTCTGTATTTTGTAACAAATCCTTGACTAAATTATCTGAAGATTTCTCAGAGTAATCGGAATTTTGACTTATGCACGTCACAGGAGCACATGACGGTATCACCTCTCCTTTCTTGATAGTCCTAGTCTTCTCACTGATGTTAGCAATTCTGACTGCAATGGTCTTCTTCGAGAGGTCCACCACAGATGAAGCCACCAATACTCCTGCTTGTTTACTATTGTCCTCGGGATAATCTATATGGCGAAATCGATAATTAGTTTCAATTTCCATTACAGCTGGAACTAAAAATTCTGTTCTTGGATCTAGATGGATGTCTTCTTTGGCTATTACTATTTGTTTGCATTCAATTTCGTTATTAAATCCAAAAAGGCTTATTTCTTCAAATTAAAAGAGCATTTTATGATTTTGGAAATCAAGTCAGAAGCCAAACTTCTTCAGAAAATCTAGTCCGATTAAGCAAGGATCTGTTATGTCTGCCACATATGCCGTATGATAATATTTGCTTCCTCCAAAGTTGAAGGATAAATTGGCCTTTCCATATATGCCTATCTTGTCGCCCGTCACAGTTTGCAGGGTAACGCATGGTGGAGTCCAGATGAGTTTACATTTCAATTTTCGAGCCAAATCTTCTCTTATTATTGTAACATTGGCTCCTGTATCGACAATCATACGGCTCTGAATTCCGTTAATAAAGCCTATCACATATAATTCATTATCGCCGCCACTCATTTTTGATATCTGGAGGATCTTCAGATGGGGCTTTTCATTCTCTGGCAACCTCCGCCCCGCGAGATGGCCAAAATTTAGTTTCCCTGCTGACTGTTTGAATTTATCTCACGTTCGTAGATTTTGGGGCAATTTCTTCGGAGATGTCCTGTATCACCGCATCCCCAGCACGTGAGATTCTGTCTTCTTGAGCTTCTTTTTCCATATTTTAAACCTTCAATCTCTTGATTTAATTTCCTAATTTCTTTCAAGACGTCGCTCTCAGTGTCTGAGCTTTTGTTCACCGTTGCCTCTCAGACTGAATGACGATCTCTTCGGCTGGCTTGTGTAGCTGATTCCAACTTTAAGGCATATAGTAATGCAGCCTTTAAATCCTGCGCATCTGCCATTCGTACCGCTCTCTGCACTTCTGGACCTTTTATTCCGTCTACAAAATATTGCAGTGAGAGCATTTCCCGTACATTTGTTGGACAGTCAATGAATGCTAAATTTGCAAGCCGTTCAATTTCCGAGGCAAACTCTTGAAGGGTTTCACTCGATCTTTGATGGCGGCTCTTCATTTGTATTCTCGTATAATCCTTGAAGAATTTTTCGCCGAATCTCATTTCAAGTGCACGACTTAGAGTCTCAAAATTGAGTTGCGTCATATCGGGCAATGTTTGCAGCACGTCGGCGGCTTCTCCTCTTAAAGATGCTGCCAGTTGACAAGCTTTCACCTCGTCACTCCATTTGTTCGCTTCAGCTACAATGGTGAATTGGGTCTTGTAAACTTGCCAGGAACTCTTTCCATCGTATGTCGACAGCTTAATGTGCACGGGAGAAGCAGGCGGATTCCTAAATTCTTCATTATTACCACTGGACGCTGAAAGCTCCTTCTCAAGATCTTGTACTCTTTTATTTAGCTTTTCATCTATTTCAACTATTTTCCCTTCCATTTTCTCTTCAAAATTTCTAACATCATTCTGAATTTTCTCTTCTACTTCCTCTATTTTCCTTTCCATTTTCTCTTCTACATTACTAACTTCATTCTGAATTTTCTCTTCTACTTCCTCTATTCATCTCTCTACCGACGAGAACTTTTCTTCCAAAGTTTTCTTCATTTCTTCTTGGCTTTTATTAACTTCCTCCTTTAATTATTCCATTCTCTCTTGGCTTCTTTTCATTTCTTCAGTCACATCTTCTTGGACTTTGTCGATTTTATTCTATAACTCTTCTTGGCCTTTGTCAGTTTTATTTGTCAACTCTTCCATTCTTTCTACGTTTTTATTCATTTTATCCGCCAACTCTTCTTGGCCTTTATTCATCTTTTCCGCCAGCTCATCTTGGCCTTTATTCATCTTTTCCGCCAACTCTTCTTGGCCTTTATTCATCTTTTCCGCCAGCTCTTCTTGGCCTTTATTCATCTTTTCGACCAACTCTTCTTGGCCTTTCGTCAATTCTGTCTTTATGCCACTGATAGCATCTAATAGTTCTTTCAGTTGCACATCCATGCCTCTTGTTTTCGCCATATGATCCCGACTCCTGACACCAAATGTTACAGCGTATATGGGTTCTTTCGATCTTATGGTTAGAGAACTTCAAACTCTTGTCTCTTAGAAAAGAAGAAAATAATTTATTTATAGATCTTCATAACAACAGAGTCTTCGAAACTCACAAATATTACCAGATATTCAAAAATAACTGCTCAAATCTATCGTACAAGTATAGCTTTAGATCCCAGAGACTCTTTATACAACGTCTCAACACTTTATAACATTCAAAACAACATAAATGAAACTCAAGCAAACTTGCTAACAAACGCCTTGTTCACTCAATGACTGACTGGTAAATAATAACAACAACAGCTCGTATCGATCTCTAAGTTTTCTTCATTTCTTCTTGGCCTATATTAATCTTTTCGGTCACTTCTTCTTGGCATTTATTCATTTTATCCGCCAACTGTTCTTGGCCTTTATTCATTTTATTCGCCAATTCTTCTTGGCCTTTATTTATTTTATCCGCCAACTCTTCTTGGCCTTTATCAATTTTATTGGTCAGCTCTGTTCTTAATCCGTTAATAGCTTCTAACAGTTCTTTTAGTTGTCCGTCCATAGTTCTTGTTTTCGCCATAAGATCCCGACTCCTGACACCAAATGTTGCGTTTATATGGTTCTTTCTATGTTATGGTTAGACAACTTCAAACTCTTTGCTCTTAGAAAAGTAGAAAATAATTTATTTACAGAACTTCAGAACAACAGAGTCCTCGAAACTCACAAATATTTCTAAATATTCAAAAATAACGGTTCAAATCTATCGTATAAGTGCAAATATAGGTTCCAGAGACTCTTTATACAACGTCTCTACACTAAATCACATTCAAAATAACGTAAATAAGACTCAAGCAAACTTGCTTAACAAACGCGTTGTTCACTCAATCACTGACTGGTAAATAATAACCACAGCAGCTCGTATCGCTCTCCTTATATAGGTTCGCAGCATGCGGCGAAGTTTCTACAACCTTCTAGAAAAAACCGGAAAACCACGGAACAACATTCAATGTATCAGTAGACGTAAGGGGGGGGGTTACCATAAACAGGGAAAGGTTACCATCGATAACAATCGCCAAGTTTGTCGCCAACTTGACGATATCTCCAATATTTCGCAAAGCTGCCATAGACATTCACTGAAAATAATGGACAAGTTTGCTATATAACAGAGACAATGTAACAAAAACTAATATTAGTAAAGGAATGAAGCTTAATAAGATTATTTACATTATTTTACAGTACAAACACTAACTATTTACAAAATTCGTAACACTATGAACAAGAATCTGTAAATCACTAATTGCAGTTTCCATTGTTGAACTTTATTTTACAACAATACAGCATTTACAAAATGAGATTTTTCTGTTATACATTTTTGAAAATTGAATATGTTACTGTGTCAAATGCAACAATATGACTGTATATTGATAAGTGCAACCATATAAAAATGTAAACAAAGCCTAAAATTAAATATGAACTATAATATGTAAAGGTACTTTAATTAAATTTCCCATTGTTGAACTTTATTTTACAATAATACAGCATTCCCCAAATTAGATTTTTCTGTCATATATTATTGTAAAATTGAATAAGTTATAGCGTTAAATGCAACAATATGACTCAATATTGATAAGGGCAACAATATAAAAATTTAAACAAAGTTTGAATATAAATATGAATTGTAATATGTAAAGACACTGTAATTACAGTTTACATTGCTGAATTTTAATTTATAACAAAACAGCATTCCCAAAATTAGATTTTTCTGTTATACATTGTCGTAAAATTAAATAATTTATAGCATTACATGCAACAATATGTCTGTATATTGATAAGGGCAACAATATAAAAATGTAAACAAATAATGACTATAAATATGAACTGTAATATGGAAGGACACTTTAATTACAGTTCCCATTGTCGAACTTTATTTTACAACAATACAGCATTCCCAAAATCTGATTATGTGTATTGATAAAATCAGATACATAAAACTGTAATATATATATGATATATAATATATATAATCAGTAATATATATATATTGAATATAAATATGAACTGCAATCTGTAAATCACTCTAATTAAATTTTCCATTGTTGAACTTTATTTTGCAACAATACAGCGTTCCCAAAATCAGATTTTTCTGTTTTACATTGTCGTAACACTAAATAAGTTACACTGTTAAATGCAACACTATGACTGTATATTGATAAGTGCAAACATATAAAAATGTAAACCAAGAATGAATATAAATATTAACTGTAATATGTAAAGAAACTCTAATTACAGTTCCCATTGTTAGATTTTTCTGCTATATATTGTCGTAAAATTGAATACGTTATAGAATTAAATGCAAAAATATTACAATGTATTGATAAGTGCAAGAATAGAAAAATGTAAACAAAGAATGATTATATAATAGTGAACTGTAATATGTAAAGACAGTCTAATTACAGTTCCCATTGTTAAACTTTATTTTACAACAATACGGCTTTCCCAAAATTAGATTTTTCTGTTATACATTGTTGTAAAATTGAATAAATTATAGCGTTAAATGCAAAAATTTGACTGTATATTCATAAGTGCAACAATATAAAAATGTAATAAAGCTTGAATATAAATATGAATTGCAATCTGTAAATCACCTTAATTACAGTTTCCATTGTTGAACTTTATTTTACAACAATACAGCATTCCCAAAATACGATTTTTCAGTTATACATTGTCGTAAAATTGAATACGTTACACTGTTAAATGCAACAATATGACTGTATATTGATAAGTGCAACAATATAAAATGTAATCAAAGCTTGAATATAAATAGGAACTATAATCTTTAAATCACTCTAATTACAGTTTCATTGATGAACTTTATTTTACAACAATACAGCATTCCCAAAATCAGATTTTACTGTTATACATTGTCGCAAAATTGAATAACTTACACTGTTAAATGCAACAATATGACTGTATATTGGTAAGTTCAACAATATAAAAATGTAAACAAAGAATGAAAATAAATATTAACTGTAAGATGTAAAGACACTCTAATTAAACTTCCCATTGTTGAACTTTATTTTACAACAATACTGCGTTCCCAAAATCAGATTTTTCTGTTTTACATTGTAGTAACATTGAATAAGTTACACTGTTAAATGCAACAACATGATTGCATATTGATAAGTGCAAATATATAAACATGTAAACCAAGAATGAATATATATATTAACTGTAATATGTAAAGAAACTCTAATTACAGTTCCCATTGTTGAAATTTAAAACAATTGTATTTTAAAACAATACAGCATTCCCAAAATCAGATTTTTCTGTTATACATTGTCGTAAATCTCAATAATTTATTGCATTACATGCAACAATATGTCTGTATATTAATAAGGGCAAAAATATAAAAATGTAAACGAAGAATGAATATAATAATGAACTGCAATATGTGGAGACACTTTAATTACAGTTCCCATTGTTGAACATTATTTTACAACAATACAGAATTCCGAAAATCAGATTTTTCTGTTATAAATTGTTGTAAAATTGAATAAGTTACAGTGTTAAATGCAACAATAAGATTGTACATTGATAAGTGCAACAATATAATAATGTAAACAAAGCCTGAATATAAATATGAACTGTAATATATAAAGACACTTCAATTACAGTTCCCATTGTTGAATACTATTTTACAACAATACAGCGTTCCCAAAATTAGATTTTTCTGTTATACATTGTCGCAAAATTGAATAAGTTATAGCATTTTATGCAACAATACGACTGTATATTGATAAGGGCAACAATATAAAAATGTAAAAAAAGAACAAATATAAATATGAATTGTAATATGCAAAGACACTGTAATTACAGTTCCCATTGTTGAACATTCTTTTACAACAAAACAGCATTCCCAAAATCAGATTATGTGTATTGATGAAATCAGACACATAAATCAGTAATATATATATGATATATAATATATATAATCAGTAATATATATATATTGAATATAAATATGAACTGCAATCTGTAAATCACTCTAATTAAAATTTCCATTGCTGAACTTTATTTTGCAACAATACAGCGTTCCCAAAATCAGATTTTTCTGTTTTACATTGTAGTAACATTCAATAAGTTACTCTGTTAAATGCAACACTATGACTGTATATTGATAAGTGCAAATATATAAACATGTAAACCAAGAATGAATATAAATATTAACTGTAATATGTAAAGAAACTCTAATTACAGTTCCCATTGTTGAACTTTATTTTAAAACAATACAGCATTCCCAAAATTAGATTTTTCTGTTATACATTGTTTAAAATTGAGTACGTTATAGAATTAAATGCAACAATATGACTATGTTTTATAAGTGCAAGAATAGAAAAATGTAAACAAAGAATAATTATATAATAATGAACTGTATTATGTAAATGCAGTCTAATTACACTTCCCATTGTTAAACTTTATTTTAGATCAATACGGCATTCCCAAAATTAGATTTTTCTGTTATACATTGTCGTAAAGTTGAATAATTTATAGCGTTAAATACAACAAAAAGACTATGTATTTATAAGTGCACAATATAAAATGTAAGCAAAGCTTCAACATAAACATGAACAGGAATCTTTAAATCACTCTAATTACAGTTTCCATTGTTAAACTTTATTTTAGAACAATACAGCATTCCCAAAATATGTTCCAGCATTCTGTTATACATTGTCGTAAAATTGAATAAGTTAAAGCGTTAAATGCAACAACATGACTGTATATTGATGTGTGCAACAATATAAAAATGTAAACAGAGCCAGAATATAAATTTGAACTGTAATATGTACAGATACTTCAATTACAGTCACCATTGTTGAATTTTATTATACAACAACACAGCCTTCCCAAAATTAGATTTTTCTTTTATGCATTGTCGTAAAATTGAATAAGTTATAGCGTTAAATGCAACAATATGACTGTATATTAATAAGTGCAACAATGTAAAAATATAAGGAAAGCTTGATTATAAATATGAACTGCTTTCTGTAAATCACTCTAATTACAATTTCCATTGTTGAACATTATTTTGCAACAATACAACATTTCCAAAATCAGATTTATCTGTTATACATTGTCTTAAATTATAATTAATTACATTGTTAAATGCAACAATATTATTGTATATTGATAAGTGCAACAATGTAAAAAAGGTAAACAAAGCTATAATATATATATGAAATGTAATATGAAAAGACACTCTAATTTTATTTCCCATTGTTGAACTTTATTTTAGAACAATACAGCATTCCATAAATTAGATTTTTCTGTTATACATTGTTGTAAAATTGAATAAATTATAGCTTTAAATGCAACAATATGACTGTATATTGATAAGCGCAACAATATAAAAATGTAAACAAAGAATGAATATAAATATGAACTGTAATATGTAAAGACACTCTAATTACTATTTCCATTGTTAAACTTTAGTTTACAACAATACAGCATTCCCAAATGTAGAATTTTCTGTTATACTTTGTCATAAAATTGAATATGTTACAGCGTTAAATGCAACAATATAAAAATGTATTGATAAGTGCATGAATATAAAAATGCAAACAAACTTGAATATAAATATGAACTGCAATCTGTAAATCACCGTAATTACAGGTTCCATTGTTGAACTTTATTTTACAACAATACAGCATTCCCAAAATAAAAATTTTCTGTTATACATTGTCGTAAAATTGAAAAGTTACACTGTTAAATGCAACAATATTACTGTATATTGATAAGTGCAACAATGTTAAAAGGTAAACACAGCTATAATATAAATATGAAATGCAATATGAAAAGACACTCTAATTTCAGTTAAAATAATCGAATAAGTTATAGCGTTAAATGCAACAATATGAAAATGTATTGATAAATACAACAATATAAAAATGTAAACAAAGCTTGAATATATATATGAAGTGCAATCTGCAAATCTGTCTCATAAAAGTTCCCATTGTTGAACTTTATTTTACAATAATACAGCATTCTCAAAATCAGATTTTTCTGTTATACATTGTCGTAAAATTAAATTAATTACATTGTTAAATGCAACAATATGACTGTATATTGATAAGTGCAACAATATAAAAATGTAAGCAAAGCTTAAATTTAAATATGAACTGCAATCTGTAAAACACTCTAATTAATATTACCATTGTTGAAGTTTAAAACACAGCAATACAGCATTCCCAAAATTAGATTTTTCTGTTATACATTGTCGTAAAATTGAAAACGTTATAGCGTTAAATGCAAGAATATGAACATGTCTTGATAAGTGCAACAATAAAATGTAAGCAAAGCTTGAATATAAATATAAACAGTAATATGTAAAGACACACTTATTACATTTCCCATTGTTGAATTTTATTTTACAACAATACAGCATTCCCAAAATTAGAATTTTCTGTTATACATTGTCATAAAATATAATTAATTACATTGTTAAATGCAACAATATTACTCTATATTGAAAAGTGCAACAATGTTAAAAGGTAAACAAAGCTATAATATAAATATGAAATGCAATATGAAAAGACACTCTAATTTCAGTTTCCATTGTTGAACTTTATTTTAGAAAAATACAGCATTCCGAAAATTAGATTTTTCTGTTATACATTGTTGTAATATTGAATACGTTATAGCATTGAATGCAACAATTTGAAAATGTATTGATAAGTGCAACAATGGAAAAATGTAAACAAAGCTTGAATATAAATATGAACTGCAATCTGTTAATCACTCTATTTACAGTTTCCGTAATTGAACTTTACTTTACGAAATACAGCATCCCCAAAATTATCATTTTCCGTTATACATTGTCGTAAAATCGAATAATTTATAGCGTTAAATGCAACAATATGAAAATGTATTGATAAGTGCAACAATATAAAAATGTAAACAAACTTGAATATAAATATGAACTGCAATCTGTAAATCACTCTGATTAACTTTTCCGTTTTTGAAGTTTATTTTACAACAATACAGCATTTCCAAAATTAGATTTTTCTGTGATACAGTGTCGTAAAATGGAATATGTTATAGCGTTAAATGCAATAATATAAAAATATATTGATAAGTGCATGAATATAAAAATGCAAACAAACCTCAATATAAATATGAACTGCAATCTCTAAATCACCCTAATTACAATATCCATTGCTGAATTTATTTTACAACAATACAGCATTCCCAAAATCAGATTTTTCTGTTATACATTGTCGTAAAATTGAATTAATTACATTGTTAAATGCAACAATATGTCTCCATATTGATAAGTGCAACAGTATAAAAATGTAAACAAAGAACGAATATAAATATTAACTGTAATATGTAAAGACAGTCTAATTAAAGTTCCCATTGTTGAATTTTATTTTACAACAATACAGTTCTAACAAAAATTAGATTTTTCTGTTATACATTGTTGTAAAATTGAATAAGTTACAGCTTTAAACACAACAATAAGACTATGTATTGATAAGTGCAACAATATGAAATGTAAGCAAAGCTTGAATATTAATATGAACTGCAATCTGTAAATCACCCTAATTACAATTTCCATTGTTGAACTTATTTTACAACAATACAGCATTCCCAAAATCAGATTTTTATGTAATACATTGTCGTAAAATTGAATAAGTTACAGTGGTAAGTGCAACAATATAACTTTATATTGATAAGAGCAACAATATAAAAATGTAAACAAAGCCCTAAGATAAATATGAACTGTAATATATAAAGACCCTCTAATTACAGTTCCCATTGTTGAATTTTATTTTACAAGAATACAGTATTCCCAAAATTGGAATTTTCTTTTATACATTGTCGTAAAATTGAATATGTTACTGTGTGAAATGCAACAATATGACTGTATATTGATGAGTGCAACAATATAAAAGTCAAACAAAGCATAAAATTAAATATGAACTGTAATATGTAAAGACTCTCTAATTAAAGTTCTCATTGTTAAACTTTATTTTACAACAATACAGCATTCTCCAAATTAGATTTTTCTGATATATATTATTGTAAAATTGAATAAGATATAGCGTTAAATGCAACAATATAATTCTATATTTATAAGCGCAACAGTATAAAAATGTAAACAAAGATGAATATAAATATAATCTGTAATATCTAAAGATTCTTCAGTTACAGTTCCCATTGTTGAATATTATTTACAACATTACAGCATTCCCAAAATTAGATTTTTCTGTTATACATTGTCGTAAAATTGTATAAGTTATAGCGTTAAATGCAACAATATGACTGTGTATTAATAAGTAAAACAATATAAAAATGTAAACAAACATGAATATAAATATGAACTAGAATCTTTAAATCAAGCTAACTACAGTTTCAGTTGTTGAATTTATATTACAACAATACAGCAATCCCAAAATGAGATTTTTCTATTATACATTGTCGTAAAATTGAATAATTTACTGCGTTAAATGCAACAATATGACTGTATATTGATAAGTACAACAATATAAAAATGTAAACTAAGCCTGAATATGAATATGAACTGTAATATATAAAGACACTTCAATTACAGTTCCCATTGTTGAATTTTATTTTCAACAATACAGAATTCCAAAAATTAGATTTTTCTGTTATACATTGTCGTAAAATTGAATAAGTTCTACCGTTAAATACAACAATATGACTATGTATTGATAAGTGCAACAATATAAAAATGTTAGCAAACCTTGAATATAAATATGAACTGTAATATGTAAAGACACTCTAATTAGAGTTACCATTGTTGAACTTTATTTTACAACCATACAGAATTCCCAAAATCAGATTTTTCTGTTATACATTGTCGTAAAATTGAATAAGTCATAGCGTTTATTGCAACAATATGAAATTGTATTGATATGTGCAACAATATAAAAATGAAAACAAAGCTTGAATATAAATATGAACTGCAATATGTAAATCACTCAAATTACAATTTCTGTTGATGTACTTTATTTTACAAAAATACAGCATTCCCAAAATCAGATTTTTCTGTAATACATTGTTGAAAAATTGAATAAGTTATAGCGTTAAATACAACAATATGACTATGTATTGATAAGTGCAACAATATAAAATGTAAGCAAAGCTTGAATATAAATATGAACCAGAATCTGTAAGTCACTCTAATATCAGTTTCCATTGTTGAACTTTATTTTACAACAATACAGCATTCCCAAAATGAGATTTTTCTGTTATACATTGTCGTAAAACTGAATGTTTTGGTAAAAATCGTCTGCTTTCATTTATGTGAAAAAGCTCCATTAAGAAATTGTATTATTTGTTACCATGGTAATTTATTCTTTTTATTTTTATGCTTTTGGCAGCATTCTATGTTTTGTTTTTATGTTTGTTTTTTATTCGAATGTAAAAAGATGATGGAATGTTGATAGCCGACCAATGGCTCGCATATTTCTGTTTTTAAATAAACCACATCTACAGTCCATATTTGTTGTGTTTAAGAACCAGCGTGTGTTGTTTTAATTAGTGTAAAATCCGCTAAGACCATTTTTGGTACTACGAACATTTTTTGTCTCAAGTCTAGCCGGAGCTAGTGAAAATTATCAGTGCAAAAAAGAACATTTTTTCGAAATCCTTTTCAATGTTGACATTCATAGCAAGGGAAAAAAGAGAAGGTGAGTTAATTTGGCATTCGATTTTATGTGTAAAAAAGAATTAGTACAGTTTAGAATTACTTTATTGGTTTAATGTAATAAAAATGACTGACTTGAACACTTTTAAAACTAAACGAGCTGCTTTACGCAGAACTATCACAAATTATATTAAAAAATTTTAAAATATTATTGCGGTGGATGAAATTAATGTGAATGATTTAGAAGAAAACATTGAGTTTTTAAAACAGAAGGAAACTGAGTTAAAAAAGATTGATAGAGAAATAGAAATTTTAATTAAAGATCCTAAACAGTTAGAAAGCGAAATAAACGGTGCTCAAGAAATTTCAGATAAAATTGATTTATGGAAATTTAAAGGTGAAAAAATATTAAAAATTCAAAATGCTCAGTTAAATAAAAGTGAAAATAAATCTAGTGCAGTTACAGAGCAAGTTTTTGAAAATGTTAAACTGCCAAAATTATCCTTACCTACTTTTGGAGGTAATATAACAGAATGGATAGGATTTAAGGATCTTTTCAATGCTTGCATAAATAGCAATAAAAATACTTCAAATGCCCCAAAACTGCAATATTTGAAGGCTTCATTAAAAGGTGAAGCATATCGCGTCATCCATTCTATTCAAATTTCGGATTCTAATTTTGAATAAGCATGGAATTTGCTAGATGAAAGATATTCAAATAAGAGAGAGCAAATTTTTGCGTATATTAAACGATTTCTGAGTTTACCTACACTTCAAACAGAATCAGCTATTGCTATTTTAAATTTAATTGACAATGTTAATAAAATAATTCGCTCGTTAGAAATATTGGACCAACGCATTGATAAATTTGGGGATACATTAATGACGTATTTAGTTTTGCTAAAAATTGGATACTTCTACAAAATTATGGTGGGAACACCAGCTTAAAAGCAATGAGATTCCGAAACTTGGTGGTTTAATTGAATTTCTTAAAAATTACGCAAGAACTCTTCAGAATAGTAAACTAGCTGTAAATAAGGTATTTAAACCTACATTTCCGAATAAGAATAATACTTTTGTAGCTACATCGGTTTGTGGTTATTGTAAAGAAGATCATAGTTTAGCTAAGTGCTCAAAATTTCTTAATTTCCCTGTGCAACAAAGAATAGAATTTGTAAAGCGAAATCATTATTGTTTCAACTGTTTATCTAACATGCATTTACTCAACAAATGTAAGAGTCTTAATAAGTGCCACCATTGTTTTAAGAAACATCACAGTATTTTGCATATGGCAGATTACTCAAGGATTAAGAGTAGTTCAAATAGTAGTATGTCACAACATGCACAAGAATTTGTCCCTCAAAAAGTCGAGTCAGCAAATGAGAATGTGTCGTCTACAGTGTGTGCTTCCCATTATGAGTCAAACGCAAAGAGTAATCAAAAGACTCATATTTTGTTATGTACCGCATTAATAAAAGTTCAAAATTATAAACAAGAGTTTGTAAAATGTAGATGTTTGTTGGATACAGGTTCTCAAAGATCATTTATTTCTCGAGAATGTGTAAACAAATTAGGATTAAAAGTGAAAGACAGTTCTATTTCTGTCTCATGTTTAGGAACATTTAATACTGTGAGTGATGGAGAAGTCGATTTATTATTCACTTCTCACTTCAAAAGTGATCTCAGAGTATCCACATCAGCGTTCGTAATGGACAAAATCACAGATAACATTCCCTATGTGTCTTTGCCTTCAAACATTTGCGATAACTTTAGTGATTTAATGTTTGCTGATCCATTATTTTATAAATTACAAAAAATTGATGTTCTTTTTGGTGTAAATGTATTTATGCATTTAATGACTGGTGATCTTGCTAAACGTGAACCTAACCTTCCATTTGCCTTAAATTCTAGACTTGGGTGGATAATCTCAGGTACTACAAATTTTGAAACGCTAGCAAAGGATCCAGTACATGTAAATAATTTAAGTACAAAAACTGATGAGCTAATAAATTCATTTTGGGAATTAGAAAAAATTCCAAATGTGCCACTTTTAACACTTGAAGAAAACCTAAAAAAAAAACATTTTGAGAATTCTCATTTTAGAGAAAAATCAGGTCGCTATTCAGTCGCATTACCATTTAAACATGATCGAGATAGTCTAGGTGATTCTCGTGAAATGGCGTATAGAAGATTTCTTTATCTTGAGAAAAGATTAATATCCATGCCAGAAATTTATGATCAATATGTTCAATTTATGAAAGAATATTTAAATTTAGGGCATATGGATCTTATTTCAAACAGAGATCATGGATTGGAGAATAAACATTATTACATCCCACTCAATTTTGTCTTGAATAATTCTAGTTTAACTACCAAATTAAGAGTCGTTTTCGATGCGAGTGCTAAAACCACAACAGGTGTTTCTTTAAATGACACTCTAATGATAGGTCCTAAAACACAAGATGATTTAATTTGCATTTTATTGAGATTTAGATTTCATAATATTGCAATAACAGCTGATGTAAGAATGATGTATAGACAAGTAAAAATTCATGAAAGGGATAGGGATTTTCAGAGAATTTTATAGAGAGATAGTCCTGAAAAACCAATAGAAACTTATCGCTTAAATACAGTAACATACGGATTTACGACTGCACCATATCTTGCAACAAAATGTTTGAATCAGTTAGCAATGGATGAGGGTCTTAATTTTCCAAAAGCGAAGACTATAGTTTTGAGAAATTTTTATGTTGATGATGTGTTAACCGGTGTTAAGAGTAGTCAGGAAGGTACGGAATTGATAAATGAATTGCAGAATATGCTAAGAAAATGTGGTTTTGAGCTACATAAATGGTGCACAAACGAATTATCACTGTTGAAAAACGCTGAGTTTACAAACATAAATAATGATAATATACATAATATAGCGGGCAATAAGGCCATAAAAGTTCTAGGAGTTGAATGGCATCCTCATAATGTTATGTTCCAATGCAATTTCAGTGATATAGATTATCAAAATGTCTCTACTAAAAGAATTATTTTGTCATATGTATCAACGCTTTTTGATCCACTAGGATGGATTGCATCTTTTGTAATTTTAACTAAAATTATTCTTCAGCAGCTGTGGAAATTACAATTATCATGGGATAATCCAGTACCAGAAATTATTAACCAAAAGAGGAAAATTTTGTGCCATGAAGTCAAACTCTTAAATTCCATATATATACCCAGAAAAGTCGTCTTGCCCAATTATTCTCGATGTGAACTTCATGGATTCTGCGACGATAAATTATTACGACGATAAATTATTGCGACGATATAAAATTAAATATGAACTGTAATATGTAAAGACACTATAATAACAAATCCCATTGTTGAAATTTACTTTACAACAATATAGCATTCCCAAAATCAGATTTTTCTGTTATACATTGTCGTAAAATTAATATGTTACAGTGTTAAATGCAACAATATAACTGTATATTGATAAGTTCAACATAATAAAAATATAAACAAATCTTGAATGTAAATATAAATTTTAATATGCAAAGACAGTCTAATTACAGTTCCCATTGTTGAACTTTATTTCACAACAATACAGAGTTGCAAAAATTAGATTTTCTCTTATACATTGTCGTAAAATTGAAAAAGTTATAGCGTTAAATACAATAATATGACTGTATATTGATAAGTGCAACTATATAAAAATGTAAACAAATCTTGAATGTAAATATAAACGGTAATATGCAAAGACAGTCTAATTACAGTTTCCATTGTTGGATTTTATTTTACAACAATACAGCATTCCCAAAATTAGATTTTTCTGTTTACATTGTCGTAAGATTGAATAAGTTATAGCGTTAAATACAAAAATATGACTTTATTTTGATAAGTGCAAGAATATAAAATGTAAGCAAAGCTTGAATATAAATATGAACTATAATCTGTAAATAAATCTAATTAAAGTTTACATTGTTGAACTTTATTTTACAACAATACAGCATTCCGAAAATCAGATTTTTCTGTTATAAATTGTCGTAAAATTGAATAAGTTACAGTGTTAAATGCAACAATATGAAAATGTATTTATAAGTGCAACAATATAAAAATTTAAACACAGCTTGAATATAAATATGAACTGTAATATGTAAAGACCCTCTAATTACAGATCCCATTGTTGGATTTTATTTTACAACAATACAACATTCCCAAAATTAGAATTTTCTGCTATACATTGTCGTTAAATTGGATAATTTACAGTGTTAAATGATACAATATTACTGTATATTGATAAGTGCTAAAATATAAAAATGTAAGCAAAGCTTGAATGTAAATGTGAACTGTAATCTGTAAAACACTGTAATTACAGTTTCCATTGTTGAACTTTATTTTATAAAAAAACAGCTTTTCCAAAATCAGATTTTTCTGTTGTACATTGTCGTAAAATTGAATCTGTTACAGTGTTTAATGGAACAATATGACTGTATATTGATAAGTGCAACAATATAAAAATGTAAACAAAGCCTAAAATTAAATATGAATTGCGATATGTAAAGACACTCTAATTACAGTTCACATTGTTGAACTTTATGACTATGTACAACAACATTATTACAAAATTACAACAACACAACAACAATATTAAAACAATTACAACAATATTATTTACAACAATTATTTACAACAATACTGCATTCAACAAATTAGTTTTTTTTTGTTAAACATTGTCGTGAAATTGAATAATTTATAGCGTTAAATGCCACAATAAGACTGTATATTGATAAGCGCAACAATATAAAAATGTAAACAAAGCCTAAATATAAATATGAACTGTAATATGTAAAGCCACACTAATTCAGTCCCACTGTTGAACATTATTTTACTACAATACAGCATTCCCAAAATTAGATTTTTCTGTTATACATTGTCGTAAAATTGAATACGTTATAGCGTTAAATGCAAAAATATGACTATGTAGTGATAAGTGCAACAGCATAAAATATAAGCAAAGCTTGAATATAAAAATGAACTACAATCTGTAAATCTCTGTAATTACAGTTTCCATTGTTGAACTTTATTTTACAACAATATAGCTTTCCCAAAATCAGATTTTTCTGTTATACATTGTCGTAAAATTGAATAAGTTACAGTGTTAAATGCAACAATATGGCAGTATATTGATAAGTGCAACAATATAAAAATGTAACCAAAGCCTGAATATAAATATGAACGGTAATATGCAAAGACAGTCTAATTACAGTTCCCATTTTTGGATTTTATTTTACAACAATACAGCATTCCAAAAATTAGGCTTTCTGCTATACATTGTCGTAAGTCTGAATAAGTTATAGCGTTAAATAAAAAATATGACTTTATTTTGATAAGTGCAAGAATATAAAATGTAATCAAAGCTTGAATATAAATATGAACTATAATCTATAAATAACTCTAATTAAAGTTTACATTGTTGAACATTATTTTACAACAATACAGCATTCCCAAAATTAGATTTTTCTGTTATACATTGTCGTAAAATTGAACACGTTATAGCGTTAAATGCAACAATATGACTATGTATTGATAAGTGCAACAATAAAAAATATAAGCAAAGCTTGAAAATAAATATGAACTACAATCTGTAAATCTCTGTAATTACAGTTTCCATTGTTGAACTTTATTTTACAACAATATAGCTTTCCCAAAATCAGATTTTTCTATTATACATTGTCGTAAAACTAAATATGTTACAGTGTTAAATGCAACAATATGACAGTATATTGATAAGTGCAACAATATAAAAATGTAACCAAAGCCTGAATATAAATATGAACTGTAATTTGTAAAGACACTCTTTTTATAATTCCTATTGTTTAACTTTGTTTTACAACAATACAGCATTCCCAAAATTAGTTTTTTCGCTTATACACTGATACAGTTAAATGAGTTAAATACAAAAATATGAGTATGTATTGATAAGTGGAACAATATAAAATGTAAGCAAAGCTTGAATATAAATATGAACTGCAATCTGTAAATCACTCTTATTGCAGTTCCCATTGTTGAACTTTATTTTACAACAATACAGCATTCCCAAAATCAGATTTTTTTGTTATACATTGTCGATAATTGAATAAGTTACAATGTTAAATGCAACAATATGACTGTATATTGATAAGTGCAACAATATAAAAATGTAAACAAAGCCTAAAATTAAATATGAATTGTAATATGTAAAGACACTCTAATTACAGTTCCCATTGTTGAATTTTATTTTACAACAATACAGCATTCACTAAATTAGATTTTTCTATTATACATTGTCGTAAAATTGAATAATTTATAGCGTTAAATGCAACAATATGACTGTATATTGATAAGCGCAACAATATAAAAATGTAAACAAAGAATGAACATAAATATGAACTGTAATATGGAGAGACACTCTAATTACAATTCCTTTTGTTGAACTTTATTTTACAACAATACAGCTTTCTCAAAATTAGATTTTTCTCTTATACATTGTCGTAAAATTGAATACGTTATTGCGTTAAAAACAACAGTGTGACTGTGTATTGATAAAAGCAACAATATAAAAGCTTGAATATAAATATGAAAAATAATCTGTAAATCACTCTAATTGCAATTTCCATTGGTGAACTTTATTTTACAACAATACAGCATTCCAAAAATAAGATTTTTCTCTTATACTAAAATTAAATATGAATTGTAATAGGTAAAGACACTCTAATTACTGTTCCCATTGTTGAACTTTATTATACAATAATACAACATTCCCAAAATTAGATTTTTCTGTTATACATTGTCATAAAATTGAATACGTTATAGCGTTAATTGCAACAAAATGTCAATGTATTAATAAATGCAACAATATAAATATGTAAGCAAATCTTGAATATAAATATGAACATCAATCTGTAAATCATTCTAATTACAGTTCCCATTGTTGAACTTTATTTTACAACAATACAGCATTCTTAAAATCAGATTTTTCTTTACATTGTCGTAAAAGTGAATATGCTACAATGTTAAATGCAGCAATATGACTGTATATTGATAAGTGCAACTATATAAAAATATAAACAAATCTTGAATGTAAATATAAATTTTAATATGCAAAGACAGTCTAATTACAGTTCCCATTGTTGAACTTTATTTCACAACAATACAGAGTTGCGAAAATTAGATTTTTCTGTTATACATTGTCGTAAAATTGAAAAAGTTATAGCGTTAAATGCAACAATATGACTGTATATTGATAAGTGCAACTATATAAAAATGTAAACAAATCTTGAATGTAAATATAAACGGTAATATGCAAAGACAGTCTAATTTCAGTTCACATTGTTGGATTTTAATTTACAACAATACAGCATTCCCAAAATTAGATTTTTCTGTTTACATTGTCGTAAGATTGAATAAGTTATAGCGTTAAATAAAAAAATATGACTTTATCTTAATAAGTGCAAGAATATAAAATGTAAGCAAAGCTTGAATATAAATATGAACTATAATCTGTAAATAACTCTAATTAAAGTTTACATTGTTGAACTTTATTTTACAACAATACAGCATTCCAAAAATCAGATTTTTCTGTTATAAATTGTCGTAAAATTGAATAAGTTACAGTGTTAAATGCAACAATATGAAAATGTATTTATAAGTGCAACAATATAAAATTTTAAACAAAGCTTGAATATAAATATACTCTGTAATATGTAAAGACCCTCTAATTACAGATCCCATTTTTAGATTTTATTTTACAACAATACAGCATTCCCAAAATTAGAATTTTCTGCTATACATTGTCGTTAAATTGGATACTTTTCAGTGTTAAATGCAACAATATGACTGTATATTGATAAGTGCAACAATATAAAAATGTAAACAAAACCTGGATATAAATATGAACTGTATTATATAAAGACACTCTAATTACAGTTCCCATTGTTGAACTTTATTTCACAAAAATACAGCATTCACAAAATCAGATTTTCTGGTACACATTGTCGTAAAATTGAATTAGTTACAATGTTAAATGCAAAAATATTACTGTATATTGATAAGTGCTAACTCTAATTAATCAATTACATCTTATACGGGAACTCGTCTTCATCTTACGTTCTTTTTTTACACCAACTTAAAACTAAAAACATTCCATTCTCCTTTCTTCCGTTCAGTTCTTTTTTCTATCGCTTAAATCGTCTGGCTTCTTAGGAATTAATAGTTTCTTCAAAATCGTCTGCCTCACTGAGAGCCTGTTCTTCAGATTTGCGATGCGTAGAAAATAATATGCAGATCTAATAGTGGAGGAGATTTCCCATATTTCGGCCATACTGATGAGACATTCGTCCTCGAATGTATTCTTGTTGGCTGGAAACAGCAGCTGGATCATCTGAAAAGATAAAGAAAAAAAAACACAGCAGCATCTAAAGTCTAAATTGAAAAAAAGAAGTCATTATTCAAATTGTTTATCAAAGCTTAGATTATTTCTTGAAAAAATTCATATATTTTTTTTCCGCGTCTTTTCGTCTTCTCTTTCTTACGTCCTTTCATCTTCTTTTATCTTGCGTCTTTTCGTCTTCCTCTTTCATACGTCTTTTCATCTTCTATTACCTTACGTCTTTTCGTCTTTTCTTTCTTACGTCTTCCGTCTTCTTTTATCTTACGTCTTTTCGTCTTCTTTCATACGTCTTTTCGTCTTTTCGAGAATAAAGTTAAAATTCTATTAGTTGTCAGTCCAGTGGTTTGTCATAGTTGGTATAGTGTCACAATCGGTGAAATTCTTTTTTTTTTTCAAGCTTCGTCCGTCCACGGCTTCTTGTACTCTGCACATGTACTGGTGACCATGGGTCCGTCGTTGAATCCAAGTTTCTTTACATCGTAGGTGTCATTATTTTTTACTTTTATGACTTTGTACGGACCTAAATATTTTGGTTTTAACTTCAAACCTGGACCTTGTTGTGTGCGTTTTATAGCAACCACATCATTAATCTTAAATTTGTTAGCTTTCTTTCGTCTGAGGTTGTAAGTTTTACGGTTCTCTTCTTGGACTTTTAAAATCTGTTTTTTAGCATTTTTTCTCATATCTTCGCGATTATTTGTAAAATCAGATTGTATTTCAGCATTCAGAAGACTAGTAATTTCAATGTTATTTTTTAGTTTCATTTTAGTACCAAACATCAATTCAAAAGGAGTTGTGCTTATACTTCTCTGAAAAGTCGAATTTATCACCTGTTGGACGTTGCTTACATGTGTATACCATTTTTTAGGATTATCGACAGACAATTTAGACAGAACAGATATTATGACAGAATTTAGACGCTCAACTTGGCCGTTAGACCTGGGTAATCCAGTGGTAATCGGGATATGTTTAATATTTTCATTGATGCAATAATCTTCAAAAGCTTTAGAGGTAAATGCAGGACCTTTATCTGATATAATTCGAACTGGATTTCCAAAGATAAATTTTTTGGATTTCTAATTTAGAAATTACTTCGACAGCATCGGTAGATTTTGTGGGATACAACCAAACAAATTTTGTGAATGTGTCAATGACCGAAAGGATATGTTTGTAATTTTTATTAGTGCTTTCTAATGGACCTAAGTGATCAATATGGTACGTATGTAATGGAGCTTCTTCTTTTTCTATTGGGTGAAGTAAGACTTCTTGTTTACCACATTTTCTATTAACTAAAATACAGGGAACACAATTTGCTATACATTTCTCAATTTTTTGTTTAACTTTAGGGATGTAAAAATCATTTTCTAAACTTTTCTCTGTTCTTGCAACTGCGTAATGACTTTTTTCGTGAGCGGCCTTGATTATATTCATTTGCATGTCTTCCGGTACAACTAATAAATCATTACCATTAACACATTTATAAAGAACATCATTTTTAATTAGATAATCATCATAAGATTTCACCTTTAGGATTTCTTTTATTGTTTTAATATGGTCATCGGTTTCTTGAGCTTGGATAATTTTTAAAGTTAAGTTATCTTGGATTACCATACAAATAGGATACCTACTTAATGCATCGATATGTCTCATACTGCTACCCTGTCTATGTTCAATAACATAATCAAAATCGGATAACATTATTGCCCATCTAGCTATTTTTGTACTCATTTCTTTTTTATCCATAGTCATTTTAAATGCATTACAATCGGTTACAATTTTAAATGGGATACCTAGGACATATACTCTAAACTTTTTCAGGGCTTCAATTACAGCTAAAACTTCTAATTCGTAACTAGTGTACTTCCGCTCAGCTTCGGTGGTTTTTTTACTTGCGAAATAAACTGGATGAAATTGATTATCTACTGGAGATTGTTGCATTAAAACAGCTCCATAGCCATCAATACTGGCATCACAATGGATTTCGGTCGCACTTTTGGGATTGTAAATTAAAAGTACTGGTTCTGACGACAAAATACGTTTGAGTTCATTAAAAGCTCTTTGTTCTTCGATATCGAATTTAAATTTTGAATCTTTTCTTAGCAGGTCACTTAACGATTTAGCTATAACCGAATAATTTCTTATAAATTTTCGAAAGTATCCTGTCAATCCTAAATAACTTTGAACATCTTTGGTACACTTTGGTTCGGGAAAATTTATTACTGCTTTAGTCTTCAGTGGAGAGGGATACAATTTACCATTTATGATTCTATACCCCAAGAAATCAATTTCACGCTTCAAAAAATTGCATTTTTTAAGATTTAACTCTAATCCATATTCCGATGCAGTTTCGAGTACAAGTTTTAATTTTTCTAGACCTTCAGCTTCGTTTTTAGCAGGTATTATTAAATCATCCATATAAATGACAACAATGTGATCTTTTAATAGGTTTCGAAATACATTATAAATATACTTTTGAAAAACACTAGGGCTATTGGTCAACCCGAATGGACATTTCAAAAATTCGTATTGTCCTTCATGAGTAACAAACGAGGTGTATTTCCGCGAGTCTTCTTCAACATCTACATGAAAGAAACCGTTTTTCAAATCTATGGTGGTAAATACTTCGGCAGAATGTAATTGGTCTATTACATCATCAATAACTGGCAAGGGGAAATGCTCGCGTACTGTCTTTTTGTTAAGACATCTGTAATCAACACAAAGTCTCATTGTGTTATTTTTTTTCTTGACTAAAACAACCGGCGAAGAAAATTTAGAAGAACTTTCTCGAATTATTCCCTGAGCTAGCCACTCCTCAATTTGGTTTTCGACTATTTTTATCTCGCATGGCGGTAATCTTCGAGGAGAAGAACAAACTGGGATTTCGTCAGTTAAATTAATTTTCATTTTAACATCTACTGTTTTAGTTTTAATTGGTACATAATTTTCAATTAAAGAGTATAACTCTGAACGTAATTTTTTGTCAGCAATGTGAGTTAAATCAATTTTAGGCTCATCCAAAACATTTACAATATTAACTAAAAAGTCATTAGACTGAACTTCAGCTTTAAACAGTTTCACTTTATTCTCAGAAATAGTTAATGTACCTTGATGAATAACATCAGTGCCAATAATTAAATCGAAATTAATGCAACTGTCCTTAACGACAAAAATAGTAACTTTAAATTTTGAACCATCTACTTCGATTTCTGAATTGAAACAACCTTCTGGTTTAATTGAGGCTTTTCCTAGACCGGTCAAAGAGATACTCGTAGGTTTTAATTCTACAAAGTTCTTCAAATTATCATAAATACTTTTCGTTAACAAAGTCTTTTGGCTACCAGTATCTATTAAAGAGATTAAACGCAAAGAATAAAGCTTTATCTCTTTCAGAATTAAATCTTGGGATGTAATAATGTTTACTTGTGACTGAGCATTTTTAACACTTGTATCTTTAGATTTATTACATTGAAATGATTTATGACCATAAGCGTTACAAGCAAAACAAAGCGGCCCTTTATCTTTATTTACACAGTTAATACTCTTATGATTATTCCCGCCACAATTAAAACAACGCATATTTGGCTTTACAGGCTTAAATTTGTTCTTAACTTCAACTTCGGATTTAATTTTAGGCTTAGCTCCTTCATATTTATGAAATTTTGCATTTTCATACTCCGATCTTATTTTTTCATAAACCTTTAATTTTTGTTTAAATTCAGCAATATTGGGACAACCATACAAAAAAGATTTTTTAGAAATGGGGTCATTAATTCCATTTATTACATACTGAATAAGGTCAGAATCTTCAATATTGCCCTTTGAGCATAATTGTTTCATATTTAAAAAATATTCATCTAACGATTCATGTGGTCTAATTTTTCTTTTGGACAGCAATTCGTGTAATTCAGCTGAATTGCACGTTTGACCAAATTCAGATATGAGTAGGGCTTTTAATTTAGACCACGAATTAATATTTGTTTCACTTTCAAGAAATAATTTTGCTTTGCCTGTCATACGGCGTTTAGCCAAAATCAATTTGTGCAAATCATTAACGTTAAATAATAAAACGATATCTTCAAAATCGGCAATCCATTTATTAATATTTTGTACTTGAGTATCTTCAAACATTGTAATCATACTTTCAATATCATTAATAGAAATGCTTGGTTTAATAACATAATCAGGAATTAGGATTTTCTGATTTTCATTACTTTCACAATTAGAACTACCAGAATCATTTTTCATATTATTCTCAAAAACAGTTGAAATATTTTTAGTTTTATCTTGTAAATCATCATTAAATTCATCGACACTTTCGTCATCACTAAGAGTACTTACATCGGCTATCATATTAATTTTTAAAATATTAAAATCACATAAACTAGAAATTATTCTGGCAGCAATTTCATCAAAAGTTCCCGAATTATTTATACACAAAACATTGCAAATGGTAATTAAGTCGTTAACAGAAAAATTATCTTTAATTTCTTTGAATTTAGATTGATATTCATCGGAATCTACTTCAAACGTAAACCCAGTAAAATTCCGAATTCTACGTCGATTATTTCTGTCACCGATTTCTCCAAAAATTAATTTGTGCAATGTCTTAATACTAGCTGATTTTTCAGTTTTCAAAGAAAACTCTAATTCCTTTAAATCAACTAATTTTTCCATTATTGAAAAGAACAATGAAATAATAAACTCACTTCATAATCAGATGCTCAGCTTCACACACTTTGATTTCACTTTTATCGCAAAATTTTACCTCTTCTGAAATAGCTTTGTAGTCTTGACATTCCATCACAGTTCTAAAAAATATCGGCTTCCAAGATATTAAAAAAAATATATTTCCATCTCTGTGGGCGTGCGTCTGTATCTCACTTACTGAGACCAAAATTTATGGAGATTCTTCTTTAAAAAGTTCTTTTGAACACATAAGTAAATAAACTCGGAGGTAAATTAAATTCTGTCACCGTTTTTAAACTTTTAAATGACTTATATTAAACGTTAACATTTACAAAAAAGATATTTACATAAGACTATTTACAAAGCAAACAATCATAACTCTAATTAATCAATTACATCTTATACGGGAACTCGTCTTCATCTTACGTTATTTTTTTACACCAACTTAAAACTAAAAACATTCTATTCTCTTTTCTTCCGTTCAGTTCTTTTTTCTATCGCTTAAATCGTCTGGCTTCTTAGGAATTAATAGTTTCTTCAAAATCGTCTGCCTCACTGAGAGCCTGTTCATCAGAGTTGCGATGCGTAGAAAAAAATATGCAGATCTAATAGTGGAGGAGATTTCCCATAAATATAAACTGCAATCTGTAAAACACTGTAATTACAGTTTCCATTGTTGAACTTTATTTTATAAAAAAACAGCTTTTCAAAAATCAGATTTTTCTGTTGTACATTGTCGTAAAATTGAATATGTTACAGTGTTTAATGGAACAATATGACTGTATATTGATAAGTGCAACAATATAAGTATGTAAACAAAGCCTGAATATAAATATGAACTGTAATATATAAATACACTTCAATTACAGTTCCTATTGTTGAATAGTATTTTACAACAATACAGCGTTCCCAAAATCAGATTTTTCTGTTATACATTGTCGAAAATTGAATACGTTACAGCGTTAAATGAAACAATATGACTGTATATTGATAAGTGCAACAATATAAAAATGTAAACAAAGCCTAAAATTAAATATGATTGGTGATATGTAAAGACACTCTAATTACAGTTCCCATTGTTGAACTTTATGACTATTTACAACAATATTATTAAAACATTACAACAACACAACAACAATATTACAACAATTACAACAATATTATTTACAACAATTATTTACAACAATACTGCATTCACCAAATTAGTTTTTTTTTGTTATACATTGTCGTGAAATTGAATAATTTATAGCGTTAAATGCCACAATATGACTGTGTATTAATAAGCGCAACAATATAAAAATGTAAACAAAGCCTAAATATAAATATGAACTGTAATATGTAAAAACACACTAATTCAGTTCCCACTGTTGAACATTATTTTACTACAATACAGCATTCCCAAAATTAGATTTTTCTGTTATACATTGTCGTAAAATTGAATACGTTATAGCGTTAAATGCAACAATATGACTATGTATTGATAAGTGCAACAGCATTAAATATAAGCAAAGCTTGAATATAAAAATGAACTACAATCTGTAAATCTCTGTAATTACAGTTTCCATTGTTGAACTTTATTTTACAACAATATAGCTTTCCCAAAATCAGATTTTTCTATTATACATTGTCGTAAAAATAAATATGTTACAGTGTTAAATGCAACAATATGACAGTATATTGATAAGTGCAACAATATAAAAATGTAACCAAAGCCTGAATATAAATATGAACTGTAATTTGTAAAGACACTCTTTTTATAATTCCTATTGTTTAACTTTCTTTTACAACAATACAGCATTCCCAAAATTAGTTTTTCGCTTATACACTGTCGTAAAATTGAACAATTTATAGAGTTATATACAAAAATGTGAGTATGTATTGATAAGTGCAACAATATAAAATGTAAGCAAAGCTTGAATATAAATATGAACTTCAATCTATAAATCATTCTAATTACAGTTGCCATTGTTGAACATTATTTTACAACAATACAGCATTCCCAAAATCAGATTTTTCTGTTATGCATTGTCGTAAAAGTGAATATGTTACAGTGTTAAATGCAGCAATATGACTGTATATTGATAAGTGCAACTATATAAAAATATAAACAAATCTTGAATGTAAATATAAATTTTAATATGCAAAGACAGTCTAATTACAGTTCCCATTATTGAAATTTATTTCACAAAAATACAGAGTTGCGAAAATTAAATTTTTCTGTTATACATTGTCGTAAAATTGAAAAAGTTATAGCGTTAAATGCAACAATATGACTGTATATTGATAAGTGCAACTATATAAAAATGTAAACAAATCTTGAATGTAAATATAAACGGTAATATGCAAAGACAGTCTAATTACAGTTCACATTGTTGGATTTTATTTTACAACAATACAGCATTCCCAAAATTAGATTTTTCTGTTTACATTGTCGTAAGATTGAATAAGATATAGCGTTAAATAAAAAAATATGACTTTATCTTAATAAGTGCAAGAATATAAAATGTAAGCAAAGCTTGAATATAAATGTGAACTATAATCTGTAAATAACTCTAATTAAAGTTTACATTGTTGAACTTTATTTTACAACAATACAGCATTCCAAAAATCAGATTTTTCTGTTATAAACTGTCGTAAAATTGAATAAGTTACAGAGTTAAATGCAACGATATGAAAATGTATTTATAAGTGCAACAACATAAAATTTTAAACAAAGCTTGAATATAAATATGAACTGTAATATGTAAAGACCATCTAATTACAGATCCCATTGTTGGATTTTATTTTACAACAATACAGCATTCCCAAAATTAGAATTTTCTGCTATACATTGTCGTTAAATTGGATAATTTACAGTGTTAAATGCAAATATATGACAGTATATTGATAAGTGCAACAATATAAAAATGTAAACAAAACCTGGATATAAATATGAACTGTATTATATAAAGACACTCTAATTACAGTTCCCATTGTTAAACTTTATTTCACAAAAATACAGCATTCACAAAATCAAATTTTCTGGTACACATTGTCGTAAAATTGAATTAGTTGCAGTGTTAAATGCAAAAATATTACTGTATATTGATAAGTGCTAAAATATAAAAATGTAAGCAAAGCTTGAATATAAATATGAACTGCAGTCTGTAAAACACTGTAATTACAGTTTCCATTGTTTAACTTTATTTTATAAAAAAACAGCTTTTCCAAAATCAGATTTTTCTGTTGTACATTGTCGTAAAATTGAATAAGTTACAGTGTTTAATGGAACAATATGACTGTATATTGATAAGTGCAACAATATAAATATGTAAACAAAGCCTGAATATAAATATGAACTGTAATATATAAATACACTTCAATTACAGTTCCTATTGTTGAATAGTATTTTACAACAATACAGAGTTCCCAAAATCAGATTTTTCTGTTATACATTGTCGAAAATTGAATACGTTACAGTGTTAAATGAAACAATATGACTGTATATTGATAAGTGCAACAATATAAAAATGTAAACAAAGCCTAAAATTAAATATGATTTGTGATATGTCAAGACACTCTAATTACAGTTCCCATTGTTGAACTTTATGACTATTTACAACAATATTATTACAACATTACAACAACACAACAACAATATTACAATAATTACAACAATATTATTTACAACAATTATTTACAACAATACTGCATTCACCAAATTAGTTTTTTTTTTGTTATACATTGTCGTGAAATTGAATAATTTATAGCGTTAAATGCCACAATATGACGGTATTTTGATAAGCGCAACAATATAAAAATGTAAACAAAGACTAAATATAAATATGAACTGTAATATGTAAAGACACACTAATTACAGTTCCCACTGTTTAACATTATTTTACAACAATACAGCATTCCCAAAAGTAGATTTTTCTGTTATACATTGTCGTAAAATTGAATACGTTCTAGCGTTAAATGCAACAATATGACTATGTATTGATAAGTGCAACAATATAAAATATAAGTAAAGCTTGAATATAAATATGAACTACAATCTGTAAATCTCTGTAATTACATTTTCCATTGTTGAACTTTATTTTACCACAATATAGCTTTCCCAATATCAGATTTTTCTGTTATACATTGTCGTAAAATTGAATAAGTTACAGTGTTAAATGCAACAATATGACTGTATATTGATAAGTGCAACTATATAAAAATGTAAACAAATCTTGAATGTAAATATAAACGGTAATATGCAAAGGCAGTCTAATTACAGTTCCCATTTTTGGAATTCTCTTTTACAACAATACAGCATTCCCAAAATTAGACTTTCTGTTATACATTGTCGTAAGATTGAATAAGTTATAGCGTTAAATAAAAAATATGACTTTATTTTGATAAGTGCAAGAATATAAAATATAAGCAAAGCTTGAATATAAATATGAACTATAATCTATGAATAACTCTAATTAAAGTTTACATTGTTGAACTTTATTTTACAACAATACAGCATTCTGAAAATCGGATTTTTCTGTTATACATTGTCGTAAAATTGAATAAGTTACAGTGTTAAAAGCAACAATATGACTGTATATTGATAAGAGCAACAATATGTCTGTATATTGATAAGTGCAACAATATGACTGTATATTGATAAGTGCAACAATATAAAAATTTACACAAAGCCTAAAATTAAATATAAACTGTAATATGTAAAGACACTCTAATTACAATTCCCATTGTTGAACTATACTTTACAAAAATACAGCATTCCCAAAATTAGATTTTTTCTGTTATACATTGTCGTAAAATTGAATAATTTATACCGTTAAATGCAACAATAAGACTGTATATTGATAAGCGCAACAATATAAAAATTTAAGCAAAGAATGAATATAAATATGAACTGTAATATGTAAAGACACTTTAACTTTTACGCAGTGTGAGGGAGTGACCTTTGTCATAAAGGCACTCTAGTATTTCTGAGATCGTGACGTCAATAATTTAACATGTGTAAGCGTAAAAGCGACATCTATCCTCTCTTTTACTTTAACTTTGTAGAGTGTGTGTGCTCTTTCGGATTCTGCAGTTAGCTCGCGGTTATTAGTAATATGTTAATGTGAAGTATCTCAGTTTGCAGCATATAAAATCTTGGGTTTGAGTGAATGGAGAGTGTCTCTGGCATTAGCCAGCGAGTGTCTCTGGCATTAGCCAACGAGTGTCTCTGGCATTAGCCAGCGAGAGAGCATCTGTGGCGTTAGATAGCGAAGTGAGATATTGTTCAGCGAAGTGCTAGCCGATTGAAAGTAGCAGCGGGCCTCCAGTGAAGTGTAAAGGAGTTTCGATAGTTGACTTGAGAGTTGGCCGGGGTAAGAAACTTCATAGTAGTTTCATTTTGATTATTTGTGAATAAAGAATTACACACAGCCACGGGCTGTCTAATTAAGCTTTATCTAGCAGCTCAATCAAGAGATAGTGAGAAGTATTAGAAGGTCCCACGGTTGAGCTAGACCGGAGCCTGTGAGTATGCGTTTAGCTTTTTCATAGTATTTTCAGTTGTGTAAAATTAATTCTTGCTCCACTTCCCTTCAGCCCTTATCATTTTAATAAACTTTGTTGTTTTATCTTAATTACTGAGTATGTCTACATTTAACTCCCACCACGACCAACCAAACGTTATAAATGACACCCAGCATGCACCAAACGTTACAAATGGTGCCCAACGAAACATCGGACATTGTGAGTTTGTGCCACGTGTGTATTTCACCGGTGAGGGTGATATTAGTGAATTTTTAGTTAAATTAGATGATTATATTTTGTTCAATAATATACCTGAGTAAAGTAGATACGTAGTGCTTAAATGCTCATTGAAGGGCGAAGCACTTTTGTGGTTGGAAAATATAGGAAAGTTTTTGATTACTGATGAAGCGAAAAGATTTGAACAAACTGTGATTGAGTTAAAGAAGGCATTTCCGCCCATTAAAGATAAAAGTATTTTGAGAAAAGAGTTCTATTGTAATAAGCAGAATATTTATTAGTCGGCGTCAAAATTTTATCTTCGTAAGCTGGAACTAAAAAATAAATTAGATTTACAGTGGCTCACAAAAGTGTTCGTACACTTTAAAAATTTACAATAAAGAGAAATTTTCTCGGAATAAATTTAGAATATGAAGTCCAATATTTTTTCACTTAATCCCTATGTTATTCTAAATAATACACAACATTTGTTTTAATATTGACTTTTTTTCTTTTTTATCGAAAAATAAAAGTAGAAGAAGGCAGAGAATGAAAACGCCACAAAAGTCTTCTCACACTGAAAAATTTTTGGATAAATTCATAATTAAAATTATCATGTGTCACTTTATTTTTCTTTTTGAATTGTGGCGACATTAAAAAAATTGTTTTGTTTTATATTTTGCTTGATTGGTCCGTAATATTCTATTTATTATCATAAAATGGGTCCTAGTCGTAAAGAAACAACTAAAAGCATTCGAAAATTGATTGTATTTCTTCATAATAGTGGTAAATCTGTTCAGAATATTGCTAAATTAGTTAATTTATCAAATTCTACCGTGCAGTGTGTGATAAAATGCTTTAAAGCAGAAAATGGGATCGAAAACATGGTAATAAAAGGTCATCCGACAAAGTTATCACAACATGATCAAAAATTTCTAATTAGAAAAACTGTAAAAAATCCATGTTTAAGTGCTATGAAAGTTGTAACAGAATTTAATGAAAAATATTCTACTTCAATTTCACCTGAAATTGTTCAACGCGTTCTGGGATCAGCTGGATTATATGGGTGTTCTAAACGTAGAAAATTTTTTGTTAGTGAAAAAAACAGAAAGCTTGGGCTTTCCTTCGCAAAATCAATGATAAATAAACCAAAATAAACCAGAATCGTATTGGAATAATGTTTTATTTGCAGATGAAAGCAAACTTAACATTTTTGGCTCCGATGGACGCATAATTGTATGGCGAAGAAAAAATGAAGAACTTAATCCCAAGAACTTAGTTGGAACTTTTAAGCATGGCGATGGAGGTGTTCTTGTGTGGGGGTGTATGTCAGCATCAGGACTAGGTAATTTAGAACTTATTGATGACATAATGGATCATGCACTTTATTTAAATATTTTAAAAGACAATTTAAAATTATCAGCCCAAAATTTGGGTATTGAAATCAACTTTGTTTTTTATCAAGATAATGATTCTAAGGACATGACTCTCAACATTCGCCTCTAGTGTCTCTATAATTGTCCACAAGTTATAAATTCACCACCCCAGTCGCTTGACTTAAGCCCAATAGAACATATTTGGAGAGAACTTGAAGTTAGAGTACAAAAACAAGACATTAAAAACGAAAAGCGAACTAAAAACAGAAATGATCGATAATAGATGAACATTGATGCAGACATTACAAAAAAACTTGCGAAATCTATCCCCTAGCGATTAAAAGATGTTGTAGATGCTAAATTACATCCTACTAAATACTAATCTAATGAAATATTATAATATTAACTAATATGTAGCGATTTCGTTAAAGTGTACGAAGACTTTTGTGACATAACTTTTTTTTCATTTTTTGATTTTTGATTTCTAAGGAATTAAGTTTTACCATGTATTTAAAATATTTTATGTACTTTTGTTAAAAATAAGTTATAGATCTTATTTTTGAACACCCATTATGAAATATTAATCTTAATTAATGGATAGATCACTATTTTATTGAAATTCGTGAGTGTACGAACACTTTTGTGAGCCACTGTATATATCACATTTGAGGAATTGTTGGACATTGTTTTTCCTCTTTTTAATCTAAATATACAGGACTTTATTGAAGTTAGAGCACCGAAGAATTTTGCAGAAATGCATCAGATATTATCGAAGTATGAGACTCGGCATAGCTCGGATCACCGGGATTTTCGTAGCCCTCGTCAGAGACCTGTCGCGGATAGTAATTTGAGAAATGAGGGGGAACGTAATTTTGTGAGAGGGCGACAGCGATTTCCGGATAATAATTTGCGTAATAGAAATGATGGATTTGGTCGTAATATGTCGAATACGAGTAATGTTAATAGGAATTGTGGTGGTGCTAATAGTTTTAGAAGTGGTGAGAGAAATATGTATGGAAATAGACAGAATAGTGGTGATGATCGGAGAGGGGGAGTACGGGACAGGAATGTTTCTTCGCAAGTAAGGAGATTAACTTCGGATGAGAATTTGGAAAATAGGTCTGTTCCGCTTCTGTATTGTGATCTTGTAACATCGCCTTGGCGACAAACACAGCCCACGCCAATTATACGCCAATCGGCAATTTAGTGTAACCCTATGCTCACGTGTTGTGTGACGCAGTGGATTGAGAGAAACGGTCTCTTAGCAACAAGCTCTAATGCTGCAACAAGCAGCGACTCTTAGCAAAAACTAAAACATTCCATTAAATTTACAGTCTACTTGCTTTTTCCTTTTAATTTAGTTTTCCTTTTAATTTAGTACACCTCCATATATTTGGTCTTAGCGACCCGGAGGTATGAACGAGCCAGTGTCTTTTCTATTGAATTAAATATTGAATTTATCGAATTTCGTCAACAAGATGAATAATGTCGGAAAGTGAAATAACATCGTTAAACAGAAGGCGAGGGAATATCAAGGCCCAAGTCACTAGAATATTTAACGCAACGGATGGAAAAACATTTAATTTATCCCAATGGAAAGCTCACCTGGACTTACTGTCGAAAACAGAAGAAAAGTTTGAAGCTCTTAAACTAGAGTATTACAGAATAATAGAGGAAGAAAAGTTGGAAGAAATGGAAAAAATCCTCTCGCAACTGGACGAAGATATTCTAAAACTAGAGGTAAGCTTAAAATCCTCTATTAATGCTTATTATGAAAATACTGATTCTAATAAAAAATCCATTGAACAGGACCAAGCTGAAACGTCTTGCATTAAGCTACCTAGGGTCATATTGCCGGTTTTTAGTGGCAGAATTGAAGAATGGTCCGTATTTAAAAGTACTTTTAATGAGCTTATTAATGATAATTCAAATTTAAAAGATAATGAAAAATTATTTTATTTGCGTTCTGCTTTGACTGGTGAAGCGAGGAGTTTGCTTACACCAGATGAAAATTATGTTTCACTTTTCAATGCGTTAGAACAAAGATACGAGAATAAAAGAGTTATGGTAGATTGTCATATAAAGAATATTTTAAATCTTTATGTAATTAAACAGGAATCCGCTAAGGATCTGCGCATTTTGTTAGATAGCGTAAAGAAAAATTTAAGAGCTCTAAAGATCTTAAAGTATGATAGAGATAATTTCTCGAACGCAATTTTGCTGAATATTATTCTAAATAAACTAGATAACGAAACTCATAAACAATACGAACTAACATTAAAGGATAATGAAGTGCCTAATTTTGATGAATTTTTAGAATTTCTTGAACGAAGATGTCAAATCTTAAATAGTATAAGTTCTAACGTTCTAAGAAGTTGAAGAGGTAAAGTCTGGTGGTTCAGTCGGCACAGGGAGTAGTTTGCGATAATAAAGGTTCAGTAGAATTAGAAGTTGAAATTCGTTCGGTTAAGACATGTTGGGAGTTTTGTGTGTTAGATGGATTAACAGTGCATTGTATAGTTGGCGTGGATTATATGAAGGATAGAGGAATTAGTTTGGATTTCTTTAAAAAGTCGTTAATCGTGAATAACGATGAGAATTTGAGTAAGAAAGAGCATGTTTCAGTGTCAGTTAAATTGGAGGAGTCGGGGTTAAGTGAAATCGAGAAGGAGGAATTTAATAAGTTTTTGAATGAATTTGGAGAGGTTTTTTCTGTTAAACCGGGTTTAACGCATGTTGCGTGGCATGAGATTGATACTGGTTTAAAAGCACCTATTGCTAGTAAACCATATCGTTATGATAAAGTTAAACAAGGTATAATTGATTATCATATTCAAAAAATGCTAGCGGACGATATTATAATGCCGATTGAGTCTCCTTTTGCATCTCCAGTAGTGTTATGTCGTAAAAATAATGGGAAAAGTTTAGATAATCCAGAGGCATATAGGTTTGCAGTAGATTATAGAAAGTTAAATGCGATAACGCAATACCCTCAGTATCCTATTCCAGTTATTGATGACATTTTGGCTAATATAACGAGTACGAATTATATGTCAACGTTAGATCTTACGTCAGGTTATTTTCAGATTGCAATGAAGCCGGAGGACATACCTAAGACTGCGTTTATTACTTGGGACGGTTGTTTTGCTTTTAAGAGAATGAGTTTTGGTTTATCGGGAGCGCCAGCAACGTTCCAGAAGGCCATGAATAATATCCTTAAACCTTTGCTTGGTAAGGGTGTCTTGGCCTACCTGGACGACATAATTATAATGGCAGCTATTTTTGAAGAGCATTTAAGATTATTGAGGGAAGTATTTACGTTGTTAAGAGATGCTGGGTTAACAGTTAATTTAAAAAAATGTAAATTTTTGAGAAAAGAGATAAAGTATTTAGGAGTTAAAATTACGCGTGATGGTATTAATATAGATAATGAGAAAATTGAGGCAATTACATAATGAGTCCCCCCAAAAATAGTAAGGAAGTGGCGACATTTTTAGGAATAGTGGCTTGGTTTGCCAAGTTCATTCCACGTTTTTCGGAGTTATGTGAACCGTTGTATAATTTAAAAAGGAAGAGGGTGAAGTTTGTATGGTCATCAGCGGCTCAGAGGTCGTTTGAGTGATTAAAAGAGGCAGTAGTTTCCCCTCCTGTTTTGGCTCACTCCGATTATTCGTCTCAGTTTGAAGTGTATTGCGATGCGAGTGCAGTGGGGGTTGGAGCGATGTTAGCACAGAAAGGTCGACCTATAGCGTTTGCGTCGCGAATTTTAAATGCAGCGGAAAGGAATTATTCGATTACGGAATGGGAGTGTCTTGCAATAATTTGGGCTTTGAATAAGTTTCGTTGTTTTTTCACTAATATACCGGTTAAAGTCATTACGGATCATTCAGCTTTGACAAAGTTAACTAATGGAAAGGGTTTGTCGTCTCGTATGGTCAGATGGTGTTTGAAGTTAGCAGAGTATAATGTTGTTATAGAACATAGGGCTGGCAAGGAAAATGCGGTAGCGGACGCTCTGTCACGAAACCCGCATGGTGATTTAGAGGTCACGGAGGAAATTAAGTGTTGTGCATTGTCTTCATTGGTGTTAAGGTCACGAGAGCAGTTGATAAGGGAACAGAAGCAAGATGAAGAGTTTGGTAGTTTGTATCGTTATTTGGAAAATCCTGATGATGTCCCGAGCGCAGATGTGCCTATGTTTGAGAAATGGTCCCAATCTTTTAAGCTTATCGATGGTCTTCTTTTTTATTCTAAAATTGTAAATTCACGTGGAGAATTAAGAGTTTTTATTCCGGCTAGTCTTCGTAAGGCCATCTTGAAAGAATTTCATGATAATCCATTAGCAGGTCACCTAGGAATCAGGAAAACTTATGCTCGAATTTGTGAATCCTGCTACTTCCCTAAAATGCGGGAAGCAGTGCGCGCTTCTGTCTCCAGCTGTAGCACGTGCCAACGTTATAATTATAAAAATGTAATTCCATCTGGCAAATTAAATCCTATTAAAGTAAATTTTCCTAATGAATGTGTAGGTGTAGATTTAATCGGTCCTTATAAAATTGTCTAATCCTAAAAGATATAGATTTGTACTAGTTATAGTTGATTATTTTAGTAAATGGGTAGAGTTACAGTGCGCGAAAAAAGTATAAGGACAACATTTAATTGCATGAAAATATGCTTTATTTTCATTTCACCTAAATGAAATTTTTATACATCTTACTTCTGCTACATAATTTTGTGATAACATTTATACCCGATAAAAAACATAATACAGCTTCAAAATACTGATTTTACAAAATTTAACATTAAAGGAAATACGGAAAAAATTATAAGGACATGTTCCAAAATACTTTGAAAATATTTCAATAATCAAGAAAATTACCTTTTTTTTCAATCACTTGAATAAGCCGAGAGGTCAGAGATCCTGACAGATCTTTTAAAATGTCCACAGATATTTTTTCCCAAGCGTCTTTGATAGCGACGACAAGATCTTGTTTACATTGATACTGTGTGCCATTTTTATAAACTTCTCGGGCTAGAAGTCCCCATAAGTTTTCGATTGGATTAAGATCGGGACTTCTCGCCGGCCAATCAAGTAACTTTACAGAATTAGCTTCAAACCAAAGTTTTGTGCTCTTAGAAACGTGTATCGAAGCATTATCTTGCTGAAAAATATAGTCCCCTGAAGTAATTAGTGGCGCTTCAGGTAACAAATTTTCTCCTAACATATCAACATACCTGTCCGAATTCATTTTATGATTGATAAATACAATTGGAGTGGTTCCATTTGCCGCAAAACCGCCCCATACCATAACTGAGCCACCACCAAATTGACGCCTGGAAAACACTTCCTTGGTCTTTCGCAAATCATACCAAAAATAACGAAAACCATCAGGTCCATCAAGATTGAACTTTTTTTCGTCCGAAAAAACTACATCAGCCCACTTTTGACCAAGAGAAATGTATTTTTTGGCAAAGTCAACTCTTCTTTTCTTATGATGATTTGTAAGAGGGGGACGTGACACTAATTTCCCATAAGAAACTTGAGGATGTTTACTCAAAACATTTTGAACAGTCCTCGTTGAGCATGGTAAACTCAAATATTGTCTAACTTCATTTGCGGTTTCTTTTTTCTCGCAAGCTCTTCTTACAATCATTCTTTTTTGTCGACGAGAGAGAATGTCGGGTCTCCCAGTTCGCTTTTTCATACCATACATCCCAGGATTTTTTAGAAAATTATAAACTACCGTTTTAGATCTCTTGATTCTTTTTGAAATTTCCCATCCACTTAATCCACATTCTCGAAAAGCAACAATTTTTCCTTTTTCAGAGTCAGAAAGTTGAGTTCCTTTGGGCATCGTTACAAATTTACACTGAAAGTCGCCGAGTAGGAAATTTTTTTCGCAAAGGAATCTTTTAACTCGGAAATGTCATTTGTTGCTTTCAAATATGCAAATTTTTAAATAATTACTGGAGAAAAAGCAATGTCCTTATACTTTTTTCCGTTTTCATTTTAGTTCAAAAATCAAAATTTAAATTTTAAAAGATTTAAAATGGAAAATTTTAATTACTTTACGCATGAAATATTTTAGTTTTACATCTATTTTTGCTGCAAAAATTTGCATACGATTCTGATAACAAGGCTTCTAGATTTGGCGATTTTTCGCGTGTCCTTATAATTTTTTCGCGCACTGTAGTCCCCCTCAGGAAGGCTTCTGCACCTGCAGTTGCCGATGCATTTTTTGAGAATTATATTTCTAAATATGGTGCACCAATTAGGGTAGTGAGCGATCATGGCCCTTGTTTTATTTCTGATATATTTAAGGCCCTGTGTGAGAAGCTGGAGATCGATCATTCTATTACTGTTCCGTATCGTCCTCAGTCTAATATGGCTGAACGTGTAAATCGTACATTAATTCAAATGATTTCTTCGTATGTTGGTTCTCATCATGCAAATTGGGACCAGTTTTTTCAGCATTTTGCGTACGCACTTCGTACGGCAGTTCACGAGTCGACGGGGAAAACGCCGGCTGAATTATTTTTGGGTAGAAAAGTCATTACTCCATTCCAAAGGTTAGTAATGGTGTCAGATGCGGAAAGTCAGTTCATGTGCCAGGATATTGAGAGGTTGGTTAAGGAAGCTCAGGTTCAGATGGGAATAGCGCAAGAAAAGCAAGCTCAGTATTATAATATGCGTAGAAGGGAGCTTGAAGTGAAAGTTGGAGATTTTGTGTTGGTAGAAAAGCATTGGTTAAGTTCAAGTCGTCAAAAGAGAGTAGCTAAGTTTGGTCCAAAGTTGTAGGTCCGTTTGAAGTTTTGGAAGTTCGAAATAATAATTTGGTTGTTGATGTCAATGGTGAAAGAATGACGGTTAATCTGGATCAGGTTAGAGTTAATAAGTTTAGAGAAAATGGTAGTGAAGGTTCTCATGTGTCGAGTGGTGTTTCGCGAAATTCCCGATCCAATGAGTGTCCCGAGTCCAGTACTTCTTCATCTAATTCTTTTCATCAATATTCAAGAAAAAAATTTGGTCAAACAGCTTTAAAGGCGGAATTTTTGCCCAATAAGAAACAGCATAGGTCCGGAAAGAAACGTGGCCTAGGATCTTCAGTAACTTTGGGTGCATCTAGAAAGAGGAGACAACGCTCAGATTACCGGCATCAACAGTGTGAATCTCGCCATGGAGTGACCCCAGCAAACCGGCCAGAGCAGAGTCGTCGAGCGGAACCTACAAGTATTCCACGGCATTCATTCAGAACCAGGCTGCAGGCACGACAGTCAACTGTGGCGTCACCGTACAGTTCTGATGACGAAAAATCCTTCGTACAAGGTTTCTGGGACAAGAGGAGAAAGCCATCCTGTAGTATGAAGCCGGCCAGCAGCGAATCATCTCTATGATTCGGTGATAATGTTCTTTATTAAATTTCTATTAGAGTGCATACATGTGGTAGCAATGTGAAGGAATGGAAAGCAGAGAGACTGTTTTGTATTTTTGGCCAATTTTTGGAATTTTTTGACGGATTCACGATTAGTGCTTAATTGTACCTGTGTTATGTATTGATTCTGCTATTTTTCTTTTAGTTAATACAGATGAAGAGCATGATGACGTCATTTTGTAAATTTGATATTTTTTTATTGTTGCATAAGCACAGCGATGTGACGCTGTACGTATGTGCCCCAATTATTGTTAAAGTGGAGTTAAGTTCTGAAGAATTTTGGGAGTTAGTTCATTGACTAATGGGTATGTAGGTATTACGTAGTAGCAGAGTTATTTTAGTATGAAGTAAATTTAATTTTAGATGAGTTCGGAATTTGCATGAGGAAAATTTTTGCGCATTGGGTTTTTTTGGACTTGGTGCGAATTCTAGTATTAGGGAAATTATGGAGAGATTTTTGGGAAAGTTATAGTTGTATTTCAATATTGAGGAACATTTCGAAAGTTTAGTGTTTTGAGAAATTTTAGCACTCCCAGTGGAGTGGGTTGCTTTGAAAGAAGAAGTAATTAGTTTTGAAAGTTTTACGAGTTTTTGGAAGTTTTACGGAGGCTATTTGTAAGATAGAAGAATGATTGAATTGAATATGTGATTATTTGAGGCAAACTGAGGTTTTTTGGTTGTGACGGGTTAAAGTTAATATTTTAAAAGTTATGTTTTGGTTCAAAATTTCGACCATCACTGTGTTGTTTTTTACGGCTCGAAATTTATAACAAGAAAAAGTCCTGGGCATGCATTTGGCCCAGTCTTTTTTTCTCTGCGGAATCCGATGGGGGGTTGTGAGGGAGTGACTTTTGTCATAAAGGCACTCTAGTATTTCTGAGATCGTGACGTCAATAATTTAACATGTGTAAGCGTAAAAGCGACATCAATCCTCTTTTTTACTTTAACTTTCTAGAGTGTGTGTGCTCTTTCGGATTCTGCAGTTAGCTCGCGGTTATTAGTAATATGTTAATGTGAAGTATCTCAGTTTGCAGCATATAAAAGCTTGGGTTTGAGTGAATGGAGAGTGTCTCTGGCATTATCCAGCGAGTGTCTCTGGCATTAGCCAGCGAGTGTCTCTGGCATTAGCCAGCGAGTGTCTCTGGCATTAGCCAGCCAGTTCTCTGCCATTAACCAGCGAGTGTCTCTGGCATTAGCCAGCGAGAGAGCGTCTGTGGCGTTAGATAGCGAAGTGAGATATTGTTCAGCGAAGTGCTAGCCGATTGAAAGTAGCAGCTGGCCTCCAGTGAAGTGTAAAGGAGTTTCGATAGTTGACTTGAGAGTTGGCCGGGGTAAGAAACTTCATAGTAGTTTCATTTTGATTATTTGTGAATAAAGAAATACACACAGCCACGGGCTGTCTAATTAAGCTTTATCTAGCAGCTCAGCCAAGAGATAGTGGGAAGTATTAGAAGGTGCCACGGTTGAGCTAGGCCGGAGCCAGTGAGTATGCGTTTAGCTTTTTCATAGTATTCTCAGTTGTGTAAAATTAAGACTTGCTTTACTTCCCTTCAGCCCTTATCATTTTAATAAACTTTGTTGTTTTATCTTAATTACTGAGTATGTCTACATTTAACTCCCACCACGACCAACCAAACGTTATAAATGACACCCAGCATGCACCAAACGTTACAGCAGGGGCTCGCTCAGTGTCTACCTGAGAATACATGTGTGGTGGTTGCTCGATAACCCCCCCATATTTTTATTTTAATTCAATTTTATTAGCTATTTTATTTCCTATCATCTCCTTTTTATTAATATTCTCAATTTAAATATTATTTTGATTTCGTTTCTTTTGATGTCGTCGCCTGTATATTTTTCTTCCTTACCTAGCTATCGAATGTTCTAAACCGGTAAAATCTTGTTTGAATTCATTCCTTCCGGTTTGGAAATCTTTCTAGAACAATCTTGATCGTTCTATGGGTGGTATTTCCGGTTAATCTGGCACTCCCCTTGGCCTATCAAATTCAAATCCACAGGTGACGTGATTTAACCAGCTAAGTGCCTGGCCACCTTCTTTGGCCGTCATTCTTTAAGAGTTTGTCATTTTTTTCCTTATTAAATTTATATTTCACTATACATTAAATCGTAGCTTGGCCTATTTTCCCTCGCTCTCCATATTCGAACGTTGCCAACTTGGCGTATTCCGGGTTTACAGTAACCCTTGTTCTCTTCTCCCTCCTGGCTCTGCGCCACCAGTGCAGTTGCGCAGTTGGAGCTCTGTTGAGTTGGATGCAGTTGGGTGTCAGTTGAGTGTCACCGATGCAGTTGAGATGTGCCGAGAAGTTTCGTAGGTGCCGAGAAATTTAGCGGGCGCCGGGGCAAGTGTGCGCGCCCCGAGGCAGTTAAGCGGATGCTGCATGATGGAAGGTAAAATCCTTCGAATCTTCGTTATGTTGCGAGCGGCAATGCTCCTCTGCCGCTGCGAGCTAAGTCCCTTTGGTTATTTTATTTCGGCTACTCGATAAAAATCAGTTATTTATCTTCATAAATGAGTTGTCATAATTTGTTTTCAAAGAGCTCTCTTCAATTTATTTCAAGTTTCTTCAACCGATTTCCATGGCATTTTTTTAGTGAATTCATTTTTTCCTCTGAAGAGAATGCAGAGTAAGTGATTCATATATAAAATATATCATAATATAATTCCTCTTCATTTCATGATTAATCGGCCATAAACATAAATATAATTATCTGGGCATAAAAAAAAACGGCATCCCCAATTGAAATTATTGAATTCCTCTTTGTGATTTTTCCAGCCATATTCCTTCTGAAGTAATATTTGCTTGATATTCCAAGATAATTTTGTCTTCAGAATCATTAAGAAAATGTTATCATGTTATCAAGAATGCATACAAATATTTATATGAAGAAAAGTTGTGTTAAAAATATGTCGACTTATGTATATCATCCTTGTGGAGCAATTGTTGTACGAAAATAATAATAATTCTACTTATATAAGTTTGTGCATGATAACAAATGAATATATATATATATATATAAAAATATTCAAGTCATGAAGAATTTCACAAGTGATTATAAATAAATATGCTTGTCTTCTTCAAAATCTTCTCTTCATTTTATTGTGTCTATGACTATTCATTTGTCTACCTGAAGTTGTCTTCATCAGCCAGGAAGTCCAGGTAACTTTTCTTCTTATCATTTTATATTTTTACATCTTTGCTATGAGTTAATATTATCATAGTTAAGGATTCATTATTAAGAAATATCATGGTTGCCTTTTGTCATAATACTTTTTATTTAAGGGTCTTTTGCTGGCCTTCATCCAGCGCAATGTCATTTACCCATTATTACGATCACCTAATCTATATTTGAGATGAAACAAAAAATAAGTGTTATCATCTTCTTCCCACCAAAACACCACAACATGTAATCCCGGACAGATGCTGATTATCCGGGCCAACAATCCAGCATTCCCAAAATCAGATTTTTTTGTTTTACATTGTCGATAATTGAATAAGTTACAATGTTAAATGCAACAATATGAGTATGTATTGATAAGTGCAACAATATAAAAATGTAAACAAAGCCTGAAATTAAATATGAATTGTAATATGTAAAGACACTCTAATTACAGTTCCCATTGTTGAATTTTATTTTACAACAATACAGCATTCACCAAATTAGATTTTTCTATTATTCATTGTCGTAAAATTGAATAATTTATAGCGTAAAATGCAACAATATGACTGTTTACTGATAAGCGCAACAATATAAAAATATAAACAAAGATTGAACATAAATATGAACAGTAATATGGAAAGACACTCTAATTACAATTCCATTTGTTGAACTTTTTTTACAACAATACAGCTTTCTCAAAATTAGATTTTTCTCTTATACATTGTCGTAAAATTGAATAAGTTATTGCATTAAAAACAACAGTGTGACTATGTATTGATAAGTGCAACAATAAAAAATGTAAGCAAAGCTTGAATATAAATATGAAAAATAATCTGGAAATTACTCTGATTGCAATTTCCATTGGTGAACTTTATTTTACAACAATACAGCATTCAAAATATCAGATTTTTCTCTTATACATTGTAGAAAATTGAATAAGTTACAGTGTTAAATGCAACAATATGACTGTATATTGATAAGTGAACAATATATAAATGTAAACAAAGCCTAAAATTAAATATGAATTGTAATATGTAAAGACACTCTAATTACTGTTCCCATTGTTGAACTTTATTATACAACAATACAACATTCCCAAAATTAGATTTTTCTGTTATACATTGTCATAAAATTGAATACGTTATAGCGTTAATTGCAACAATATGTCAATGTATTAATAAATGCAACAATATAAATATGTAAGCAAATCTTGCATACACTATATTGCCATTGATTATGGGACACTTGCAATTTTAGACATTTTACTAAATATCTAGAAAAATACATGAGGAATCACCTCGAAACTCTTAGTGTATAAATATAATAGTATACGTCATATATCTCCGTGAAGATTTTTTACCGAAACGCCATAGGGACCGTCAACAAATTAAAAAATAATGAATATCTTTTAAATAACCCTGTCAAAACTAATGTAACAAAAGCGCTCAAACTCTAGATTATGATTGAATTCTTTATTGTAATACACTGTGTTCATTTTTATGCAAATAGCATGCACACTCGCAGAGTAATTAAGGTTTTTATAAAAATGGTCCCAAATTTTTCCAAGTTTTTCCATTATAATATTCAGAGTTCTTAATATAAAATAATATTTTTTTTTCAGAAAATATGACAAAAAACATTGCACACAGTACCCTGTAATCAGAATTAAAAAATAATAAAAATTGTATGAAAAATGAGTAGGTTTACTATATAATTTTTTACTGCGCATGCGTCAAAGATATCAAAATTTCATTTGCATATTATGTTAGCTAAATGTATAGAGCAACTTTTGTAAAAGTCTCAAAATCATAGCTTGAAAATTCTGAAAGTAATCGTCTATAGAAAAAGGACAAAATCCGTTGTTTCCAAAATGAAGCAAAAAAAATGAGGGATTTTATCCAAATGCAGTTGTACATCCCATATTGTGTATTCTATATTGACAGTAATCAATGAATATATGGATACAACCCCTCTTGTTTTTGCTTCATTTTGAGAATAACAGATTTTTGATTTATTCAATGGGCGATTATTGTCAGAATTTTCATGTTATGATTTTGTGACTTTCACAAAAGTTGCTGTATACACTTAGGTAACATAATATGCAAATGAAATTTTGATATCGTTAACGCATGCGCAGTAAAAAATTATTTAGTAAACCATCTCATTATTTATACAATTTTCATTATTTTTTAATTCTGATTACAGGCTACTGTGTGCAATGTTGTTTGTCATATTTTCTGAAAAAAATAATATTTTATATTAAGAAATCTGAAAATTATAAGAAAAAAACTTGGAAAAATTTGGGATCATTTTTATAAAAAACCTTAATTACTCTGCGACTATGCATGCTATTTGCATAAAAATGAACAAGGCTTATTACAATAAGGCATTAAATCACAATCTAGAGTTTGAGCGCTTTTGCTACATTAGTTTTGACAGGGTTATTCAAAAGATATTCATTATTTTTTAATTTATTGACGGTCCCCTTTGGAGTTTCGGGAAAAAATCTTCACTGAGATGTATGACTTATTACTATTATATTTATACACTAAGAGTTTCAAGATGATTCCTCATGTATTTTTCTAGATATTTAATAAAATGTCTAAAATCGCAAGTGTCCCATAATCAATGGCAATATAGTGTATAAATATGAATTTCAATCTGTAAATCACTCTAATTACAGTTCCCATTGTAGAACTTTATTTTACAACAGTACAGCATTCCCAAAATCAGATTTTTCTGTTATACATTGTCTTAAATTGAATAAGTTACAGTGTTAAATGCAACAATATGACTGTATATTAATAAGCTCAAGAATATAAAATTTTAAACAAAGAATGAACAAAAATATGAACTGTAATATGTAAAGACACTCTAATTACAATTCCCATTGTTAAACATTATTTTACAACAATACAGCATTCCCAAAATTAGATTTTTCTGTTATACATTGTCGTAACATTGAATACGTTATAGCGTTAAATGCAACAATATGAAAACATGTTGATAAGTCCAACAATATAAAATGTAAAAAAAAAACCTTGAATATAAATATGAACTGTAATATATAAAGGCACGTCAATTACAGTTCCCATTGTTGAATATTATTTTACAACAATACAGCAATCCCAAAATTAAATTTTTCTGTTATAAATTGTCGTAAAATTGAATACGTTACAGTGTTAAATGCAACAATATGACTGTACATTAATAAGTGCAACAATATGAAAATGTAAACAAAGCCTAAAATTGAATATGAATTGTAATATGTAAAGACACTCTAATTACAGTGCCCATTGTTGAACTTTATTTTACAACAATACAGCATTCCCAATATTAGATTTTTCTGTTATCCATTGTCGTAAAATTGAATAAGTTATAGAGTTAAATGCATAACATGACTGTTTATTGATAAGCGTAACAATATAAAAATATAAACAAAGAATGAATACAAATATGAACTGTAATATGTAAAGACACTCTATTAAAAGTTCCCAATATTGAACTTTATTTTACAACAATACAGCGTTCCCAAAATTAGATTTTTCTGTTATACTTTGTCGTAAAATTGAATAAGTTAAAGCGTTAAATACAACAATTTGACTATTTATTCATAAGTGCAACAATATAAAATGTGAGCAAAGCTTGAATATAAATATGAACAAGAATCTGAAAATCACTCTAATTGAAGTTTCAATTGTTGAAATTTATTTTACAACAATACCGCATTCCCAAAATTAGATTTTTCTGTTATACTTTGTCGTAAAATTGAATAAGTTTAAGCTTTAAATACAACAATATGACTATGTATTGATAAGTGCAACAATATAAAATGTAAGCTAAGCTTGAATATAAATATGAACAAGAATCTGTAAATCACTCTATTTGCAGTTTCCATTGTTGAACTTTATTTTACAACAATACTGCATTCCCCAAATTAGATTTTTCTGTTATACAATGTCGTAAAATTGAATAAGTTATAGCGTCAAATGCAACAATACGACTGTTTATTGATAAGCCCAACAATATAAAAATATAAACAAAGAATGAATACAAATATGAACTGTAATATGTAAAGACGCTCTATTTAAATTTCCCATTGTTGAACTTTATTTTACAACGATACAGCAAACGATACAGCATTCCCAAAATTAGTTTTTTCTGTTATACTTCGTAGTAAAATTGAATATGTGAAAAAGTTAAACACAACAATATGACTGTATATTGATAAGCGCAACAATATAATGATGTAAACAAAGAATGAACATAAATATGAACAGTAATATATATTACAAATTAAAAAAATTTTCGCCAAAACTAACCTTTATACTACCTTAATTTTCTTATAATAATGTTCCGTACTTACTTCAAATTATTAAATTAAAATCTTGTTTCTAGATCTAATCTGTTAATCTGTATGCAGACGATACAAATTCTTAATTTGCCTTAAAAAACATTATTCCCGTATGCGTAAATTTAAAAAGATGGCTCTAAATTAAAAATATTCTTAATTAAAACTTTATTTCTTAATATTCCAAATAAAACTGATTTCTTCTATGCTTTTATCAACCCTTTTTAAGAAAATCTTATTAAATTTATTCTAAAACCATACCTTTCAAAGAATATCATTATTTTATTTTATTTATTTATTTATTTTTCCGCCGTCAACCTTTGATGTGTGCATTAATAAATTCATTTCTTTTCTTTTTCTCTTAAAATTAATCATTTATAAAAATCGTCTGCCTAAGAAATTATGAGTCGATTATAAATTGGTTAAATAATTTTATCGTCTGTGTAAAATAGTCTCGTATCTGGACAAGAATTCTGTTTACATAAAAGGATGATGGTTTGAGATTACAGAAAGTTCTAGAGTTTTCTTTTTAGTTTTAAAGGTGGAAGTCTCGAGATGAGAAGGAGAGAGATTCCGGAGTTCTTTCGCCGATGAGTACGGCTGGTTGAAGTAAATGATGGAATATTTTTTGGACATTTCGGTAAAAGATCGTTTGCAAAAAGGAGTTTTTCCCGCTATAATGTCTACAGTTGAATAAATAAACTTACAGCTACCAATGAGTGATTTCTTGGATCTGCTACATTTATTTTTTATTTTATTTTTTTCCTCACTGGCCATGACTTCTGTGCAAAGAACGGGGACCCTGGCGATGATGTTTTTGGCTCCTAACTTTAAAATGTCACAGTCTTTTCTAGAGCCGACAGGATCTTTTATGCCTGCGCTGCCTTTTTTGGTTTTTAAAGAAACTTGCTATGGAACGAAGTGATAATAAAAACTGTGGATCGCTGAATAATTTGCCCGTCATATTGGATGTGTTCTTAAACAAAAACGGCCATAGTCTCATGATTTCTGGAGTGACAAAAACAGAGGAATTTTTCCTGTAATGTGCTTTGAGTCGGCTTGATTTTCCTGAAGCCATGATTTCTTGAATGACTGCAGAACAGGAGATTTTCTTGATTAAGATTTCCAAATCTATGATGAAAAAGAAGAAAATAATAATAATAATTACAAGACCATTTCTTGTAAATTTGTGAACAGACAAATATTTTTCGAGATAGTTGAGCACAATAGGATTTCGGTGAGATTTTTTTTTTTTCGTAGTATTTTAATTACTATTATTTGTATACTTTTTATGTATTTATTTAAATTAATTATTCTCTGTTTATCAGCTTTATTTATTTGATTATTTATCTGTGAATCTTACTTACTTACCTATTTATGAGTATTTTTATTACCATTATTATGTGTTGAAGATTGAAATATTTTTATTCTAGAGGATTTAATTGAGGAGTATGATGTTCTTAAGATATTTAATGTTACTTATTAAGATTATTATGATATTTTTATGCACGATTAAAGGCAAGTTTGTAATAATAATGAAGTATAAAAGAATTTAGAAGCTCAAGTTTATTTCAAAAAAGTACATTTTCTAATTTATTGATATTTGTTTGTTATCAAGAACTATTCTCAGAATGCAGTATTTTCATGATAATGTTCCTACAACTAGACAATTTAGCTTAAAATTAAGTTTACATTTATGTTTTTCATTTTATTTGTTAGAATTTCTGGTTACAGTGAGCTTTGGTTCCCGGATTCTTATAATTTATTTAAATTCAGTAAGAAATATGGAACTGTGCAAAACTGTTGCTAGAGTTTTGAATGATAAATATGATTAATTTTTTTAGTAAATTTTGTGATTTTAAGTAAGGAATTACCTATAATAAAAATTTTTGAATCTGTTTATGATTTATAAAATAATAGAATTAAAAAGTTGATCCCAATTTAAGGTATAACTATGATATTTACAATTCCTATTTTATTAGATAAAATTTCTGGTTAAAGTTAGCAGCTAAATATAGTTATAATTTTCACAATAATTTTGATTTAGATTTTTAAAATGGAGGGTAATGGTTTTGTGTGAGGCAGTTAAAATGTATACAACTCCAGTAGACAAAGCCCTCAAAATTGCGAAAGCGCGAACTCAGGAATTTCATCTTAAAAGTAAAAGGCTCTATGATCGAAATTTTGTCGAATGCCCATTAAAAATACAAGACTCTGTAATTTATGAAGAATTTAAATACCCTAACACTCGAAAATTAGAACCTACTTTCTCTGGACCATACAAAATTATAAATAAACTTTCTGATGTAACTTATGAAATAGATAAATTTAATTATGAGACAGGACAGAATTCCGTTATTGTGCATGTTTCTAAATTAAGACCCTATTTTTCACCAGAAGATTTTAAACTGTTTCATGAGCAACCCAAAAAACAAACAAAACCTCAAATACAATCACAATCACTAGATCAAACTAAAGTCAAGACAGTAGATTAAATTTTAATTCTTATTCTTTAAATATTTTATCACCATAATTTTCAAAATTAGCAGGTATGGTCTTGGTGCGCAACAAGAATATTACTTGTTTTTGGGAGTTTTTGGGATTAAATTGGGCTCCTTATGCAGGCATAAGGTGTACACTTTGATTGTAAAAGCTTTCAAATTGATGTTGATAAATTAATTTTAAGTGTATTTAAGTCTAACTATATTTACTCATTTATTGACATTGTATTATTCTATTTATTCAGCAGATATTTATGTAATAACAGTTATAAAATCTGATGATTCTACTCAAACCTATAACATAATATGTGATTTTCAGTGATTGTGAAAACTACAGATATTTAAAGTTTTTCAAAAAAGCAAAGTATTTTTATTTCCATTTTTCAATTAAGAATGACACTTTTTATTCCTATATGTATTTCAATATTAAAGTTTATAAACCATGTGTAGATAAAACATTATTCTACATTTGGCATTGAAAACTTATAACCAAATTTGACAATTTTGTAAAAGAGTATCAGAGAGGAATTATTGTAAGGAAATACTGGTTGAGAGTCCATTTTCTAAATAGTTAGATTTAATTTTATTTGGATTTTGGAATTATTATGATTTTTTTTTATTTATACTTTTGGCTAGCAAAAAATACTTTCTTATGCTATTAGAAGATAAGAAAATTATTTAGTTGCTATGTAATTATTTTTATCCTCAACCAATATTTTCCTTATCAATAATAAACAAATTGTGGTATTTTCTTTTGATTATACTCTTGTTTTATTATTTATTATCATTATGATTTCTATAATGAAGTTTAGTATTAATTATACTCTTATTAAGAAATATTAGGATATGGAGTCTTATTATACTATCACTTATTATTGTTGTTATTGTTATTATTTAAATTTTTCTATATTATTTATTATAAATGTTTTGAAGTGATACTATTTATTATTAGAAATTTGACATATTATTAAAAGATGTTGGATCCAACATAACATAAAAAACAAAGATTAAACTAGATTTGGAGATCTTTAATTAAAGAGACTGTATTCAGTGAACATTGGAAAAGACTTGTATACACAATGGAAAGACTTTTTTCATTTGAAGAACTTTATTTAAAATAACCTAAGCATTAAGTTATTGTAATTATTTAAACTTCCATGAGAACGAATTGTTATTGTTTTTATTATATTTTTTATCTCTTGCTTATTTATATTTATAACTTATTTACTGTTATTGTATGTATTATCTCCTATGTACTTACAAATAGTAAGTGATATTGTAACAGTATTGTATCTCTTTCAGGGAAATGCTCCTACCTAAATTTAATTCAGATTAATTTCCTCTTAACTATTTTATTTTAATCGCTAATATTTTTTATATTGAGTTAATTTTCTTTTCTTCCATCTCTTGGCTTCCTGGGTTTGACAGTTTTATTCCAAAATTTGACTCTTCTAAATTATGATATTTCTGTTGTCTGAACTTGTAGTTTTATTTAACTATCAATTTCATACAAATTTTCGGGGAGGGGGGATAATATTACAAATTTAAAATTTTTTCGCCAAAACTAACCTTTATACTACCTTAATTTTCTTATAATATTGTTCCGTACTTACTTCAAATTATTAAGTTAAAATCTTGTTTCTAGATCTAATCTGTTAATCTGTATGCAGACGATACAAATTCTTAATTTGCCTTATAAAACATTATTTTCTTATGCGTAAATTTAAAAAGATAGCTCTAAATTAAAAATATTCTTAATTAAAACTTTATTTCTTAATATTCCAAATAAAACTGATTTCTTCTATGCTTTTATCAACCCTTTTTAAGAAAATCTTATTAAATTTATTCCAAAACCATACCTTTCGAAAAATATCATTATTTTATTTTATCTATTTATTTATTTTTCCGCCGTCAACCTTTGATGTGTGCATTAATAAATTCATTTCATTTCTTTTTCTCTTAAAATTAATCATTTATAAAAAAAGTCTGCCTAAGAAATTATGAGTCGATTATAAATTGGTTAAATAATATTTTTTTTTTAATAAATTTATCGTCTGTGTAAAATAGTCTCGTATCTGGACAAGAATTCTGTTTACATAAAAGGATGATGGTTTGAGATTACAGAAAGTTCTAGAGTTTTCTTTTTAGTTTTAAAGGTGGAAGTCTCGAGATGAGAAAGAGAGAGATTCTGGAGTTCTTTCGTCGATGAGTACGGCTGGTTGAAGTAAATGATGGAATATTTTTTGGACATTTCGGTAAAAGATCGTTTGCAAAAAGGAGTTTTTCCCGCTATAATGACTACAGTTGAAGAAATAAACTTACAGCTACCAATGAGTGATTTCTTGCATCTGCTACATTTATTTATTATTCTATTTTTTTCCTCACTGGCCATGACTTTTGTGCAAAGAACGGGGACCTTGGCGATGATGTTTTTGGCTCCTAACTTTAAAATGTTACATACATAAAGGCACTCAATTAAAATTCCCATTGTTGAACTTTATTGTACAACAATTCAGCAATCACCTAATTAGATTTTTCTTTTATACATTGTCGTAAAATTGAATATTGTATAGCGTTAAATGCAACAATATGACTGTATATTGATAAGCGCAACAATATAATAACGTAAACAAAGAATGGACATAAATATGAAGCGTAATATGTAAATACACTCTAATTACAGTTCCTGTTGTTGAACTTTATTTTACAACAATACAGAATTCCCAAAATTAGATTTTTCTATTATACATTGTGGTAAAATTGAATAAGTTATAGCGTTAAATGCAACAATATGAATATGTATTGATAAGTGCAACAATATAAAAATGTAAGCAAAGCTTGAATATAAATATTAACTGCAATCTGTAATAACACTCTAATTACAGTTCCCATTGTTGAACTTTATTTTACAACAATACAGCATTCCCAAAATTAGATTTTCCTGTTATACATTGTCGTAAAATTGAATACGTTATAGCGTTAAATGCAATAAAATGACAGTTTATTGATAAGTGCAACAATATAAAAATGTAAGCAAAGCTTGAATATAAATATTAACTGCAATCTGTAATAACACTGTAATTAAAGTTCCCATTGTTGACCTTTATTTTACAACAATACAGCATTCCCAAAATTAGATTTTTCTGTTATACATTGTCGTAAAATTGAATAAGTTATAGCGTTAAATGCAATAAAATGACAGTTTATTGATAAGCGCAACAATATAAAAAAATAAACAAAGAATGAATACAAATATGAACTGTAATATATAAAGACACTCTATTTAATGTTCCCAATTTTGAACTTTGTTTTACAATAATACAGCGTTTCCAAAAATATATTTTTCTCTTATACTTTGTCGTAAAATTGAATAAGTTAAAGCGTGAAATACAACAATATGACTATTTATTGATAAGTGCAACAATATAAAATGTAAGCAAAGCTTGAATATAAATATTAAATGCAATCTGTAATAACACTCTAATTACAGTTCCCATTGTTGAACTTTATTTTACAACAATACAGCATTCCCAAAATTAGATTTTTCTGTTATACATTGTCGTAAAATTGAATAAGTTATAGCGTTAAATGCCTGTTTATTGATAAGCCCAACAATATAAAAATATAAACAAAGAATGAATGCAAATATGAACTGTAATATGTAAAGACGCTCTATTTAAAGTTCGCATTGTTAAACTTTTTTTTACAACGATGCAGCATTCCCAAAATTAGTTTTTTCTGTTATACTTTGTCGTAAAATTGAATATGTTAAAAAGTTAAATACAACAATATGATTGTATATTGATAAGCGCAACAATTTAATAATGTAAACAAACAATGAACATAAATATGAACAGTAATATGTAAAGACACTCTAATTGTTCCGATTGTTGAAATTTATTTTACAACAATACAGCATTCCCAAAATTAGATTTTTCTGTTATACATTGTCTTAAAATTAAATATGTTACAGCGTTAAATGTAACAGTATGTCTATGTATTGATAAGCGCAACAATAAAATAATACACACAAAGAATGAATACAATTATGAACTGTAATAAGTAAAGACTCTCTAATTGCTGTTCCCATTGTTGAAATTTATTTTACAACAATACAGCATTACCAAAATTAGATTTTTCTGTTATCCATTGTCGTAAAATTGAATAAGTTAGAGCGTTAAATGCAATAATATGACTGTTTAATGATAAGCGCAACAATATAAAAATATAAACAAAGAATGTATACAAATATGAACTGTAATATGTAAAGACACTCTATTTAAAGTTCCCATTGTTGAACTTTACTTTACAACAATACAGCGTTCCCAAAATAAGATTTTTCTGTTATACTTTGTCGTAAATTTGAATAAGTTAAAGCGTTAAATACAACAATATGACTCTTTATTGATAAGTGCAACAATATAAAAATATAAACAAAGAATGAATATAAGTATGAACTGTAATATGTAAAGACGCTCTATTTAAAGTTCCCATTGTTGAACTTTATCTTACAACAATAGAACATTCCCAAACTTAGTTTTTTTCTGTTATACTTTGTCGTAAAATTGAATATGTTAAAAAGTTAAGTACAACAATATGACTGTATAATGATAAGCGCAACAATATAATAATGTAAATAAAGAATGAACATAAATATGAACAGTAATAAGTAAAGACACTCTAATTACAGTTCCTATTGTTGAACTTTATTTTACAACAATAAAGCATTCCCAAAATTAGATTTTTCTGTTATACATTGTGGTAAAATTGAATAAGTTATAGCGTTAAATGCAACAATATGAATAAGTATTGATAAGTGCAACAATATAAAAATGTAAGCAAAGCTTGAATATCAATATTAACTGCAATCTGTAATAACACTCTAATTACAGTTCCCATTGTTGAACTTTTTTTACAACAATACAGCATTACCAAAATTAGATTTTTCTGTTATACATTGTCGTAAAATTGAATAATTTATAGCGTTAAATGCAATAAAATGACAGTTTATTGATAAGCGCGACAATATAAAAATATAAACAAAGAATGAATACAAATATGAACTGTAATATATAAAGACACTCTATTTAATGTTCCCAATTTTGAACTTTGTTTTACAATAATACAGCGTTTCCAAAAATATAGTTTTCTGTTATACTTTGTCGTAAAATTGAATAAGTTAAAGCGTGAAATACAACAATATGACTATTTATTGATAAGTGCAACAATATAAAATGTAAGCAAAGCTTGAATATAAATATTAACAGCAATCTGTAATAACTCTCTAATTACAGTTCCCATTGTTGAACTTTATTTTACAACAATACAGCATTCCCAAAATTAGATTTTTCTGTTAGACATTTTCGTAAAATTGAAAAAGTTATAGCGTTAAATGCCTGTTTATTGATAAGCGCAACAATATAAAAATATAAACAAAGAATGAATACAAATATGAACTGTAATATGTAAAGACGCTCTATTTAAAGTTCCATTGTTGAACTTTATTTTACAACGATGCAGCATTCCCAAAATTAGTTTTTTCTGTTATACTTTGTCGTAAAAGTGAATATGTTAAAAAGTTAAATACAACAATATGACTGTATATTGATAAGCGCAACAATATAATAACGTAAACAAAGAATGAACATAAATATGAAGCGTAATATGTAAATACACTCTAATTACAGTTCCCATTATTGAACTTTATTTTACAACAATACAGCATTCCCAAAATTAGATTTTTCTGTTATACATTGTCGTAAAATTGAATAATTTATAGCGTGAAATACAACAATATGACTATTTATTGATAAGTGCAGCAATATAAAATGTAAGCAAAGCTTGAATATAAATATGAACAAGAATCTGCAAATCACTCTATTTTCAGTTTCCATTGTTGAATTTATTTTACAACAATACAGCATTCCCAAAATTAGATTTTTCTGTTATATATTGTCGTAGAATTGAATAAGTTATAGCGTTAAATGCAATAAATGAATATGTATTGATAAGTGCAACAATATAAAAATGTAAGCAAAGCTTGAATATCAATATTAGCTGCAATCTGTAATAACACTCTAATTACAGTTCCCATTGTTGAACTTTATTTTACGACAATACAGCATTCCCAAAATTAGATTTTTCTGTTATACATTGTCGTAAAATTGAAAAGTTATAGCGTTAAATTCAATAAAATGACAGTTTATTGATAAGTGCAACAATATAAAAATGCAAGCAAAGCTTGAATATAAATATTAACTGCAATCTGTAATAACACTCTAATTAAAGTTCCCATTGTTGAACTTTATTTTACAACTATACAGCATTCCCAAAATTAGTTTTTTCTGTTATACTTTGTCGTAAAATTGAATATGTTAAAAAGTTAAATATAACAATATGACTGTATATTGATAAGCGCAACAATATAATAACGGAAACAAAGAATGGACATAAATATGAAGCGTAATATGTAAATACACTCTACTTACAGTTCCTATTCTTGAACTTTATTTTACAACAGTGCAACATTCCCAAAATTTGATTTTTCTGTTATTCATTGTCGTAAAATTGAATAAGTTATAGCGTTAAATGCAACAATATGAATATGTATTGATAAGTGCAACAATATAAAATGTAAGCAATGCTTGAATATAAATATTAACTGCAATCTGTAATAACACTCTAATTACAGTTCCCATTGTTGAACTTTATTTTACAACAATACAGCATTCCCAAAATTAAATTTTTCTGTTATACATTGTCGTAAAATTGAATAAGTTATAGCGTTAAATGCCTGTTTATTGATAAGCCCAACAATATAAAAATATAAACAAAGAATGAATGCAAATATGAACTGTAATATGTAAAGACGCTCTATTTAAAGTTCGCATTGTTGAACTTTTTTTTACAACGATGCAGCATTCCCAAAATTAGTTTTTTCTGTTATACTTAGTCGTAAAATTGAATATGTTAAAAAGTTAAATACAACAATATGACTGTATATTGATAAGCGCAACAATTTAATAATATAAAGAAAGAATGAACATAAATATGAACAGTAATATGTAAAGACACTCTAATTGTTCCGATTGTTGAAATTTATTTTACAACAATACAGCATTCCCAAAATTAGATTTTTCTGTTATACATTGACGTAAAATTAAATATGTTACAGCGTTAAACGTAACAGTATGTCTATGTATTGATAAATGCAACAATATAAAAGTGTAAGCTAACCTTGAATATAAATATGAATGGCAATCTGTAAATCACTGTAATTACAGTTTCCATTGTTGAACTTTATTATACAACAAAACAGCATTCCAAAAATCAGACTTTTCTGTTATACATTGTGGTAAAATTGAATAAGTTATAGCGTTAAATGCAACAATATGACTGTTCATTGATAAGCGCAACAATAAAATAATATACACAAAGAATGAATACAATTATGAACTGTAATAAGTAAAGACTCTCTAATTGCTGTTCCCATTGTTGAAATTTATTTTACAACAATACAGCATTACCAAAATTAGATTTTTCTGTTATCCATTGTCGTAAAATTGAATAAGTTATAGCGTTAAATGCAATAATATGACTGTTTAATGATAAGAGCAACAATATAAAAATGTAAACAAAGAATAAATACAAATATGAACTGTAATATGTAAAGACACTCTATTTAAAGTTCCCATTGTTGAACTTTACTTTACAACAATACAGCGTTCCCAAAATAAGATTTTTCTGTTATACTTTGTCGTAAATTTGAATAAGTTAAATCGTTAAATACAACAATATGACTCTTTATTGATAAGTGCAACAATATAAAAATATAAACAAAGAATGAATATAAGTATGAACTGTAATATGTAAAGACGCTCTATTTAAAGTTCCCATTGTTGAACTTTATTTTACAACAATAGAACATTCCCAAACTTAGTTTTTTCTGTTATACTTTGTCGTAAAATTGAATATGTTAAAAAGTTAAGTACAACAATATGACTGTATAATGATAAGCGCAACAATATAATAATGTAAATAAAGAATGAACATAAATATGAACAGTAATATGTAAAGACACTCTAATTACAGTTCCCATTGTTGTACTTTTTTTACAACAATACAGCTTTCCCAAAATTAGATTTTTCTGTTATACATTGTCATAAAATTGAATACGTTACAGCGTTAAATTTAACAGTATGTCTATGTATTGATAAATGCAACAATATAAAAGTGTAAGCTAATCTTGAATATAAATTTAATTGCAATCTGTAAATCACTGTAATTACAGTTTCCATTGTTGAACCTTATTTTACAACAACACAGCATTCCAAAAATCAGATTTTCTGTTATACATTGTCGTAAAATTGAATAAGTTATATCGTTAAATGTATCAATATGACTGTATATTGATAAGCGCAACAATATAATAATATAAACAAATAATGAATTCAATTATGAACTGTAATATGTAAAGACACTCTAATTACAGTTCCCATTGTTGAAATTTATTTTACAACAATACAGCATTCCTAAAATCAGATTTATCTGTTATACATTGTCGTAATATTGAATAACTTATAGCGTTAAATGCAACAATATGACTGTTTATTGATAAGCACAACAATATAAAAGTGTAAGCTAATCTTGAATATAAATATGAATTGCAATCTGTAAATCACTGTAATTACAGTTTCCTTTGTTGAACCTTATTTTACAACAATACAGCATTCCAAAATCTGATTTTCTGTTATACATTGTCGTAAAATTGAATTAGAAATATTGTTAAATGAAACAATATGACTGTATATTGATAAGCGCAACAATATAATAATGTAAACAAAGAACAAACATAAAAATGAACAGTAATATGTAAATACACTCTAATTAGAGTTCCCATTGTTGAACTTTATTTTACAACAATACAGCATTCACCAAATTAGATTTTTCTGCTACACATTGTCGTAAAATTGAATAATTTATAGCGTTAAATGCAACAATATGACTGTATATGGATACGCTTAACAAAATAATAATGTAAATAATGAATGAACATAAATATAACTGTAATATGTAAATACACTCTAATTACAGTTCCCATTGTTGAACTTTATTTTACAACAATACAGCATTCCCAAAATTAGGTTTTTCTGTTATACATTGTCGTAAAATAGAATACGTTACAGCGTTAAATACAACATTATGTCTATGTAATGATCAATGCAACAATATAAAAGTGTAAGCAAATCTTGAATATAAATATGAACTGCAATGTGTAAATCACTGTAATTGCAATTTCCATTGTTGAACATTATTTTACAACAATACAGCACTCCAAAAATCGGATTTCTCTGTTATACATTGTCGTAAAATTGAATAAGTTATAACGTTAAATGCAACAATATGACTGTTTATTGATAAGCGCAACAATATAAAAATATACACAAAGAATGAATACAATTATGAACTGTAATAAGTAAAGACACTCTAATTACAGTTCCCATTGTTGAAATTTATTTTACAACAATACAGCATTCCCAAAATCAGATTTATCTGTTATACATTGTCGTAAAATTGAATAACTTATAGTGTTAAATGCGACAATGTGACTGTTTATTGATAAGTGCAACAATATAAAAATATACACAAAGAATGAATACAATTATCTATACTATTAACCGCAGTAAACGTCTGTCTGTCTGTCTGTACCGCTAAAAACTTTTCTCGACGGCCGAGTGAAGTGGCGCTCTGGGTGTCTATCGACTCGGGACGATTCGGCCTTTTGTGATAATGAATTTTGAGAAAATCGCCCGTTAATTACCCGAGATATTAATTAAAAACTACCCGGGAAACGTGACAAAAAATCCAAGTTCCGAGACGGTTCTCTAACGGAGCTCTCCGGTCGAAACTAGCTTTCCGCGGATGAAGAACCACAAATTTGACGAAAATACGAAAATTAAGGAGTTTTATATAACGTCGCATCCGCGCTGCAGATTCACGGATTTTAAAACAAATTACATATTCTTGAAAGAAATTTAAAGACCTTTCTGACGGTTTATTCGGTTTCAAGAAATACGAACATTAACCTTTTGAAAAAACGTTTTCCCGAAAGCTTTCATTTTCCATTTTTTCCGCAGAATTTTCGACTGAAAACTATCGAATTTTAAAACGATTCCATCCTTTTTAATTTTAGAGGCACGACAAAGAAAAAAATACCCCCTCAAAGACGCTTCTGTCTAATTTCCAACGGTGTGTTTATTTTTGAAATATTCTAATAATTACTCTTTGAAAAAAAATCGAGAAAAAGAGTCTCCGATCGTACAATTTTGTTTGTTTTTTCGACACTTTTTCCGCTCATATTTATATGAATAAAATCCCTAATTTTCAATATTTCTTTTCCATCTTTATACACCTCTTAGTGAATACATCGTTTTGTGTTGTTTCAAAATTTCAAAAAGATAGAACGGTTAGATGTATTTTTAAATCTGTAAAAACCGCGAAATTACGGCGTAAAACGGGCGATTTTTATTTTTTTCTGCCATATTTTTAGGTAAAGGTAGCCCTTAAATCCTGTATTCTCCAATGATCTTTATATGTGTGTTTGGGGTACTGGTTTTACACTTTGCATAAAATTTTCGAAAAAATCGGGAGGCCGTAACTGTATTTTAAATAATATAATAGGCGAATTTTTTAATTTAAATTATTAAATGTGAAAAATGAAAAACTAAAAATTAAAATTTTTGTACAAAATATGCATATTTTTACACGAAAATTATACTCGAGGTTTTTTTCAAAGTGTGTAATAGTAATACATTGCGACCTCACTAATCCGACACTCGGTAATCCGTATATTTTTAAAATATCGTTAGAGAACATTATTGCAAATAAATACATTTTAAAATTTGACATTTCTTTAAAATCTTCATAAAAACAGTTAGAGAATACCGTGGTAGGAGTTGCATCACTATTTTGAAACGATACAACAGTTAGAAGTATTTTTAAATAAATAAAAACCGCGAAATTACGGGGAAAGAACGAACTTCTTTTTTTTATATTTTTAGGAACAACTTTTACTTAATTTCAATATTTCCTTAAAATCGGCTAATACCATTCTTGGTAATCCACTTTTAATGAGGTATGAAATTTTTGGAAAAATATGGCTATCAGAATTATCTTTTAAATAAAATAATATGTGTAGCCATTTGCAGAACAACAAACATATTTTTACTAGGACTTCTCTCAGAGGGAATAGTCTGAGTGCTATTGCTGAAAACATAGATTTAGTTATAACTTGCGAAAAGTAAAAGAAAAAAAGTAAGATGCTACCTTTAATTGCCCATAAACTGCCTCAAGTTCAAAAGACGAAAAGGACAAAAGGGAAATATAGAATTGCAAACTATTCTATATTAATTCGAATACATGGTTAAAAAATGGGGAAGTAAACTATGCAAAACAGCCATGCATGGGTGTAAAATTGGAAGTACGCAATATATTAAAAGTAATACAGATAGTAAAACACTAAAATATCTTGCATCTGAATTTGATATTACATCAAGAACATAAAGACACTCCACACCAATTTTAGTACTTAAATATGGCACAAACCATGATGGTTGAATAGAAAGAGGGAATTTTTTATACGGTGTGTGAACCCCTTAAATAGTTAATATATACAATAATATAATATCTACATCTGATTTCTATTGATGCGATAAGGTTCTCGATAAGAATTTAGGAAATTCTCTCTTTAAAAAGTGATACATAAAGATCCCGAAAACTCCAAAAAAGGAATACGATGTGTTGTTTGAGTGTGTTCCAGATAAGATCATGCAGATTTAAATGTGTAGTGCATACTGGTCACTACATACGCTGTTTTGCTTTCTTTTAAAACCTATCTTCAAGAAGTTGAGCACTATTTCGCTTTAGTATGCATTGAATAAAAGGAATTGGCAATGCTTGCAGTATAAAGTACGACACGAGATTCGAATATCTCGCCTGCATAAGCTTTGAGCTGCCAAAGTGTCATCACCAGTGATTTAAAAATCTGAGCACATTTTTTTTCAGCAAAACATGCATGTCAGATACGCCAAAGTGAACTCGATTATGCAGTTTCACCTGAATAAGTTATTAATTAAAAGACCTTGTAATGACAAATGAGAAAATCTCATGATTGAAAAAAAATGCCCCTCTACCCCACATACCATTATGGATCAGAATTCTTTTGTAGTACCCTGAAAATGAATAATAAGTATTCTTTGTGCGGCATATTCTACAAAATTTATTTTATAATGCTTCTCAGTTTCTTTGTTTCGACGGGTATTATAATTAAAAAAGCACTTGGAACTATTTCAAACCATCGATCGTAATGTAACCCAATACTTTTAACTGTCCCTGTACTTGAACTACGTATCCAATTATACTAAAAGTTTAAATGACCTACCAAAATTTGACACCAAATATATATTTAAAATTTCAAACGATTCGGTTGGGTAGTTTAGTGGTGTTAGATGGGGACAGACAGACGGATAGGCAGAAAAACTGTCGAATTAGACGACGACTGTAAGGACTACGTATTTATAAAATTACGAGCGTACCTAAAAAATAGTTAAATTTAAAAGCGCATGTCGAAATTGAAAAAAATTCATTTCAACAATTGGTACTAAAACACAGTATTGTAGCTGATATCTTTTGTGTGTCCCTGTAAATGGATTTAAAATGCTATGAATGTCCTGTTCTTACGTAATCGTTGTGAAACTCGGTGATTTACATCGGTTTCAATCCCTCTGCAATGGCATAATATAGGATAAACGAGTCCTTACTCAAAATAAAAAGTAGTCTCTGACGAACACATACATTTATTATCTGACGAACAGAACAAAAACAAACAAATAAAAAATAAAACATCGACTTGTTCTTCGAAATTTTTCTCAACAATCTTTAAAAATCATACATCTGTCGTACATTTTTTTAATTTAGCATTTCAGTTTTAACTATTTAGCACGTCACTATTGAATCGTCGAATTTCATAGTTTTCGTTTTAATTCACATCTTTTGCCGTCGTTGAAAAACGTTCTATTTTTCTTTTTCCCGTCCTCTCGCTTCCTCACACACAGCTTCGCTATTTCCCGTTTCTAATTTAATCTCGAAGCAGAGTTCCGATAAATGAGTGGCGGAGGGAAATACAGTCCAATTCAGGTGCAACATAGAGTGTATGACCACATGCGAGAGTATATCCCACAATAATATCATTAAAATACTCTGTAAACTTTTTCCCCCCATAGACCATAATGTAATCGAATTATTTTGGGTGCCCTTTGAAAGGAACTGTAATCCCACATACATCATATATACCAACCATGCCTAGGGGATCTTAATAAGGTTTACCAATTGCATTAAAATAAGCGCATATTTACGGGTATTAGAGCGAAGACAGGAGGACGGATGAACAGAAGGACAGACAAATCGAATGCATAAACAGTTTTCAACTTTTTGGAAAGTATTAAAAATGCAACCCCAAAGGCTGAAAATCAAAATCACATCGATTCATTTAATGCCAAATAAATAAAAAAGCTCGCCAAAAAAGCTAGAAAAGAATATGGAACTCTTCTTGCATAATTGGCGCCAAAATATCGTTATTTTGCATGGCTTGGTAACTCGGCTGTTGTTTATTTATTAATAAATTTTGTTTTTACAAATTATATAAATATATTTTTTCGATATTTATTAATTAATCGTGTTCTTATTTATTCTTATTTCCTTTTAAAAATAATAGAAAATAATTGAAATATATATATATATAATTAATATTCAAAAATGATTTTCCCCAAATTTGCTCCAAACCTGATGTGTATATGATATACCTGCCCTAATTTCGTGGTACTTTTCCAATTTTACCTTGGCGTTTTTATAAGTTTTCTCCAGTTTGCACTTCAGAAATTGAGATTTGTTGCAAATACATAATACAGCGTTCATAAACAAATCTTATGAACGTTTATGCTTGTTTTTACATATAAACATGGTAAGGATGTCAAATAAGCACTACGTAGCGCAACTTTTTCTCCCATAAATTGGTGAACACTTTGTTTTGGTGATAGTTTTTGAATATTGCTCTAACTGTCAATATTTATTATATTTATTATATTTTTTATTCTGTATATTATTATGTTTTTTATTTATAACTGTTTATTTATAGATTAATTATTGTTTCTTTTTTAAATAGTTGATGAAACAAAATAAACAAGTTACCATGTGAGACATAAAATCGCCAAATATTGCCAAATTAAATAACCGTTCCTATTGCAATCGCGCCAGCTTAGCGCGCACATGACGTCTGTCATTATGTGTTTCTATACAATTTAACGACATAAAATACATGCAATCACGCAATAATCGGCGGTTAACTCAGATTGCTTAGTAAGAAATAACATTAAGTAATCTATTTTAAAAAAATAACAGAATATAATCTATGATTAAAAGTAAGGTGTTTCTTGGTCATCCCGTCGACCAATTTCGCGAAATTTTACAAATCGCCATTCTAATAGGCAACTTATACATGTTGGCATACTTTTTATTTCAAATAAAAAAAAACAAATATTTAGTAGAATATTAATAAATATACAATTAAAAAGTGCAAAATAAATATCATTTAATGACGTTTTAAATGCGCCTATCGTATTTAATGCAATTAAATGTGACATTCACGATCATACATTATTGGCATTTAATCTTATAATTTGGCGATCATTTTTTGGTCGACGGCATAACTAAGTAATATCTAAAGTACGCATGTGAAACTCATCTTTTATTTAAACACGAAAGAATTGTTTCCAGTTTGCACGCATGAAATACATGATTCTAATCGCGATTACAAAATACTATTATAAAAATTATCGCAAAATCTAAGATATTAAGTTATTAAGTATTATGGATTTTTTCTTTTAAATAAAATAAATAATAATAATAACTAGCGAGCTTCGCCCGCTAGCGTCCCCAATCTGAAAAAAACAATCTCTCTAAGGCCCGGTACACACTTGCGTTTTCTAACCCTGACCACAAACCATCAATCATCCTGTGGCTGTCTTGATTCAGTGCACACTAGGCTATCGTTACCGCTGACCACAAAGAAAAAACAGGTTCATTTAAATAATGAGACATTTTATGTGTATTATTTTGTATCTATATCTTTCAAATTATTTTATTTAGAAAAGCATTTAAGACTTTTCCTCGAATAACTTTTTTTCTGAATATAGCTATCTTTCTATAATATAATGTTACAAAATATTCAGTTTTACAGCTGCTTTTACAAAACAAAATAATCAAAAAAAATAAATACAATTTAAAATAAATAACGAAAATACTTTTTATAAATTATTTAACAAAATGTTTTAAAATTTTTCACAATTGTGTATTATTAGTATAAACCTTCTAGAGTTCACTCAGAGGCCCACTTTGAATATTTGGGGCCTGAAGCCCCAAATATTCTCAGGCGTATCGTTTATAATCAGCTTTTTCTGTTTTTCTCTAATTCTAGTGTTTGATTATATGCAAGTTATATTATGCAAAATAGAAGTAATAGTATATATTAATATATATTCTGTGACGTATGCAAATAAATTGTACTTTTTTACCAGTTTTTTTTCTATAACTTTTAAAATATTTGGAACTAATTTTTGTAAGTAGGTGCATTCACGAGGTTACCTTCATAGGTATTGTCTGGTACAAACAGAATCTAAATCCGACAAGTACTTTTTGAGATTTGCTTGACGAAAGAATTTTTTTGACTTTTAATATCGTTACGTACTCTGAGTATAAGACTTCGCTACGCTCAGACAATAAATATTAAATCTTCATCTTTTGTATAAACAGAAACAATGTTTTTCGCATTGCGCATGCGTGCACTTAGCCAATCTACGCCGATATGAAAAAATCAATGGGTTTTTTTATATCCACATAAAAGAACAATTTTAAGTAATGAAAAAACAATTATTGAAAATTAATAAGAAAGTATTTTTCTTAATGCACTATGACGTACGGGAGGAATATTTACGAGCACAAACAAAACTATGATTTGTATTCGACATTTCCCCGCACGAAATTGATTATCATATAGGGAACATCGAAACAACTCAACTCTTTCCTTCATTTTATTCTTATTTCATACTTAAAGACCAGTCAATCTCTATTTATATTTTTACAACACATTTATAGGATAGTAAAATTCCTTTTTTTTTTGTTTTATTACAGATTTCAATTCCTGGTTATATTTCTTTTTAAATCTTGAAAGATTTAAAGGTATCTTTTTGTTTATCTTTACGTACTTTTTTCTAGGTTATAGAAGACGTATATTTTCAGTTGCTTTAGAAATGTGAAATATAAGTGCGCTTTTATTTGTGTTTATTTTTTAACAATTATTTTTACCATGCCAAAACGTAAGCGCGGTGGTATCACTGGAGACAGTGAAAGGAGGAAGAGAACTGAAATTCAAAGATTAAGAAGGCAGACTGAAGATGACATTGCAGCAGAAAATAGAAGGCGTATTGATGCCGAGCACCATAGAAGGATTCGATCAGAAGCAAATGAAGATGATGTCATTAGAAGAAGAATTGAAGATGCTGAAAGGCACCAGGAATTACGTTCTCGAGAAACAGAAGAAGATGCTATAAGAAAAAGAACAGAAGATGCTGAACACCACCGAGAAATGCGTTCACAAGAAACTGAAGAAGATGCAGTCAGAAGGAGAACAGAAGATGCTGAACACCACCGAGAAATGCGTTCACAAGAAGCTGAAGAGGATACGATTAACAGAAGAATTATGGATGCAGACGATCATCGTCAGGTGAGAGTACATGAACCAATAGAAGATCGGGATGAGAGGCTGCGTGCTGACAGGGTAAGTCGGGGTGAAAATGCTTTGCACAATGCTGCAAGATCTGCTGTTACCATCGACATTATACAACATACTTGCGGATTAATGGACAATTCCTGTTGTCACTGCGGTGGTCTCTTTTTTTTTAATGAAAAGAATACGAGAGGGCACTATGCAAACTGTTGTCATGGTGGAAAGATTGTTGAACCAGAACGAAATTTTCCAGAGATGCTCAGAAATTTATTTACTGGTGCCCATGAATCCTCGAATGAATTTTTCAACAACATCAGGAGGTACAACTCCGCCTTCAGTTTTGCATCCATGGGTGCTCAGATTGATGTGCCTACCGGTTTAGTTCCATACTGTTTCCGTATCCATGGTGCAATTTATCATAAAACAAGCCCAGGTCGCTACAATGTTCCAAAACATAATGAAGTGGCTATTATTTTCAAAAGTACAGACGGCATACCTCCATCCAACAGAGACATTGTCATTCATCCAAAAGGTGGAGGGCTTATCAACATTAGAAGTTTAAATCCTAATCTGGAGTCCATGACATACGTTCTCTTCTTTCCACATGGTGAAAAAGGCTTTGAGATTGGACACAACTACACAGAATTGCAATTTTATTCCCATAGAATTTCAGTACGTCAAGATATCTTCAATTCTGTTTTGTACGGAAGAAAACTATTTCAACAGTATCTGGTGGATTCATATGTGAAGGTATAAGGAAGCAGACTTTGGTTTATTAGGAAAAATCAAAAGAAACTGAGAGTGGAAACCTACATGGGACTGGCAGATCATGTTTATAGAGTTGCAGAACAAGCTGGTGTCAGACCAGGAATGCCTGTTATACTGCCATCCACTCACATTGGAAGTCCACGTTCTATGCAACAAAATTATCAAGACTCTATGGCAATCGTACGTGATTTTGGGAAGCCAGATCTGTTTTTGACTTTCACATGTAATCCTAAATGGCAAGAGATAACAGATAATTTGTTTCCAGGACAGAAGGCCCATGATCGCCCAGACATAGTATCAAGAGTTTTTGACATTAAGAAAAAAGCTTTGTTGCAAGATTTATTGAAGAATCACATTTTGGGTGTTTGTGTGGCCAACATACACGTTATCGAATTCCAGAAGAGAGGATTGCCTCACATGCACTTACTGCTTATTTTGGCAGAAGAAGATAAGTTGAGAGATGCCAACAGCGTAGATTCAGTGGTATCTGCAGAACTTCCAGATCCTGATATTGACCTTACACTTCATAACATTGTAAAATCCTCTATGATCCATGGCCCGTGTGGACAACTGAATCCAAATTCACCTTGCATGGTCGATGGCATCTGTTCAAAGAGTTACCCTAAAAGTTTTCAAGATGAGACGCAACAGAATGTGCAAGGTTATCCACTTTACAGAAGAAGAAACAATGGAAATTTCATAATGATCAAGGATATGATCATCGATAACCGCTGGGTTATACCATACAATCCCTATCTGACAAAGAAGTACAACGCACACATCAATCTAGAAGTCTGTAGCTCCATCAAGTCAATCAAATATTTGTTCAAATATGTTTACAAAGGTCATGATGCAGCAAAAATTATCCTTGAACAGCCTGGCAATGAGACTTTAAGGTGGGACGAAGTCAAGAACTTCTTGAATGCAAGATATGTTTCAGCCCCTGAAGCGGTGTGGAGATTGTTTGAAAAAAAGATGCATTCAAAATCACATTCTATAATTCGCCTGCCTGTTCATTTAAAAAACCTGCAAGCAGTCTATTTCTTAGATGAGCAAGAAAGAGAGGCCTTGCAGAGAGCTGCCGAAAGAAATACGATGCTTACTGGATGGTTTGAACTTAACAGGACATTACCAGAGGCAAATGATTTTTTTTATGCTGAAATTCCTTACCATTTTACTTGGAGGGATTACACCTGGCACAGACGAGCAAGAGGAGGAGATAATATCCTTTCACGAATGTATTCAGTAAGTCCTAAAGAAGTTGAACGTTTTCATTTGAGAATGCTGCTCTGTCATGTTAAGGGTGCTAAAAGTTTTGCTGATTTGAGGACTTACGAAAATATCCAGTATGAAACATTTCAGGAGGCCTGTCGAGCAAGAAATCTTTTGCAAGATGACGATGAATGGCAAAACTGTCTGAAAGAAGCTTCTACATTCCAAATGCCATCGCAACTTAGACAATTGTTCTCCTTCATCTGTGTGTTTGGTAGCTGTTCAAATGCTGTTGCTTTCTGGAATGAATTTAAAGAATCACTCTCTGAAGATTTTGGCAGGTCATACACCCTGGAACACAGTTTAAGCATGGCATTGAGAAGTATTGAAGATCACCTTAAAATCCATAACATTTCTCTCGCTTCTCTACAACTTCCAGAACCAACAAATATTGCCATTTTTATCCCAAGTGTACTATCCTACAATGTGCAGTTTGAAAGGCAGCAAGCAGAAGAACTGAAAAAGAAATTAAATACTGAACAGAGAATTGTGTACGAAGCAGTTTTGGATGCTGTTCAAGATGAAAATCCCTACAGGCCAAAAATGTTTTGTGTCAATGCTTTTGCTGGGTCTGGAAAAACTTTTTTGTTCAGGACCATTCTTCACAGTGTTAGAGGAATGGGCTACGTGGCAGTTCCCGTAGCATGGACAGGAATTGCTGCTGTTCTGTTAGCTGGTGGGAGAACAGCACATTCTACATTTAAGTTGCCTATCCCAGTTTTAGAAAACTCTTCTTGCCGCATCAAACATGACAGTCCCGAGGCAGTAGAATTGAAAACAGCAAGACTTTTCATATGGGACGAATGCACGATGACAACTCACCATGCTCTGGAGGCTGTTGATAGAGTGCTAAAAGATTTGACTAGGTGCAATGTTCCGTTTGGTGGAAAAGCTTTACTTTTAGGTGGCGACTGGAGGCAAACACTACCGGTCATTAGGCATGGAAATCGTGTATCAGCAATTGAAAGCTGTCTGAAGAATTGTTCTCTGTGGCCACTATTTCAACAGTTTGAGCTAATTAGGAATATGAGGTTGCGACCTGACGAACAAGAATTTTTTGAGTGGCTTTTGAAACTGGGAGAAGGCCGACTAGAAATTGAGAGTGGTTTGCCTCAGGATATAATTCAAATACCTCCTGTATGTATTGTTCGAAGACCTGTAATGGAAGAAATATTTGGTGCAGCCGACAGTTTTGATTTTGAAGACTTGCCTGATAAGGCGATTTTATGTCCAAAATACAGCGAAACACTCAAGTTAAATGAAGATATTTTAGCAAGATTCCCAGGACACAATTATACATTCTACAGTGCCGATATTATAGTCAGTGATAATCCAGAATAACAGGACACATATCAGATGGATTTTATCCACAGCTTGACACCGAGTGGAATGCCACCTCACTGTCTGAATTTAAAAGAAGGAGCCATTGTGATGCTTTTAAGAAATCTAAATGCATCTGCAGGACTGTGCAACGGCACACGCCTCATCATTAAGAAAATTATGCGCAAATTTTTGGATTGTGAGGTCGTCACTGGCCAGAATGCTGGTTCAAGAGTATTCATTCCACGTACAGAACTTTCGCCTTCGGATTCCAACTTGCCCTTCGAACTCAAGCGAAGACAGTTTCCTGTCAGACTTGCATTCGCCATGACTATAAACAAGTCTCAAGGCCAGACACTGACTAAGGTAGGAATTCTTTTGCAGAAACCAGTCTTCAGTCATGGAATGCTTTATGTGGCCTTTTCTAGATGCACTTCAGTGAACAACATCCGTGTATCAGTTATAGATAGCAAAAAGCAAGGCCGTTTGATACCCAACTGCGGTAAAGTTTTTACGGAAAATGTTGTCTACAGGGAAATTCTTCAATAGTTTTTTAATCTTGCATACAGTTAGTTACCATTATAATGTACAATGTATTTTCATAAACCCCTGACTGTGACAGCATTAACCTTTCTGACAATACTGAAAAAGACTTGACTTATAAATAAATACTTGCAACTCCGAATGTGACAGAATGGAAAAAATACTAAAAACTTTCTTAAGTTTCACCTTTTTAATCTTAAGTTAAAATTTGTAAACATACTTTGTTTATTTTTCAGGTGTTTTTTAATGTATATTTTAACAACTGTTTCATAATATAATTTTGTATGTATTTTGATACAACTCTTTAAATAAGTGTATTTTATTATACTTCATTTAGACTTATAGAAAAATATATTTTTCCAGAATTTTTATGCACATATGTATAATTTAAGTTTCATATTCTATATTTTTGTCTATAAATAAAATTTTGTAAATATATTTGATTACTAGCTGACCCGCCCGGCGTTGCCCGGGTCCGTATTAGCAATATTAAACGAACTTGAAATTTGTATGATTTTATCATTAACTCGTTACATGCAGAAATGCATTGTCTGAAATACGTAGCCACTGACTGTGTAAAAAATCGGTTTTAAAAACAACAACTAATATTAAGCTCTAAAAATAATCAAAATGAGCAATGAAAAACGCGGGAGGGAATATGTATCCAACGATTGCATGATTTTCGTGTTAAAAAGTTGATATTTACCCGTAAAAATCACTGTTATGTCATGTAATTAATTATTATTTTCACATTCAAATCCCAAGTGAAATATTTTGAATTTCAAACTAATTATATCACTCTTAAAACTGACTATACCATGAATGAAATCGATACACGATGGTAGCTAAAAGATTGGTATATAGTTATATAGTTTCAGAGCTATTTAACAAAAGTAAGTGTTATTTTTAATCAAATCTTGCGTAATGTTCACTCTGTGTATAAATTCCTAACCTTAAACTTTTGTAGCGTAACAAGAACCTGTCTGTAACCTAACAGCGACTTAACAGTACTCTACCGTAAATTAAATATAACAGAAATGTGACCTAGCCTTCACTTTATTGTAACATATCCTTATTCTAACCATAACATAAATGCAATTTAACTTTAACCTAACTTTAACCTAAATAATATAATAGAAAAAAAAACATTCTAAAAAATTACTATTTCTTCGTAAAATAATATGCTTCAGCTGTAATTCATTTTTTCAATTCGTTTTATTAAAACAAAATTCCTTCCTCGTGCTTTTGTCTGAGACATTACAATTTCAGAGATACAGCTCATATTCAAAATATTAGAATAATTGAGAAAAAGTAATAAGAAAAAATTATTTGTCATTTATTTATTTTTTATACTAAGTAAATGCAATTAAATTTCTTATAAATTAAATCTGGAATGTTTAGATAAGATTTTAACATTTATAAAATATAAAATACAGCACAATAAATTAGGTATACAGCTTCCTTAAACACACCAGAATATTAGAATAAAATTTAGATTGGTTCAAAATATTAGAATGTTTTATTTTACGCAACAATATTACCTTATGAATATGAAGTAAATGGTAGTTAATATTTTGTAGCATCCCCTTTAGCTTTCATAACAGCGTACAATCGATCTTGCATACTATATACAAGGTGTTTACAAACACTTCTATCAATATTAGCCCAAATAGACTTTATACGTGCCACTAACTCAGTTTTACTTGAAGGAGGATTTTCTTGAAGTTTTTTCTTCATTATACACCATAAGTTTTCGATGGGATTAAGATCTGGTGAATTTGGTGGCCAAGGAAGTACCTTAATGTTGCGTTGGCGGAACAAATTCTTAGTTGACACCGAAGTATGCGGGGACGCTAAATCTTGTTGAAAGATGAAATCATCTTCAAATAAATCTTCTGATGATGGAATCATGTAATATTCTAAAATTTCTTGATATATCAGAGAGTTAACCTTTTCGTAGACTATGCATAACTTTCCAGGTCCTTCTGAACTCATACAACCCCAAACCATGACACTAGCAGCAAATTTTACGGAACGTTTAAGGCATTCTTTATCAAATGCTTCTTGCTTCATTCTCCAAACTCGAATACCTTGATTACCATATGAAACACAAAACATACTTTCATCACTAAATAATATATTTTTCCAATCTTCATTGCTCCATAAACGTCTTGATTTACACCAATTCAATCTTATACGCTTTAATCTTGCAGTCATGAGAAGTTTTGTTTTCGGTACACGAGATTCAAATTTAAATTTATGGAGACGTCTTAATGTTGTCGATGTAGAAACTTCAACTCCTTCTTCTTTCCATTTTCGGTGCAAGAATCGCACACTTTTAAAACGGTTTTTCTTAACTATACGCTTCAGTTTCCTGTCATCTCTAGCAGATGTTTTTGGTTTTCGGCCACCATTTTGGCGATTATTTTGAAATTTTCCAATTTTTGAATATTGTGTTAGTATTTTACTAACGCTCGATTGCGAACAATGTAAATAATTCGCTATAAAACATTGATTTTTACCGTGCCGATACAAATCAACCATACGAAGTTTAGTAGATTCAGGAATATCACTCATACGGCCCATTTTAAGACGAAAAAGAAACAAACTGCAAAAAAGAATACTGATTTTAAATAAAATAGTCTGAATTTAATTAATGATGCCACCAGTTAAGAATTGGTAATAATTAAAGGAGAATTAATGTGAAATATTCTAATATTTTGAACCACTTGAATAAATATTCTAATATTTTGACTTTTCAAAATAATTTTTTTGCAATTAATCTTTTGAAAAATGATATTAAATTTAAGATAACAGGTAAGTTTAATCAACAATAAGTTCTTAACAAAAATATCGTTTGCATATTTTCATTAAAAGACATTAAATTACCAAACGATATTTTCAATTTCTAAAAAAAGGGTAATTATTCTAATATTTTGAATATGAGCTGTAAATGGTTTAATATTGCAAGCTTTTTTCCGGTTTACTTTACCTCCACGTATCTTTTTCTCCATGGTGTACAGCAGCTGTTTTTAAAAGAAATCCTCATTTAAACTGACAGTTTGCCAGTCTATGAATTTTAAAGGTCTGTCCCAGCTTTTTTAATTATTTCTGCGAAAATTTTATGTAACCAATCAACCATAAGAAAATGAAAGGGAAAAAAAAGCGAAAAAAGGCGATTTTTTATGAGAGTGAGCTTTGGAATTTAATTAATTACTCAGTTAATAAATAGAATTTTGAAATTCTGAGCTTCAGGTGCATCAGAAGAGACATTGGGCTACTCTCAAAAAAATTTTGAGCTTCGTACGTGCCGTAGATTTTGCTAGCCATCGCAGACACACACACGCAGACAGACAGAGCGTTTTGTTCTTTTATTAGTATAGATAATATAATTTGATTTGATTTCAGGTTTTTTTTATTCTATACTCATAACTGTTCCATATTTTAATTTTATGTCTATTTTTTAATTTTCTGATACATTGTAATTATTTACGTAAAAATTAATAGATTTTAACTATATTTAATGCCTGAAAACATATTTAACGTCTATTTCTTATATTTCATTTCTAATTTTGTAAACAAATATATTCTTTTTTTTTCATATATTCTATGTACATAAGTATAATTAATGTTTGATATTTGATTTTTTGGGGGTAAAAATATAAACAAAGAATGAATACAAATATGAACTGTAATATGTAAAGACACTCAATTTAAAGTTCCCATTGTTGAACTTGATTTTACAACAATACGGCGTTCCCAAAATAAGATTTTTCTGTTATACATGGTCGTAAACTGAATAAGTTATAGCGTTAAATTAAACAATATGGCTGTTTATTGAAAAGCGCAACAATATAAAAATATACACAAAGAATGAATACAAATATGAACCGTAATAATTAAAGACACTCTAATTACAGTTCCCATTGTTGAACTTTATTTTACAACAATACAGCATTCCCAAAATTAGATTTTTCTGTTATACATTGTCGTAAAATTGAATAAGTTGCAGTGTTAAATGCAACAATATGACTGTTTATTGACAAGAGCAACAATATAGAAATATAAACAAAGAATGAATACAAATATGAACTGTAATATGTAAAGACAATCAGTTAAATTTCCTAATTTTGAAGTTTATTTTACAACAATACAGCATTCCCAAAATTAGATATTTCTGTTATACTTTGTCGTAAAATTGAATAAGTTTAAGCGTTAAATACAACAATATGAAAATGTATTGATAAGTGCAACAATATAAAATGTAAGCAAAGCTTGAATATAAATATGAACATGAATCTGTAAATCACTCTAATTGCAATTTCCATTGTTGAAATTTATTTTACAACAACACTGCATTCCCCAAATTAGATTTTTCTGTTATACATTATCGTAAACTTGAATAAGTTATAGCGTTAAATGCAAAAATATGACTGTATATTGATAAGGGCAACAAGATAAAAATATACACAAAGAATGAATACAATTATGAAATGTAATAAGTGAAGACACTCTAATTACAGTTCCCATTGTTGAAATATATTTTACAACAATACAGCATTCACAAAATTAGATTTTTCTGTTATATATTGTCGTAAAATTGAATAAGTTATAGCATTAAATGCAACAATATGACTGTTTATTTATAAGCGCAACAATATAAAAATATAAACAATGAATGAAAACAAATGTGAACTGTAATATGTAAAGACACTCTAATTACAGTTCCCATTGTTGAACTTTATTTTAGAAAAATACAGCATTCCCAAAATTAGATTTTTCTGTTATACATTGTCGTAAAATTGAATACGTTACAGCTTTAAATGAAACAATATGTCTATGTATTGATAAATGCAACAATATAAAAGTGTAAGCTAATCTTGAATATAAATATGAATTGCAATCTGTAAATCACTGTAATTACAGTTTCCACTGTTGAACCTTATTTTACAACAATACAGCATTCCAAAAATCAGATTTTCTGTTATACATTGTTGTAATATTGAATAAGTTATATCGTTAAATGCAACAATATGACTGTATATTGATAAGCGCAACAATAAAATAATGTAAACAAAGAATAAACATAAATATGAACAGTAATATGTAAATGAAGTCTAATTACAGTTCCCATTGTTGAACTTTGTTTTACTACAATACAGCATTCCCAAAATAGGATTTTTCTGTTATCCATTGTCGAAAAATTGAAAAAGGTATAGCGTTAAATGCAATAATATGACTGTTTATTGATAAGCGCAACAATATAAAAATATAAACAAAGAATGAATATAAATATGAACTGTAATATGTAAAGAAACTCTATTTAAAGTTCCGACTGTTGAACTTTATTTTATAACAATACAGCCTTCCCAAAATTAGATTTTTCTGTTATACTTTGTCGTAAAATTGAATAAGTTAAAGCGTTAAATACAACAATATGACTATATATGGAAAAGTGCAACAACATAATATGTAAACAAAGAATAAACATAAATATGAACAGTAATATGTAAATCACTCTAATTGCAGTATCCATTGTTGAACTTTATTTTAAAACAATACTGCATTCCCCAAATTAGATTTTTCTGTTATGCATTGTCGTAAAATTGAATACGTTACAGCGTTAAACGTAAAAATTATGTCTATGTATTGATAAATGCAACAATATAAAAGTGTAAGCTAATCTTGAATATAAATATGAATTGCAATCTATAAATCACTGTAATTACAGTTTCCATTGTTGAACCTTATTTTACAACAATACAGCATTCCAAAAATCAGATTTTCTGTTATACATTGTCGTAAAATTGAATAAGTTATAGCGTTAAATGCAACAAAATGACTGTTTATTGATAAGCGCAATAATATAAAAATGTACACAAAAAATGAATACAATTATTGAACTGTAATATATAAAGACACTCTACTTACAGTTCCCATTGTTGAACATTATTTTACAACAATACAGCATTCCCAAAATTAGATTTTTCTGTTATACATTGTCGTAAAATTGAATAAGTTATTGCGTTAAATGCAACAATATGACTGTATATTGATAAGCGCAACAATATAATAATATCAACAAAGAATGAACATAAACATGAACAGTAATATGTAAATACACTTTAATTACAGTTTCCATTGTTGAACTTTATTTTACAACAGTACAGCATTCCCAAGATTAGATTTTTCTGTTATACATTGTCGTAAAATTGAATACGTTACAGCGTTCAACTTAAAAATTATGTCTATGTATTGATAAATGCAACAATATAAAAGTGTAAGCTAATCTTGAATATAAATATGAATTGCAATCTGTAAATCACTGTAATTACAGTTTCCATTGTTGAACCTTATTTTACAACAATACAGCATTCCAAAAATCAGATTTTCTGTTATACAATGTGGTAAAACTGAATAAGTTATAGCGTTAAATGCAACAATATGACTGTTTATTTATAAGCGCAACAATATAAAAATATAAACGAAGAATGAATACAAATACTTCACTGTAATATATAAAGGCACTCAATTAAAATTCCCATTGTTGAACTTTATTTTACAACAATACAGCATTCCCAAAATTACATTTTTCTGTTATACATTGTCGTAAAATTGAATAAGTTATTGCGTTAAATGCAACAATATGACTGTATATTGATAAGCGCAACAATATAATAATATAAACAAAGAATGAACATAAACATGAACAGTAATATGCAAATACACTCTAATTACAGTTTCCATTGTTGAACTTTATTTTACAACAGTACAGCATTCCCAAAATTAGATTTTTCTGTTATACATTGTCGTAAAATTGAATACGTTACAGCGTTAAACTTAAAAATTATGTCTATTTACTGATAAATGCAACAATATAAAAGTGTAAGCTAATCTTGAATATAAATATGAATTGCAATCTGTAAATCACTGTAATTACAGTTTCCATTGTTGAACCTTATTTTACAACAATACAGTATTCCAAAAATCAGATTTTCTGTTATACAATGTGGTAAAATTGAATAAGTTATAGCGTTAAATGCAACAATATGACTGTTTATTGAAAAGCTCAACAATATAAAAATATACACAAAGAATGAATACAATTATGAACTTATACGTTACAGCGTTAAATGTAACAGTATGTCTATGTATTCATAAATGCAACAATATAAAAGTGTAAGCTAATCTTGAATATAAATATGAATTGCAATCTGTAAATCACTGTAATTATAGTTTCCATAGTTGAACCTTATTTTACAACAATAAAGAGTTCCAAAAATCAGATTTTCCTGTTATACATTCTCGTAAAATTGAATAAGGTATAGCGTTAAATGGAACAATTTGACTGTTTATTGATAAGCGCAACAATATAAAAATATACACAAAGAATGAATACAATTATGAACTGTAATAAGTAAAGACACTCCAATTACAGTTCCCATTGTTTAAATTTCTTTTACAACAATACAGCATTCCCAAAATTAGATTTATCTGTTATACTTTGTCGTAAATTTGAATACGTTACAGCGTTAAATGCAACAATATGTCTGTTTATTGATAACAGCAACAATATAAAAATATAAACAAAGAATGAATACAAATGTGAACTGTAATATGTAAATACACTTTAATTACAATTTCCATTGTTGAACTTTATTTTGCAACAATAGAACATTCCCAAAATTAGATTTTTCTGTTATAAATTTTTTGAAAATTGAATAAGTTATAGCGTTAAATGCAACAATATGACTGTATATTGATAAGCGCAACAATATAATAATATAAACAAAGAATGAACATAAACATGAACAGTAATATGTAAATACACTCTAATTACAATTTCCATTGTTGCACTTTATTTTACAACAGTATAGCATTCCCAAAATTAGATTTTTCTGTTATAAATTTTCGTAAATTGAATAAGTTATAGCGTTAAATGCAACAATATGACTGTTTATTTATAAGCGAAACAATATAAAAATATAAACGAAAAATGAATACAAATATTTCACTGTAATATATAAAGGCACTCAATTAAAATTCCCATTGTTGAACCTTATTTTACAACAATACAGCATTCCAAAAATAAGATTTTCTGTTATACATTGTCGTAAAATTGAATAAGTTATAGCGTTAAATGCAACAATATGACTGATTATTGATAAGCGCAACAATATAATAATATAAACAAAGATTGAACATAAACATGAAAGTAATATGTAAATACACTCTAATTACAGTTTCCATTGTTGAATTTTATTTTACAACAATACAGCATTCCCAAAATTAGATTTTTCTGCTATACATTGTCGTAAATTTGAATACGTTACAGCGTTAAATGTAAAAATTATGTCTATGTATTGATAAATGCAACAATATAAAAGTGTAAGCTAATCTTGAATATAAATATGAATTGCAATCTGTAAATCACTGTAATTACAGTTTCCATTGTTGAACCTTATTTTACAACAATACAGCATTCCAAAAATAAGATTTTCTGTTATACATTGTCGTAAAATTGAATAAGTTATAGCGTTAAATGCAAAAATATGACTGTATATTGATAAGGGCAACAAGATAAAAATATACACAAAGAATGAATACAATTATGAAATGTAATAAGTGAAGACACTCTAATTACAGTTCCCATTGTTGAAATATATTTTACAACAATACAGCATTCACAAAATTAGATTTTTCTGTTATATATTGTCGTAAAATTGAATAAGTTATAGCATTAAATGCAACAATATGACTGTTTATTTATAAGCGCAACAATATAAAAATATAAACAATGAATGAAAACAAATGTGAACTGTAATATGTAAAGACACTCTAATTACAGTTCCCATTGTTGAACTTTATTTTAGAAAAATACAGCATTCCCAAAATTAGATTTTTCTGTTATACATTGTCGTAAAATTGAATACGTTACAGCTTTAAATGAAACAATATGTCTATGTATTGATAAATGCAACAATATAAAAGTGTAAGCTAATCTTGAATATAAATATGAATTGCAATCTGTAAATCACTGTAATTACAGTTTCCACTGTTGAACCTTATTTTACAACAATACAGCATTCCAAAAATCAGATTTTCTGTTATACATTGTTGTAATATTGAATAAGTTATATCGTTAAATGCAACAATATGACTGTATATTGATAAGCGCAACAATAAAATAATGTAAACAAAGAATAAACATAAATATGAACAGTAATATGTAAATGAAGTCTAATTACAGTTCCCATTGTTGATTTTTGTTTTACTACAATACAGCATTCCCAAAATAGGATTTTTCTGTTATACAATGTGGTAAAACTGAATAAGTTATAGCGTTAAATGCAACAATATGACTGTTTATTTATAAGCGCAACAATATAAAAATATAAACGAAGAATGAATACAAATACTTCACTGTAATATATAAAGGCACTCAATTAAAATTCCCATTGTTGAACTTTATTTTACAACAATACAGCATTCCCAAAATTACATTTTTCTGTTATACATTGTCGTAAAATTGAATAAGTTATTGCGTTAAATGCAACAATATGACTGTATATTGATAAGCGCAACAATATAATAATATAAACAAAGAATGAACATAAACATGAACAGTAATATGCAAATACACTCTAATTACAGTTTCCATTGTTGAACTTTATTTTACAACAGTACAGCATTCCCAAAATTAGATTTTTCTGTTATACATTGTCGTAAAATTGAATACGTTACAGCGTTAAACTTAAAAATTATGTCTATTTACTGATAAATGCAACAATATAAAAGTGTAAGCTAATCTTGAATATAAATATGAATTGCAATCTGTAAATCACTGTAATTACAGTTTCCATTGTTGAACCTTATTTTACAACAATACAGTATTCCAAAAATCAGATTTTCTGTTATACAATGTGGTAAAATTGAATAAGTTATAGCGTTAAATGCAACAATATGACTGTTTATTGATAAGCGCAACAATATAAAAATATACACAAAGAATGAATACAATTATGAACTTATACGTTACAGCGTTAAATGTAACAGTATGTCTATGTATTCATAAATGCAACAATATAAAAGTGTAACCTAATCTTGAATATAAATATGAATTGCAATCTGTAAATCACTGTAATTATAGTTTCCATAGTTGAACCTTATTTTACAACAATAAAGAGTTCCAAAAATCAGATTTTCCTGTTATACATTCTCGTAAAATTGAATAAGGTATAGCGTTAAATGGAACAATTTGACTGTTTATTGATAAGCGCAACAATATAAAAATATACACAAAGAATGAATACAATTATGAACTGTAATAAGTAAAGACACTCCAATTACAGTTCCCATTGTTTAAATTTCTTTTACAACAATACAGCATTCCCAAAATTAGATTTATCTGTTATACTTTGTCGTAAATTTGAATACGTTACAGCGTTAAATGCAACAATATGTCTGTTTATTGATAACAGCAACAATATAAAAATATAAACAAAGAATGAATACAAATGTGAACTGTAATATGTAAATACACTTTAATTACAATTTCCATTGTTGAACTTTATTTTGCAACAATAGAACATTCCCAAAATTAGATTTTTCTGTTATAAATTTTTTGAAAATTGAATAAGTTATAGCGTTAAATGCAACAATATGACTGTATATTGATAAGCGCAACAATATAATAATATAAACAAAGAATGAACATAAACATGAACAGTAATATGTAAATACACTCTAATTACAATTTCCATTGTTGCACTTTATTTTACAACAGTATAGCATTCCCAAAATTAGATTTTTCTGTTATAAATTTTCGTAAATTGAATAAGTTATAGCGTTAAATGCAACAATATGACTGTTTATTTATAAGCGAAACAATATAAAAATATAAACGAAAAATGAATACAAATATTTCACTGTAATATATAAAGGCACTCAATTAAAATTCCCATTGTTGAACCTTATTTTACAACAATACAGCATTCCAAAAATAAGATTTTCTGTTATACATTGTCGTAAAATTGAATAAGTTATAGCGTTAAATGCAACAATATGACTGATTATTGATAAGCGCAACAATATAATAATATAAACAAAGATTGAACATAAACATGAAAGTAATATGTAAATACACTCTAATTACAGTTTCCATTGTTGAATTTTATTTTACAACAATACAGCATTCCCAAAATTAGATTTTTCTGCTATACATTGTCGTAAATTTGAATACGTTACAGCGTTAAATGTAAAAATTATGTCTATGTATTGATAAATGCAACAATATAAAAGTGTAAGCTAATCTTGAATATAAATATGAATTGCAATCTGTAAATCACTGTAATTACAGTTTCCATTGTTGAACCTTATTTTACAACAATACAGCATTCCAAAAATAAGATTTTCTGTTATACATTGTCGTGAAATTGAATAAGTTATAGCGTTAAATGCAAAAATATGACTGTATATTGATAAGGGCAACAAGATAAAAATATACACAAAGAATGAATACAATTATGAAATGTAATAAGTGAAGACACTCTAATTACAGTTCCCATTGTTGAAATATATTTTACAACAATACAGCATTCACAAAATTAGATTTTTCTGTTATATATTGTCGTAAAATTGAATAAGTTATAGCATTAAATGCAACAATATGACTGTTTATTTATAAGCGCAACAATATAAAAATATAAACAATGAATGAAAACAAATGTGAACTGTAATATGTAAAGACACTCTAATTACAGTTCCCATTGTTGAACTTTATTTTAGAAAAATACAGCATTCCCAAAATTAGATTTTTCTGTTATACATTGTCGTAAAATTGAATACGTTACAGCTTTAAATGAAACAATATGTCTATGTATTGATAAATGCAACAATATAAAAGTGTAAGCTAATCTTGAATATAAATATGAATTGCAATCTGTAAATCACTGTAATTACAGTTTCCACTGTTGAACCTTATTTTACAACAATACAGCATTCCAAAAATCAGATTTTCTGTTATACATTGTTGTAATATTGAATAAGTTATATCGTTAAATGCAACAATATGACTGTATATTGATAAGCGCAACAATAAAATAATGTAAACAAAGAATAAACATAAATATGAACAGTAATATGTAAATGAAGTCTAATTACAGTTCCCATTGTTGATTTTTGTTTTACTACAATACAGCATTCCCAAAATAGGATTTTTCTGTTATCCATTGTCGAAAAATTGAAAAAGGTATAGCGTTAAATGCAATAATATGACTGTTTATTGATAAGCGCAACAATATAAAAATATAAACAAAGAATGAATATAAATATGAACTGTAATATGTAAAGAAACTCTATTTAAAGTTCCGACTGTTGAACTTTATTTTATAACAATACAGCCTTCCCAAAATTAGATTTTTCTGTTATACTTTGTCGTAAAATTGAATAAGTTAAAGCGTTAAATACAACAATATGACTATATATGGAAAAGTGCAACAACATAATATGTAAACAAAGAATAAACATAAATATGAACAGTAATATGTAAATCACTCTAATTGCAGTATCCATTGTTGAACTTTATTTTAAAACAATACTGCATTCCCCAAATTAGATTTTTCTGTTATGCATTGTCGTAAAATTGAATACGTTACAGCGTTAAACGTAAAAATTATGTCTATGTATTGATAAATGCAACAATATAAAAGTGTAAGCTAATCTTGAATATAAATATGAATTGCAATCTATAAATCACTGTAATTACAGTTTCCATTGTTGAACCTTATTTTACAACAATACAGCATTCCAAAAATCAGATTTTCTGTTATACATTGTCGTAAAATTGAATAAGTTATAGCGTTAAATGCAACAAAATGACTGTTTATTGATAAGCGCAATAATATAAAAATGTACACAAAAAATGAATACAATTATTGAACTGTAATATATAAAGACACTCTACTTACAGTTCCCATTGTTGAACATTATTTTACAACAATACAGCATTCCCAAAATTAGATTTTTCTGTTATACATTGTCGTAAAATTGAATAAGTTATTGCGTTAAAAGCAACAATATGACTGTATATAGATAAGCGCAACAATATAATAATATCAACAAAGAATGAACATAAACATGAACAGTAATATGTAAATACACTCTAATTACAGTTTCCATTGTTGAACTTTATTTTACAACAGTACAGCATTCCCAAGATTAGATTTTTCTGTTATACATTGTCGTAAAATTGAATACGTTACAGCGTTCAACTTAAAAATTATGTCTATGTATTGATAAATGCAACAATATAAAAGTGTAAGCTAATCTTGAATATAAATATGAATTGCAATCTGTAAATCACTGTAATTACAGTTTCCATTGTTGAACCTTATTTTACAACAATACAGCATTCCAAAAATCAGATTTTCTGTTATACAATGTGGTAAAACTGAATAAGTTATAGCGTTAAATGCAACAATATGACTGTTTATTTATAAGCGCAACAATATAAAAATATAAACGAAGAATGAATACAAATACTTCACTGTAATATATAAAGGCACTCAATTAAAATTCCCATTGTTGAACTTTATTTTACAACAATACAGCATTCCCAAAATTACATTTTTCTGTTATACATTGTCGTAAAATTGAATAAGTTATTGCGTTAAATGCAACAATATGACTGTATATTGATAAGCGCAACAATATAATAATATAAACAAAGAATGAACATAAACATGAACAGTAATATGCAAATACACTCTAATTACAGTTTCCATTGTTGAACTTTATTTTACAACAGTACAGCATTCCCAAAATTAGATTTTTCTGTTATACATTGTCGTAAAATTGAATACGTTACAGCGTTAAACTTAAAAATTATGTCTATTTACTGATAAATGCAACAATATAAAAGTGTAAGCTAATCTTGAATATAAATATGAATTGCAATCTGTAAATCACTGTAATTACAGTTTCCATTGTTGAACCTTATTTTACAACAATACAGCATTCCAAAAATCAGATTTTCTGTTATACAATGTGGTAAAATTGAATAAGTTATAGCGTTAAATGCAACAATATGACTGTTTATTGATAAGCGCAACAATATAAAAATATACACAAAGAATGAATACAATTATGAACTTATACGTTACAGCGTTAAATGTAACAGTATGTCTATGTATTCATAAATGCAACAATATAAAAGTGTAAGCTAATCTTGAATATAAATATGAATTGCAATCTGTAAATCACTGTAATTATAGTTTCCGTAGTTGAACCTTATTTTACAACAATAAAGAGTTCCAAAAATCAGATTTTCCTGTTATACATTCTCGTAAAATTGAATAAGGTATAGCGTTAAATGGAACAATTTGACTGTTTATTGATAAGCGCAACAATATAAAAATATACACAAAGAATGAATACAATTATGAACTGTAATAAGTAAAGACACTCCAATTACAGTTCCCATTGTTTAAATTTCTTTTACAACAATACAGCATTCCCAAAATTAGATTTATCTGTTATACTTTGTCGTAAATTTGAATACGTTACAGCGTTAAATGCAACAATATGACTGTTTATTGATAACAGCAACAATATAAAAATATAAACAAAGAATGAATACAAATGTGAACTGTAATATGTAAATACACTTTAATTACAATTTCCATTGTTGAACTTTATTTTGCAACAATAGAACATTCCCAAAATTAGATTTTTCTGTTATAAATTTTTTGAAAATTGAATAAGTTATAGCGTTAAATGCAACAATATGACTGTATATTGATAAGCGCAACAATATAATAATATAAACAAAGAATGAACATAAACATGAACAGTAATATGTAAATACACTCTAATTACAATTTCCATTGTTGCACTTTATTTTACAACAGTACAGCATTCCCAAAATTAGATTTTTCTGTTATAAATTTTCGTAAATTGAATAAGTTATAGCGTTAAATGCAACAATATGACTGTTTATTTATAAGCGCAACAATATAAAAATATAAACGAAAAATGAATACAAATATTTCACTGTAATATATAAAGGCACTCAATTAAAATTCCCATTGTTGAACCTTATTTTACAACAATACAGCATTCCAAAAATAAGATTTTCTGTTATACATTGTCGTAAAATTGAATAAGTTATAGCGTTAAATGCAACAATATGACTGATTATTGATAAGCGCAACAATATAATAATATAAACAAAGATTGAACATAAACATGAAAGTAATATGTAAATACACTCTAATTACAGTTTCCAATGTTGAATTTTATTTTACAACAATACAGCATTCCCAAAATTAGATTTTTCTGCTATACATTGTCGTAAATTTGAATACGTTACAGCGTTAAATGTAAAAATTATGTCTATGTATTGATAAATGCAACAATATAAAAGTGTAAGCTAATCTTGAATATAAATATGAATTGCAATCTGTAAATCACTGTAATTACAGTTTCCATTGTTGAACCTTATTTTACAACAATACAGCATTCCAAAAATAAGATTTTCTGTTATACATTGTCGTAAAATTGAATAAGTTATAGCGTTAAATGCAAAAATATGACTGTATATTGATAAGGGCAACAAAATAAAAATATACACAAAGAATGAATACAATTATGAAATGTAATAAGTGAAGACACTCTAATTACAGTTCCCATTGTTGAAATATATTTTACAACAATACAGCATTCACAAAATTAGATTTTTCTGTTATATATTGTCGTAAAATTGAATAAGTTATAGCATTAAATGCAACAATATGACTGTTTATTTATAAGCGCAACAATATAAAAATATAAACAATGAATGAAAACAAATGTGAACTGTAATATGTAAAGACACTCTAATTACAGTTCCCATTGTTGAACTTTATTTTAGAAAAATACAGCATTCCCAAAATTAGATTTTTCTGTTATACATTGTCGTAAAATTGAATACGTTACAGCTTTAAATGAAACAATATGTCTATGTATTGATAAATGCAACAATATAAAAGTGTAAGCTAATCTTGAATATAAATATGAATTGCAATCTGTAAATCACTGTAATTATAGTTTCCATAGTTGAACCTTATTTTACAACAATAAAGAGTTCCAAAAATCAGATTTTCCTGTTATACATTCTCGTAAAATTGAATAAGGTATAGCGTTAAATGGAACAATTTGACTGTTTATTGATAAGCGCAACAATATAAAAATATACACAAAGAATGAATACAATTATGAACTGTAATAAGTAAAGACACTCCAATTACAGTTCCCATTGTTTAAATTTCTTTTACAACAATACAGCATTCCCAAAATTAGATTTATCTGTTATACTTTGTCGTAAATTTGAATACGTTACAGCGTTAAATGCAACAATATGACTGTTTATTGATAACAGCAACAATATAAAAATATAAACAAAGAATGAATACAAATGTGAACTGTAATATGTAAATACACTTTAATTACAATTTCCATTGTTGAACTTTATTTTGCAACAATAGAACATTCCCAAAATTAGATTTTTCTGTTATAAATTTTTTGAAAATTGAATAAGTTATAGCGTTAAATGCAACAATATGACTGTATATTGATAAGCGCAACAATATAATAATATAAACAAAGAATGAACATAAACATGAACAGTAATATGTAAATACACTCTAATTACAATTTCCATTGTTGCACTTTATTTTACAACAGTACAGCATTCCCAAAATTAGATTTTTCTGTTATAAATTTTCGTAAATTGAATAAGTTATAGCGTTAAATGCAACAATATGACTGTTTATTTATAAGCGCAACAATATAAAAATATAAACGAAAAATGAATACAAATATTTCACTGTAATATATAAAGGCACTCAATTAAAATTCCCATTGTTGAACCTTATTTTACAACAATACAGCATTCCAAAAATAAGATTTTCTCTTATACATTGTCGTAAAATTGAATAAGTTATAGCGTTAAATGCAACAATATGACTGATTATTGATAAGCGCAACAATATAATAATATAAACAAAGATTGAACATAAACATGAAAGTAATATGTAAATACACTCTAATTACAGTTTCCAATGTTGAATTTTATTTTACAACAATACAGCATTCCCAAAATTAGATTTTTCTGCTATACATTGTCGTAAATTTGAATACGTTACAGCGTTAAATGTAAAAATTATGTCTATGTATTGATAAATGCAACAATATAAAAGTGTAAGCTAATCTTGAATATAAATATGAATTGCAATCTGTAAATCACTGTAATTACAGTTTCCATTGTTGAACCTTATTTTACAACAATACAGCATTCCAAAAATAAGATTTTCTGTTATACATTGTCGTAAAATTGAATAAGTTATAGCGTTAAATGCAAAAATATGACTGTATATTGATAAGGGCAACAAAATAAAAATATACACAAAGAATGAATACAATTATGAAATGTAATAAGTGAAGACACTCTAATTACAGTTCCCATTGTTGAAATATATTTTACAACAATACAGCATTCACAAAATTAGATTTTTCTGTTATATATTGTCGTAAAATTGAATAAGTTATAGCATTAAATGCAACAATATGACTGTTTATTTATAAGCGCAACAATATAAAAATATAAACAATGAATGAAAACAAATGTGAACTGTAATATGTAAAGACACTCTAATTACAGTTCCCATTGTTGAACTTTATTTTAGAAAAATACAGCATTCCCAAAATTAGATTTTTCTGTTATACATTGTCGTAAAATTGAATACGTTACAGCTTTAAATGAAACAATATGTCTATGTATTGATAAATGCAACAATATAAATGTGTAAGCTAATCTTGAATATAAATATGAATTGCAATCTGTAAATCACTGTAATTACAGTTTCCACTGTTGAACCTTATTTTACAACAATACAGCATTCCAAAAATCAGATTTTCTGTTATACATTGTTGTAATATTGAATAAGTTATATCGTTAAATGCAACAATATGACTGTATATTGATAAGCGCAACAATAAAATAATGTAAACAAAGAATAAACATAAATATGAACAGTAATATGTAAATGAAGTCTAATTACAGTTCCCATTGTTGAACTTTGTTTTACTACAATACAGCATTCCCAAAATAGGATTTTTCTGTTATCCATTGTCGAAAAATTGAAAAAGGTATAGCGTTAAATGCAATAATATGACTGTTTATTGATAAGCGCAACAATATAAAAATATAAACAAAGAATGAATATAAATATGAACTGTAATATGTAAAGAAACTCTATTTAAAGTTCCGACTGTTGAACTTTATTTTATAACAATACAGCCTTCCCAAAATTAGATTTTTCTGTTATACTTTGTCGTAAAATTGAATAAGTTAAAGCGTTAAATACAACAATATGACTATATATGGAAAAGTGCAACAACATAATATGTAAACAAAGAATAAACATAAATATGAACAGTAATATGTAAATCACTCTAATTGCAGTATCCATTGTTGAACTTTATTTTAAAACAATACTGCATTCCCCAAATTAGATTTTTCTGTTATGCATTGTCGTAAAATTGAATACGTTACAGCGTTAAACGTAAAAATTATGTCTATGTATTGATAAATGCAACAATATAAAAGTGTAAGCTAATCTTGAATATAAATATGAATTGCAATCTATAAATCACTGTAATTACAGTTTCCATTGTTGAACCTTATTTTACAACAATACAGCATTCCAAAAATCAGATTTTCTGTTATACATTGTCGTAAAATTGAATAAGTTATAGCGTCAAATGCAACGATATGACTGTTTATTGATAAGCGCAATAATATAAAAATGTACACAAAAAATGAATACAATTATTGAACTGTAATATATAAAGACACTCTACTTACAGTTCCCATTGTTGAACATTATTTTACAACAATACAGCATTCCCAAAATTAGATTTTTCTGTTATACATTGTCGTAAAATTGAATAAGTTATTGCGTTAAAAGCAACAATATGACTGTATATAGATAAGCGCAACAATATAATAATATCAACAAAGAATGAACATAAACATGAACAGTAATATGTAAATACACTCTAATTACAGTTTCCATTGTTGAACTTTATTTTACAACAGTACAGCATTCCCAAGATTATATTTTTCTGTTATACATTGTCGTAAAATTGAATACGTTACAGCGTTAAACTTAAAAATTATGTCTATGTATTGATAAATGCAACAATATAAAAGTGTAAGCTAATCTTGAATATAAATATGAATTGCAACCTGTAAATCACTGTAATTACAGTTTCCATTGTTGAACCTTATTTTACAACAATACAGCATTCCAAAAATCAGATTTTCTGTTATACAATGTGGTAAAACTGAATAAGTTATAGCGTTAAATGCAACAATATGACTGTTTATTGATAAGCGCAACAATATAAAAATATACACAAAGAATGAATACAATTATGAACTTATACGTTACAGCGTTAAATGTAACAGTATGTCTATGTATTCATAAATGCAACAATATAAAAGTGTAAGCTAATCTTGAATATAAATATGAATTGCAATCTGTAAATCACTGTAATTATAGTTTCCATAGTTGAACCTTATTTTACAACAATAAAGAGTTCCAAAAATCAGATTTTCCTGTTATACATTCTCGTAAAATTGAATAAGGTATAGCGTTAAATGGAACAATTTGACTGTTTATTGATAAGCGCAACAATATAAAAATATACACAAAGAATGAATACAATTATGAACTGTAATAAGTAAAGACACTCCAATTACAGTTCCCATTGTTTAAATTTATTTTACAACAATACAGGATTCCCAAAATTAGACTTATCTGTTATACTTTGTCGTAAATTTGAATACGTTACAGCGTTAAATGCAACAATATGACTGTTTATTGATAACAGCAACAATATAAAAATATAAACAAAGAATGAATACAAATGTGAACTGTAATATGTAAATACACTTTAATTACAATTTCCATTGTTGAACTTTATTTTGCAACAATAGAACATTCCCAAAATTAGATTTTTCTGTTATAAATTTTTTGAAAATTGAATAAGTTATAGCGTTAACCTTTAGCTTCCGGGGGGATTACCGTAGTCCCAAGAAAATAAATGTTGAAGAATACGGGGTTGGGATTATCGTTATCCCGAAAACTTCCACCCCTCCAACAGGCGGAAGAAGAAATCATTAAGGTCCTTTCGCTCAATAGGGGTCTGACTGAGTATCGAGCAAGGGAAATTCTGTAGGGAGGATGTTAATTATCCTAGGGAAATGCCGGGAAAAGAACTTGGCAAAAAAATAAACATTGTTTACGCAGACGACGTAAAGCTGTTTCTACCCCAGTTGCTGCAAGATTCTTAGATAGTTCTTGCTTGTGAGACATAATAATGAATAGATTATATTCAGCAAGTAGTTTTAGAGATTTAGTGTTGCTAATTTTGACTACACTTTTGCTCTTAGAATGTAAAATGAAGCATTATTATTTTTTTTTCTTAATAATGCACTAAATATTAGAAATTACGTTCGTAATTTTACACACTGAATTGAAAAAAAAATCAAATGTTTATACTTATTATATTTACGGAACTTATGATTGTTCTCAAGCCCAAAGGAGTTAGTTTTTGAGGCTTTTCTGAATTCGTTTTTATTATTCAAAAACATACGAAATTTTTAACATATGAAACATATGAACGAGACGTGAAATTCTTAATAAAAATTATATAATAGAATGGCGTTTTCAATTTATTTAATAAAGGCAAAAACATTTCAGAAAATAATGTTAAAGTTGGCGTTTTGACCAAAATTTCCGAGCGCGAAATTTAGGGAAAGGTGGGAATTTGCTGGTTGTATTTTTGTTGCGGTAATGTCAATAAGTAATTTATTTATAACAAAAACAAAATGGAAAAACTGAATTCGATTCCTAATTCTATCAAAATCCTATCCTGCCAGGTCTGCCAATTTTATGCCGACACGATAAGAATTATTCAGAAAGTTTCACATTCGAAACCAGCTTGATTCTATGGTCGGTAAACGGAAAAAAAGTGACCGGAAAAAAAGTTATCTGAAAAAAGTGACATAAACTACAAAAGCGGAAAAAAGTGACACGGAAAAAAGTGACAAGGAAAAAAAGTTACCGGAAAAAAAGTGACAAGGAATTGATTTTGGGAACTTATTATTGATTTTGGGGATTCATTATTGATTTTGGGGATTCATTATTGATTTTGGGGATTCATTGGTTAAGTATGAAAGGGGCATCGAGGGGGGGGGAGGGCTCATAATTTAGGTAAATGGGTTTTTCATGCTGAATTAACTGTTTTGGTTCAATTTTTGGATATACGTTCATCCTGAAAAGACGCTTGCCTGATTAGTTTTGCGAAGGGACGATTAACCCAACCCCCATCCGTCCTGAATTAGATGAATGGGTTTTTACGCAGAATTATCCAACGTGTGTCAAATTTGCATATAGGATCTTTTCCATAAGGCTTATGTATAGTATAAAATGCGTGAAGAGATTCTAGGAGTTTAAGGGTTAAGTATAGAGGGGGAACGGGGGATAACCTTTCTTAAATTAAATTAATGGCTTTTTACGCATAATTATCCGATTTGCTTAAAATTTTGGACATAAGTTCATTATGACAAGACGTATCTTAGATTAGTTATGGGTTCTTCTGCTTATAAAGGGGGGGGAACGAGCAATTCTCCCCCTCAAACTAGATAAATATGTTTTTATGCAGAATTATCCCATGTATTTCAATTTTAAATATAGGTTCTTTCTGTTAAGGTGAATTCCGGAAGAGTTTTAAGGATTTAATGGCTAAGTATAAAGGGGAGATGGAGAAAACCCCTCTTAAATTAAATAAATGGCTTTTTATGCAGAATTATCTGATTTGCTTTGAATTTTGGACATGGGTTCATTATGATAAGACATATTTCTGATTAGTTATGGGGTTCTATTGGTAATTAAAAAGGAGAGCGGGTGATTACTATACCCACCTTAAATTAGATTTAAAAAAATTATGCACACTTATCCGATGTACTTCAAATTTCGGATGTAGGATCTTTCTCATAAAGTGAATTCCTGAATAGTTTTATGGGTTTAATGGCTATGTATAGAGGGGGAACGGGGGATAAACCCCCTTAAATTAAATAAATGGCTTTTTACGCAGAATCATCCGATTTGCTTCAAATTTTGGATGTATATTCATTATAAGAAGGCGAATCTCAGATTAATTATGGGGTTCTTTTGATAATTAAATAGGGGAAGCGGGCGATTAATCCTCCACTCTTTAAATAAAATAAATTGTTTTCTTTCTTTCACAACTATTCAACGTATTTCAAATTTTGTATATAGGTTCTTCCTGATAAAGTGAATCCCTGAAGAGTTTTAAGGGTTTAATGGCTAAGTATAGAGCGATGAACGGGGTATAACCCACAATTAATCAGGACTTCGCCTTATCATAATGAACGCCCAATCAAAATTTGAATCAAATCAGATAATTCTGCGTAAAAAGCCATTTATTAATTTAAGGGGGGGATCATCCGTTCCCCCAGTGTTTACTTAGCCATTAAACTTTTAAAATTATTCCGGGATTCACTTTATGAGAAAGAACATATATCCAAAATATGAAATATATCGGATAAGTGAGCATAAAAAACAATTTATCTAATTTAAGGGGGGGGGGGGAATAATCACCCGCCACAATTTTTAATTGGCAAAATAACCCCATATGTAATCAGGGATACGCCTTAACATAATGGTTCTATAATCCAAAATTTGAAGCAAATCTGATAATTCTGCGTAAAAAGTAATTTAATTTAAGGTGGGTTATATTCTATTCCCCTTCTATACTTAGATATTAAATCCTTAAAACTATTCACAGATCCACCTTATCAGAAAGAACCTATATTTAAAATTTGAAATACATGAGATAATTCTGCATAAAAACCTATTTTTCTAGTTTAAGGGGGATATAATTGCTCGCCCCCCTTTATAATAAGCAGAAGAACCCCATAACTAATCAGAAATACGTCTTATCATAATGAACCTATGTCCAAAATTCTAAGAAAATCGGATAATTATGCGTAAAAAGTTATTAATTTAATTTTAGAAAGGTTATCCCCCGTTCCTCTCTATACTTAATCATTAGAACTCCTAAATCTCTTCAGGCATTATATACAATATATAAGCCTTATCGAAAAGAATCTATATGCAAATTTGAGTCAAGTTGGACAATTCTGCATAAAAACCCATTCATCTAATTCAGGACGGATGGGGGGGGGGGAGTAATCGTACCTTCCCAAAACTAATCAGGCAAGCGTCTTTTCAGGATGAACGTATATCCAAAAATTGAACCAAAACAGTTAATTCAGCATGAAAAACCCATTTACCTAAACTATGAGCCCCCTCCCCGATCCCCCTTTCATACTTAAGCAATGAATCCCCAAAATCAATAATAAATCCCCAAAATCAATTCTTTGTCACTTTTTTTCCCGGTAACTTTTTTCCTTGTCACCTTTTTTCCGCGTCACTTTTTTCCGTGTCACTTTTTTCCGCTTTTGTAGTTTATGTCACTTTTTTCCGATAACTTTTTTCCGGTCACTTTTTTTCCTAGATTCCTATGGTGACAGCCTACTAAAAAGTCATGCGCAACTATACCTTTTGCATAAATGAGAATGGAATTATACATTATCTGCTGCAGAAAATTGTCGATTTTCTAGAATTATTTATTATTTCTAAATAACTTATTCACCGTCAAATTCAAATGAAATAATTTTTATTTATGCAAACCATACTAAAGATTGCATTAATAATTTCTTAGTTATTTTTCATCTGACTTCAAAAAGAAAAAGAAGAAGTTCTCAATTTAGCACTTTTTTGTTGTTGTTATCGTTTTGTACGCTTATCAATTACTTCGAAACTATTCGACTGATTCATGTGCCTCTTTTTTTTTTTTTTTTTTTTTTTTTTTTTTTTTTTTTTTGTTTGTTTTATTGAAAGATTATTCTCTGCAATTGGTCAAGGACTGAATTTAAATTTCATGGAAATTGCTGCAGGGCTTTTTTTAGAAATTTAATAACAATACAAATATATAAATTAAAATAAATAAACTCATTTAAAATATTTAATTTTTAGCGATTTTGATCAAATAATGTAGTTCTATCTTCTTCTTCTTCTTCTTCTTCTTCTTCTTTTTTGTTTGTTTGCTAGAATGTTGCAACCACAAAGTTTGTAATAATTATTATTATTTATATAGCTATTATTCTCGAATAAAACAAGGGTAAACAAAAAATAATGATTTAATTATTAAAAACTTTCATGGCGAAACAATTGTTAAAAAATATAATAAATAATAATATAATTAAATTAAAAGTAAAAGCAAAAAGTATAATTAATAATAATAATAAAGTCTAAAAAATTGGAAAGAGTTTTGAATTTCTTCAAAACTTCTGCGGTACACTCGTTTAATTTGAAGAATCATATTTCTATGGTGGTGGGATTGTTACTCTAACACAGAATGGTTCAAAAGTCTGAATTTCATATAAATTAAAATAATTAATGTCTTTTTTTACCTTCATTGGTAAATTTTGTTTAAAAAGCTAACTTTTACAGCTTCTTTCACAGTGTCTTGCCTTTACGGAAAAATAGAAAATACTATACAATCTCTTTGTTCCTAAATAAAAATACCATAAATTTCATAAATATGTATCTATATTATAAAGACGAAACGTATCTGTGCGTAACACATACGTAATTTTACCAATGCCAACACTTTCCCATGCAATTTCGGTCTTGCAATGTTCACTACAACAAATTTTTACACTTCTAACCATCGCACATTTAAAATTTTTATACTGTTGTATAGAAAGAAAAATGTACTTTTAAGTGCAATTTGTTTGAAAACTCTATCTCAATTTATTTTTGAGATATTAATTTTTTTATAGTTTTTAGTACCACTTTTGTAATTGTGGCAATAGAATCACTCCATTTTCTCTTGAAATTGAAAAAAAAAAAAAAAAAAAAAAAAAAAGGAGAGAAAAGAAAAGAAAAGAAATTAAAATGCGCAGCGCTTTTCCATGCAATTTCGGTTTTGCAATTTTCGATTTTGCAAATTTTACACTTCTAAGTATCGCACATTTTAAATTTTTACACATTGTATAGAGAAAAAAAATGTAGGGGGAACTGGGGTACATTGATACATGGGGCACATTGATACACCCCCTCTACCGCTCACAGGGTCATTACAGGAAGTTTCACAACAGCTCCAAAAGGTGATGCTAGTGTATTCAACTACTTACAGAAAATCTTGGAATGATTCAGCAGGTTGATGAAATGGGACGGGTGATTTATTGTTTTTGTTGTTCAAAAGTAAATTTGAGTTGTACAATTGAAATGCTATTATACAACTGTTCCAGTATTTTCAACCAAAATGAATACTCTCCCTGGTAAGTACTGCTACTCCTTATCAGTTCCTCATTATTTATTGTTAGATATATTGTGAAGTGTTGGATTTGAGACTCATTTTATTCAAAATCGCTGTATGGGGCACATTGATACAGTTTATGACGGGGCACATTGATACAGCCTAAATCCTTTAATAGTTCATATTTTCATTATCTTTTATTATTTTTTTACCATACCCTCCTTAATCCAACCTTTTTTTCACAAAAAATTTCTAATATTAGTTTTTATTGAAGTGAAATAGCTCTAATTTCTTTATATTAGAGCATTTTATAGTATTTTTGAAAACAGAAGACGTAGGAACTTACCCAGCATCTAGTGCTAGTAGAATTAATAAAAGAAAAGGACGGCATTCTGGCAAATCTCGAATTTATATCGATTCTCCAGAGAAAAAAGTATTTTCGACATGAGAAATGTTAAGTAAGAGAAACAAACTGCAGAACAGAAAATGATACTTATATTATAAACAGAATTTTTAATATAATTATCCTTTATTTTCTGTTTATGAACCTATTTATAAACAGAAAAACTGGTAATTTTTTCATCTTTCATAAGAAAGAAGATAATGCTGGGGTTGAAGTGCTAGATATGACAAAGTTACCACAGCCAACAATCAGACAAGAAACAGACAGAACATCAAGTCATAATATATTTAATTTTGATTGCTTTAATATTGCTTAAAAATAAATTGTGGGTGATTTGAATTTTTATAAATAAATATAAAATGGTTTTCTAACTCATTTTTTATGAAAAATATGCATTGGTATTATTTTGTCGTCATTTTTCTTAAACGTATCAATCTGCCCCGGGGATGGGGCACATTGATACAAATGACTTTTTTTGATTTTTTTAAAATTACATGCAAAAATACTACATAAAACAATGATTGTACATTTTTATAACATACTACACAAGTTTTGCTGTCACCTCATGGAAAAAAAACTTGAATTTTCTACTTTCTTGACACCAAAAAAAATCTTAGAAAAAAACTGTATCAATGTACCCCAGTTCCCCCTACTTTTAAATTCGTACTTTTTTCCCCAGCTCCACACTTAATTCGCAGAAAAAAGGAATTCGTATGGGTGCTTTTTAAATGTAAGAGATTAAAGTAAAATATTACAGAACTACATACTATATGGCTATTAATGGCCGGACACTTTCAATTATAGACATTTTGTCGAATATAAAATAAAAACATATTTATAGGATTCTTCTGAAAATCCAGGATGACAAAGACGATGTTTGACCTCATATTTATGAATGCCCATTTCATAAGAAGGAAAATTAGGGAGCCGATAGGAAAAAAAAAAAAAAAAAAAAAAAAAACATAGAAAAACTATAATAATTGGAAAACCTCTTTACATTAAATTATACGAAACGATCTGTTGATGCAGAGTAGAAATATATGGATATTGTACAACATTTCTACTGATTTTTCCATAAATAGAGAATATAATAAGCGAAATATAGCATTTTTTTTAAGTGCAAAAAAACCGTGATAGATTCGGAGTTTTTAGACACTCCGCTCCCCTCACAGAAGAACAAGGGGAAAATAGACAGTTCGTTCAGCTTTTACGTTCAGCTTTTTATGAAATTTGGGGTATTTTTATATAAAATGATAATGTCTCATTGTACAGTTTATGAGGAAGATAATCATAGCTTATTTACTCCCCCCTTCTGAAAAGCGGGAGATAAGCAAATTAACAGAAACTCATCTGATCTGTTATTTATAAACTTAGAAAACATTCTGACAATGTTATCTTCTAAAGCCGTGATAGATTTGAAGTTTGAAGACCTCCCCGTCCCCCACCAACATACACAGAAGAACAAGGGAGACTGAATTTAAAATATATATATAGTACCCAGTGTTTATATTCTAATTCTCCATATCTTACAAAAATTGATCATTATGACAATGAGAGGTTTTGAGATAACTTTTAAAGCCCTTTCTTCTTCCCTCCCTCAGCCTCGGCAGAGCAAGAACGTCAAAATTTCAAAAAATCATCTTATTCTAGTATTTATATTCTAAGATAAACCAAGTGTATTATTATTGGACTCATTTAAATATGATGTGATTTTAAATATGTTAGCTTTTTTATGGATGCGCTTTAGTCAAAGCGCTTTTTTCCGTTTTATTTATTTATTTTTTTTACTTATTTTTTTATTTCTTCATATTTTTAAACCACGAAAATACAAACGGAAGCGCCAGATAGCTTTGATTGTCTCTTTTTATAGTAATACAAGAGGACTGTATGTATTTATCAATTTTTAACCCTTTCAGGGGCAAGGTATTTATTTTCAAAAAATGCTTAATTAATTTATTAACTCTGAAATTTACAAATTTATTTGAAAATAACTAAAAGCTCTTTTTCACATATACTATGAAATTCAAACTGTAATAAAAAAAATTACTGGTACCACTTGGTATTTTGGGCATTAAAAGTAACAGTTATCAGACTGCAAATGGCGGAAGGGTTGAAAGCCATTGAAGAAATTTTAACACCAAAATCTTCTTCTCTGCTGTGTTGACAGAATTTTCATATCCAGACTTCATCCAATATTTCTTTATAGTAATATTCGGTTCATTATTTTACAGATTAAATTAAAGTAGTACTATTCGTAAATATTCGTTTTAGTTATAGTTAAAAACGAAGACCTTAATAGGAAACATAAATTACGTTAGATATCTCTTTATTATTTGTTACTATATTGTTTAACGATTTCTTATATGTTAATTTCTAATTTTTTCTTTTCGTGAAATTTCTTTTTCTGTTTTAATTTAAATCGTTGAAATAATATTAACAATGATTCTTAAGGAAATCACTTATGCGTTATTTAAATATTTGAAAATTTAGCACTTTTTAAAATAATGTATTTTTGTATTACCATATATACTTATAGTAATTTTGCCTATAACAAACCTTCATTTTTAGATTATACCCTTCAAGAAACCAAATGCTATTAAAACATTCAATAAACATCCATCAAGTTTTCTAATTATTTTTTAAAAAGACCGCTCAATTACTACTAATATATGTTTTATTTAATGACACGCACTTCACAGAAAAAGATCATTTTTATCATTATAAATTACATCTTTTCAACGAACCTAAAGCATTACTTTCGATTCCGACAAGTAAAGAGAAATAACTTTCTCTTAGGGAAGAAAATTCCCTTACCTTCTTACGAACGTGTAAATCATTAACACATGTTCCAAATGATAGCAGCATTTTCTGGTCACCTGCGGTGAAGGGTCATTAAGATAGGGGGATGAAATCGCGTCATTTCTCCCGTTGTATAAGGATATTTTAGATTTCACTGTCCCGAAAGCTAAAGGTTAAATGCAACAATATGACTGTATATTGATAAGCGCAACAATATAATAATATAAACAAAGAATGAACATAAACATGAACAGTAATATGTAAATACACTCTAATTACAATTTCCATTGTTGCACTTTATTTTACAACAGTACAGCATTCCCAAAATTAGATTTTTCTGTTATAAATTTTCGTAAATTGAATAAGTTATAGCGTTAAATGCAACAATATGACTGTTTATTTATAAGCGCAACAATATAAAAATATAAACGAAAAATGAATACAAATATTTCACTGTAATATATAAAGGCACTCAATTAAAATTCCCATTGTTGAACCTTATTTTACAACAATACAGCATTCCAAAAATAAGATTTTCTGTTATACATTGTCGTAAAATTGAATAAGTTATAGCGTTAAATGCAACAATATGACTGATTATTGATAAGCGCAACAATATAATAATATAAACAAAGATTGAACATAAACATGAAAGTAATATGTAAATACACTCTAATTACAGTTTCCATTGTTGAATTTTATTTTACAACAATACAGCATTCCCAAAATTAGATTTTTCTGCTATACATTGTCGTAAATTTGAATACGTTACAGCGTTAAATGTAAAAATTATGTCTATGTATTGATAAATGCAGCAATATAAAAGTGTAAGCTAATCTTGAATATAAATATGAATTGCAATCTGTAAATCACTGTAATTACAGTTTCCATTGTTGAACCTTATTTTACAACAATACAGCATTCCAAAAATAAGATTTTCTGTTATACATTGTCGTATAATTGAATAAGTTATAGCGTTAAATGCAAAAATATGACTGTATATTGATAAGGGCAACAAGATAAAAATATACACAAAGAATGAATACAATTATGAAATGTAATAAGTGAAGACACTCTAATTACAGTTCCCATTGTTGAAATATATTTTACAACAATACAGCATTCACAAAATTAGATTTTTCTGTTATATATTGTCGTAAAATTGAATAAGTTATAGCATTAAATGCAACAATATGACTGTTTATTTATAAGCGCAACAATATAAAAATATAAACAATGAATGAAAACAAATGTGAACTGTAATATGTAAAGACACTCTAATTACAGTTCCCATTGTTGAACTTTATTTTAGAAAAATACAGCATTCCCAAAATTAGATTTTTCTGTTATACATTGTCGTAAAATTGAATACGTTACAGCTTTAAATGAAACAATATGTCTATGTATTGATAAATGCAACAATATAAAAGTGTAAGCTAATCTTGAATATAAATATGAATTGCAATCTGTAAATCACTGTAATTACAGTTTCCACTGTTGAACCTTATTTTACAACAATACAGCATTCCAAAAATCAGATTTTCTGTTATACATTGTTGTAATATTGAATAAGTTATATCGTTAAATGCAACAATATGACTGTATATTGATAAGCGCAACAATAAAATAATGTAAGCAAAGAATAAACATAAATATGAACAGTAATATGTAAATGAAGTCTAATTACAGTTCCCATTGTTGAACTTTGTTTTACTACAATACAGCATTCCCAAAATAGGATTTTTCTGTTATCCATTGTCGAAAAATTGAAAAAGGTATAGCGTTAAATGCAATAATATGACTGTTTATTGATAAGCGCAACAATATAAAAATATAAACAAAGAATGAATATAAATATGAACTGTAATATGTAAAGAAACTCTATTTAAAGTTCCGACTGTTGAACTTTATTTTATAACAATACAGCCTTCCCAAAATTAGATTTTTCTGTTATACTTTGTCGTAAAATTGAATAAGTTAAAGCGTTAAATACAACAATATGACTATATATGGAAAAGTGCAACAACATAATATGTAAACAAAGAATAAACATAAATATGAACAGTAATATGTAAATCACTGTAATTGCAGTATCCATTGTTGAACTTTATTTTAAAACAATACTGCATTCCCCAAATTAGATTTTTCTGTTATGCATTGTCGTAAAATTGAATACGTTACAGCGTTAAACGTAAAAATTATGTCTATGTATTGATAAATGCAACAATATAAAAGTGTAAGCTAATCTTGAATATAAATATGAATTGCAATCTATAAATCACTGTAATTACAGTTTCCATTGTTGAACCTTATTTTACAACAATACAGCATTCCAAAAATCAGATTTTCTGTTATACATTGTCGTAAAATTGAATAAGTTATAGCGTTAAATGCAACAATATGACTGTTTATTGATAAGCGCAATAATATAAAAATGTACACAAAAAATGAATACAATTATTGAACTGTAATATATAAAGACACTCTACTTACAGTTCCCATTGTTGAACATTATTTTACAACAATACAGCATTCCCAAAATTAGATTTTTCTGTTATACATTGTCGTAAAATTGAATAAGTTATTGCGTTAAAAGCAACAATATGACTGTATATAGATAAGCGCAACAATATAATAATATCAACAAAGAATGAACATAAACATGAACAGTAATATGTAAATACACTCTAATTACAGTTTCCATTGTTGAACTTTATTTTACAACAGTACAGCATTCCCAAGATTATATTTTTCTGTTATACATTGTCGTAAAATTGAATACGTTACAGCGTTAAACTTAAAAATTATGTCTATGTATTGATAAATGCAACAATATAAAAGTGTAAGCTAATCTTGAATATAAATATGAATTGCAATCTGTAAATCACTGTAATTACAGTTTCCATTGTTGAACCTTATTTTACAACAATACAGCATTCCAAAAATCAGATTTTCTGTTATACAATGTGGTAAAATTGAATAAGTTATAGCGTTAAATGCAACAATATGACTTTTTATTGATAAGCGCAACAATATAAAAATATACACAAAGAATGAATACAATTATGAACTTATACGTTACAGCGTTAAATGTAACAGTATGTCTATGTATTCATAAATGCAACAATATAAAAGTGTAAGCTAATCTTGAATATAAATATGAATTGCAATCTGTAAATCACTGTAATTATAGTTTCCATAGTTGAACCTTATTTTACAACAATAAAGAGTTCCAAAAATCAGATTTTCCTGTTATACATTCTCGTAAAATTGAATAAGGTATAGCGTTAAATGGAACAATTTGACTGTTTATTGATAAGCGCAACAATATAAAAATATACACAAAGAATGAATACAATTATGAACTGTAATAAGTAAAGACACTCCAATTACAGTTCCCATTGTTTAAATTTATTTTACAACAATACAGCATTCCCAAAATTAGACTTATCTGTTATACTTTGTCGTAAATTTGAATACGTTACAGCGTTAAATGCAACAATATGACTGTTTATTGATAACAGCAACAATATAAAAATATAAACAAAGAATGAATACAAATGTGAACTGTAATATGTAAATACACTTTAATTACAATTTCCATTGTTGAACTTTATTTTGCAACAATAGAACATTCCCAAAATTAGATTTTTCTGTTATAAATTTTTTGAAAATTGAATAAGTTATAGCGTTAAATGCAACAATATGACTGTATATTGATAAGCGCAACAATATAATAATATAAACAAAGAATGAACATAAACATGAACAGTAATATGTAAATACACTCTAATTACTATTTCCATTGTTTCACTTTATTTTACAACAGTACAGCATTCCCAAAATTAGATTTTTCTGTTATAAATTTTCGTAAATTGAATAAGTTATAGCGTTAAATGCAACAATATGACAGTTTATTTATAAGCGCAACAATATAAAAATATAAACGAAAAATGAATACAAATATTTCACTGTAATATATAAAGGCACTCAATTAAAATTCCCATTGTTGAACCTTATTTTACAACAATACAGCATTCCAAAAATAAGATTTTCTGTTATACATTGTCGTAAAATTGAATAAGTTATTGCGTTAAATGCAACAATATGACTGTATATTGATAAGCGCAACAATAAAATAATATAAACAAAGATTGAACATAAACATGAAAAGTAATATGTAAATACACTCTAATTACAGTTTCCATTGTTGAATTTTATTTTACAACAATACAGCATTCCCAAAATTAGATTTTTCTGCTATACATTGTCGTAAATTTGAATACGTTACAGCGTTAAATGTAAAAATTATGTCTATGTATTGATAAATGCAACAATATAAAAGTGTAAGCTAATCTTGAATATAAATATGAATTGCAATCTGTAAATCACTGTAATTACAGTTTCCATTGTTGAACCTTATTTTACAACAATACAGCATTCCAAAAATCAGATTTTCTGTTATACAATGTGGTAAAATTGAATAAGTTATAGCGCTAAATGCAACAATATGACTGTTTATTGATAAGCGCAACAATATAAAAATATACACAAAGAATGAATACAATTATGAACTTATACGTTACAGCGTTAAATGTAACAGTATGTCTATGTATTCATAAATGCAGCAATATAAAAGTGTAAGCTAATCTTGAATATAAATATAAATTGCAATCTGTAAATCACTGTAATTACAGTTTCCATTGTTGAACATTATTTTACAAATATACAGCATTCCAAAAATCAGATATATCTGTAATACATTGTCGTAAAATTGAATAAGTTATAGCATTAAATGCAACAATATGACTGTTTATTGATAAGCGCAACAATATAAAAATATACACAAAGAATGAATACAATTATGAACTGTAATATGTAAAGACACTCCAATTACAGTTCCCATTGTTTAAATTTATTTTACAACAATACAGCATTCCGAAAATTAGATTTTTCTGTTATACTTTGTCGTAAATTTGAATACGTTACAGCGTTAAATGCAACAATATGTCTGTTTATTGATAACAGCAACAATATAAAAATATAAGCAAAGAATGAATACAAATGTGAACTGTAATATGTAAATACACTCTAATTACAATTTCCATTGTTGAACTTTATTTTGCAACAATAGAACATTCCCAAAATTAGATTTTTCTGTTATAAATTTTTTGTAAATTGAATAAGTTATAGCGTTAAATGCAACAATATGACTGTATATTGATAAGCGCAACAATATAATAATATAAACAAAGAATGAACATAAACATGAACAGTAATATGTAAATACACTCTAATTACAATTTCCATTGTTGAACTTTATTTTACAACAGTACAGCATTCCCAAAATTAGATTTTTCTGTTATAAATTTTCGTAAATTGAATAAGTTTTAGCGTTAAATGCAACAATATGACTGTTTATTTATAAGCGCAACAATATAAAAATATAAACGAAAAATGAATACAAATATTTCACTGTAATATATAAAGGCACTCAATTAAAATTCCCATTCTTGAACTTTATTTTACAACAATACAGCATTCCCAAAATTAGATTTTTCTGTTATACATTGTCGCAAAATTGAATAAGTTATAGCGTTAAATGCAACAATATGACTGTATATTGATAAGCGCAACAATATAATAATATAAACAAAGAATGAACATAAATATATATAGTAATATGTAAATACACTCTAATTACAGTTTCCATTGTTGAACTTTATTTTACAACAGTACAGCATTCCCAAGATTATATTTTTCTGTTATACATTGTCGTAAAATTGAATACGTTACAGCGTTAAACTTAAAAATTATGTCTATGTATTGATAAATGCAACAATATAAAAGTGTAAGCTAATCTTGAATATAAATATGAATTGCAATCTGTAAATCACTGTAATTACAGTTTCCATTGTTGAACCTTATTTTACAACAATACAGCATTCCAAAAATCAGATTTTCTGTTATACAATGTGGTAAAACTGAATAAGTTATAGCGTTAAATGCAACAATATGACTGTTTATTTATAAGCGCAACAATATAAAAATATAAACGAAGAATGAATACAAATACTTCACTGTAATATATAAAGGCACTCAATTAAAATTCCCATTGTTGAACTTTATTTTACAACAATACAGCATTCCCAAAATTACATTTTTCTGTTATACATTGTCGTAAAATTGAATAAGTTATTGCGTTAAATGCAACAATATGACTGTATATTGATAAGCGCAACAATATAATAATATAAACAAAGAATGAACATAAACATGAACAGTAATATGCAAATACACTCTAATTACAGTTTCCATTGTTGAACTTTATTTTACAACAGTACAGCATTCCCAAAATTAGATTTTTCTGTTATACATTGTCGTAAAATTGAATACGTTACAGCGTTAAACTTAAAAATTATGTCTATTTACTGATAAATGCAACAATATAAAAGTGTAAGCTAATCTTGAATATAAATATGAATTGCAATCTGTAAATCACTGTAATTACAGTTTCCATTGTTGAACCTTATTTTACAACAATACAGCATTCCAAAAATCAGATTTTCTGTTATACAATGTGGTAAAATTGAATAAGTTATAGCGTTAAATGCAACAATATGACTGTTTATTGATAAGCGCAACAATATAAAAATATACACAAAGAATGAATACTATTATGAACTTATACGTTACAGCGTTAAATGTAACAGTATGTCTATGTATTCATAAATGCAACAATATAAAAGTGTAAGCTAATCTTGAATATAAATATGAATTGTAATCTGTAAATCACTGTAATTATAGTTTCCATAGTTGAACCTTATTTTACAACAATAAAGAGTTCCAAAAATCAGATTTTCCTGTTATACATTCTCGTAAAATTGAATAAGGTATAGCGTTAAATGGAACAATTTGACTGTTTATTGATAAGCGCAACAATATAAAAATATACACAAAGAATGAATACAATTATGAACTGTAATAAGTAAAGACACTCCAATTACAGTTCCCATTGTTTAAATTTATTTTACAACAATACAGCATTCCCAAAATAGGATTTTTCTGTTATCCATTGTCGAAAAATTGAAAAAGGTATAGCGTTAAATGCAATAATATGACTGTTTATTGATAAGCGCAACAATATAAAAATATAAACAAAGAATGAATATAAATATGAACTGTAATATGTAAAGAAACTCTATTTAAAGTTCCGACTGTTGAACTTTATTTTATAACAATACAGCCTTCCCAAAATTAGATTTTTCTGTTATACTTTGTCGTAAAATTGAATAAGTTAAAGCGTTAAATACAACAATATGACTATATATGGAAAAGTGCAACAACATAATATGTAAACAAAGAATAAACATAAATATGAACAGTAATATGTAAATCACTCTAATTGCAGTATCCATTGTTGAACTTTATTTTAAAACAATACTGCATTCCCCAAATTAGATTTTTCTGTTATGCATTGTCGTAAAATTGAATACGTTACAGCGTTAAACGTAAAAATTATGTCTATGTATTGATAAATGCAACAATATAAAAGTGTAAGCTAATCTTGAATATAAATATGAATTGCAATCTATAAATCACTGTAATTACAGTTTCCATTGTTGAACCTTATTTTACAACAATACAGCATTCCAAAAATCAGATTTTCTGTTATACATTGTCGTAAAATTGAATAAGTTATAGCGTTAAATGCAACAAAATGACTGTTTATTGATAAGCGCAATAATATAAAAATGTACACAAAAAATGAATACAATTATTGAACTGTAATATATAAAGACACTCTACTTACAGTTCCCATTGTTGAACATTATTTTACAACAATACAGCATTTCCAAAATTAGATTTTTCTGTTATACATTGTCGTAAAATTGAATAAGTTATTGCGTTAAAAGCAACAATATGACTGTATATAGATAAGCGCAACAATATAATAATATCAACAAAGAATGAACATAAACATGAACAGTAATATGTAAATACACTCTAATTACAGTTTCCATTGTTGAACTTTATTTTACAACAGTACAGCATTCCCAAGATTAGATTTTTCTGTTATACATTGTCGTAAAATTGAATACGTTACAGCGTTCAACTTAAAAATTATGTCTATGTATTGATAAATGCAACAATATAAAAGTGTAAGCTAATCTTGAATATAAATATGAATTGCAATCTGTAAATCACTGTAATTACAGTTTCCATTGTTGAACCTTATTTTACAACAATACAGCATTCCAAAAATCAGATTTTCTGTTATACAATGTGGTAAAACTGAATAAGTTATAGCGTTAAATGCAACAATATGACTGTTTATTTATAAGCGCAACAATATAAAAATATAAACGAAGAATGAATACAAATACTTCACTGTAATATATAAAGGCACTCAATTAAAATTCCCATTGTTGAACTTTATTTTACAACAATACAGCATTCCCAAAATTACATTTTTCTGTTATACATTGTCGTAAAATTGAATAAGTTATTGCGTTAAATGCAACAATATGACTGTATATTGATAAGCGCAACAATATAAAAATATACACAAAGAATGAATACAATTATGAACTTATACGTTACAGCGTTAAATGTAACAGTATGTCTATGTATTCATAAATGCAACAATATAAAAGTGTAAGCTAATCTTGAATATAAATATGAATTGCAATCTGTAAATCACTGTAATTATAGTTTCCATAGTTGAACCTTATTTTACAACAATAAAGAGTTCCAAAAATCAGATTTTCCTGTTATACATTCTCGTAAAATTGAATAAGGTATAGCGTTAAATGGAACAATTTGACTGTTTATTGATAAGCGCAACAATATAAAAATATACACAAAGAATGAATACAATTATGAACTGTAATAAGTAAAGACACTCCAATTACAGTTCCCATTGTTTAAATTTATTTTACAACAATACAGCATTCCCAAAATTAGACTTATCTGTTATACTTTGTCGTAAATTTGAATACGTTACAGCGTTAAATGCAACAATATGACTGTTTATTGATAACAGCAACAATATAAAAATATAAACAAAGAATGAATACAAATGTGAACTGTAATATGTAAATACACTTTAATTACAATTTCCATTGTTGAACTTTATTTTGCAACAATAGAACATTCCCAAAATTAGATTTTTCTGTTATAAATTTTTTGAAAATTGAATAAGTTATAGCGTTAAATGCAACAATATGACTGTATATTGATAAGCGCAACAATATAATAATATAAACAAAGAATGAACATAAACATGAACAGTAATATGTAAATACACTCTAATTACTATTTCCATTGTTTCACTTTATTTTACAACAGTACAGCATTCCCAAAATTAGATTTTTCTGTTATAAATTTTCGTAAATTGAATAAGTTATAGCGTTAAATGCAACAATATGACAGTTTATTTATAAGCGCAACAATATAAAAATATAAACGAAAAATGAATACAAATATTTCACTGTAATATATAAAGGCACTCAATTAAAATTCCCATTGTTGAACCTTATTTTACAACAATACAGCATTCCAAAAATAAGATTTTCTGTTATACATTGTCGTAAAATTGAATAAGTTATTGCGTTAAATGCAACAATATGACTGTATATTGATAAGCGCAACAATAAAATAATATAAACAAAGATTGAACATAAACATGAAAAGTAATATGTAAATACACTCTAATTACAGTTTCCATTGTTGAATTTTATTTTACAACAATACAGCATTCCCAAAATTAGATTTTTCTGCTATACATTGTCGTAAATTTGAATACGTTACAGCGTTAAATGTAAAAATTATGTCTATGTTTTGATAAATGCAACAATATAAAAGTGTAAGCTAATCTTGAATATAAATATGAATTGCAATCTGTAAATCACTGTAATAACAGTTTCCATTGTTGAACCTTATTTTACAACAATACAGCATTCCAAAAATCAGATTTTTTGTTATACAATGTGGTAAAATTGAATAAGTTATAGCGCTAAATGCAACAATATGACTGTTTATTGATAAGCGCAACAATATAAAAATATACACAAAGAATGAATACAATTATGAACTTATACGTTACAGCGTTAAATGTAACAGTATGTCTATGTATTCATAAATGCAGCAATATAAAAGTGTAAGCTAATCTTGAATATAAATATAAATTGCAATCTGTAAATCACTGTAATTACAGTTTCCATTGTTGAACATTATTTTACAAATATACAGCATTCCAAAAATCAGATATATCTGTAATACATTGTCGTAAAATTGAATAAGTTATAGCATTAAATGCAACAATATGACTGTTTATTGATAAGCGCAACAATATAAAAATATACACAAAGAATGAATACAATTATGAACTGTAATATGTAAAGACACTCCAATTACAGTTCCCATTGTTTAAATTTATTTTACAACAATACAGCATTCCGAAAATTAGATTTTTCTGTTATACTTTGTCGTAAATTTGAATACGTTACAGCGTTAAATGCAACAATATGTCTGTTTATTGATAACAGCAACAATATAAAAATATAAGCAAAGAATGAATACAAATGTGAACTGTAATATGTAAATACACTCTAATTACAATTTCCATTGTTGAACTTTATTTTGCAACAATAGAACATTCCCAAAATTAGATTTTTCTGTTATAAATTTATTGTAAATTGAATAAGTTATAGCGTTAAATGCAACAATATGACTGTATATTGATAAGCGCAACAATATAATAATATAAACAAAGAATGAACATAAACATGAACAGTAATATGTAAATACACTCTAATTACAATTTCCATTGTTGAACTTTATTTTACAACAGTACAGCATTCCCAAAATTAGATTTTTCTGTTATAAATTTTCGTAAATTGAATAAGTTTTAGCGTTAAATGCAACAATATGACTGTTTATTTATAAGCGCAACAATATAAAAATATAAACGAAAAATGAATACAAATATTTCACTGTAATATATAAAGGCACTCAATTAAAATTCCCATTCTTGAACTTTATTTTACAACAATACAGCATTCCCAAAATTAGATTTTTCTGTTATACATTGTCGCAAAATTGAATAAGTTATAGCGTTAAATGCAACAATATGACTGTATATTGATAAGCGCAACAATATAATAATATAAACAAAGAATGAACATAAATATATATAGTAATATGTAAATACACTCTAATTACAGTTTCCATTGTTGAACTTTATTTTACAACAGTACAGCATTCCCAAGATTATATTTTTCTGTTATACATTGTCGTAAAATTGAATACGTTACAGCGTTAAACTTAAAAATTATGTCTATGTATTGATAAATGCAACAATATAAAAGTGTAAGCTAATCTTGAATATAAATATGAATTGCAATCTGTAAATCACTGTAATTACAGTTTCCATAGTTGAACCTTATTTTACAACAATAAAGAGTTCCAAAAATCAGATTTTCCTGTTATACATTCTCGTAAAATTGAATAAGGTATAGCGTTAAATGGAACAATTTGACTGTTTATTGATAAGCGCAACAATATAAAAATATACACAAAGAATGAATACAATTATGAACTGTAATAAGTAAAGACACTCCAATTACAGTTCCCATTGTTTAAATTTATTTTACAACAATACAGCATTCCCAAAATAGGATTTTTCCGTTATCCATTGTCGAAAAATTGAAAAAGGTATAGCGTTAAATGCAATAATATGACTGTTTATTGATAAGCGCAACAATATAAAAATATAAACAAAGAATGAATATAAATATGAACTGTAATATGTAAAGAAACTCTATTTAAAGTTCCGACTGTTGAACTTTATTTTATAACAATACAGCCTTCCCAAAATTAGATTTTTCTGTTATACTTTGTCGTAAAATTGAATAAGTTAAAGCGTTAAATACAACAATATGACTATATATGGAAAAGTGCAACAACATAATATGTAAACAAAGAATAAACATAAATATGAACAGTAATATGTAAATCACTCTAATTGCAGTATCCATTGTTGAACTTTATTTTAAAACAATACTGCATTCCCCAAATTAGATTTTTCTGTTATGCATTGTCGTAAAATTGAATACGTTACAGCGTTAAACGTAAAAATTATGTCTATGTATTGATAAATGCAACAATATAAAAGTGTAAGCTAATCTTGAATATAAATATGAATTGCAATCTATAAATCACTGTAATTACAGTTTCCATTGTTGAACCTTATTTTACAACAATACAGCATTCCAAAAATCAGATTTTCTGTTATACATTGTCGTAAAATTGAATAAGTTATAGCGTTAAATGCAACAAAATGACTGTTTATTGATAAGCGCAATAATATAAAAATGTACACAAAAAATGAATACAATTATTGAACTGTAATATATAAAGACACTCTACTTACAGTTCCCATTGTTGAACATTATTTTACAACAATACAGCATTTCCAAAATTAGATTTTTCTGTTATACATTGTCGTAAAATTGAATAAGTTATTGCGTTAAAAGCAACAATATGACTGTATATAGATAAGCGCAACAATATAATAATATCAACAAAGAATGAACATAAACATGAACAGTAATATGTAAATACACTCTAATTACAGTTTCCATTGTTGAACTTTATTTTACAACAGTACAGCATTCCCAAAATTAGATTTTTCTGTTATACTTTGTCGTAAATTTGAATACGTTACAGCGTTAAATGCAACAATATGTCTGTTTATTGATAACAGCAACAATATAAAAATATAAACAAAGAATGAATACAAATGTGAACTGTAATATGTATATACACTCTAATTACAATTTCCATTGTTGAACTTTATTTTGCAACAATAGAACATTCCCAAAATTAGATTTTTCTGTTATAAATTTTTTGTAAATTGAATAAGTTATAGCGTTAAATGCAACAATATGACTGTATATTGATAAGCGCAACAATATAATAATATAAACAAAGAATGAACATAAACATGAACAGTAATATGTAAATACACTCTAATTACAATTTCCATTGTTGAACTTTATTTTACAACAGTACAGCATTCCCAAAATTAGATTTTTCTGTTATAAATTTTCGTAAATTGAATAAGTTATAGCGTTAAATGCAACAATATGACTGTTTATTTATAAGCGCAACAATATAAAAATATAAACGAAAAATGAATACAAATATTTCACTGTAATATATAAAGGCACTCAATTAAAATTCCCATTGTTGAACCTTATTTTACAACAATACAGCATTCCAAAAATAAGATTTTCTGTTATACATTGTCGTAAAATTGAATAAGTTATTGCGTTAAATGCAACAATATGACTGTATATTGATAAGCGCAACAATATAATAATATAAACAAAGATTGAACATAAACATGAAAAGTAATATGTACATTGACGACAATTATACATTGTCGTAAAATTGAATAAGTTATAGCATTAAATGCAACAATATGACTCTTTATTAATAAGCGTCACAATATAAAAATATACACAAATAATGAATACAAATGTGAACTGTAATATGTAAAGACACTTTAATTACAGTTCCCATTGTTGAACTTTATTTTACAACAATACAGCATTCCCAAAATTAGTTTTTTCTGTTATACTTTGTCGTAAAATTGAATATGTTAAAAAGTTAAATACAACAATATGACTGAATATTGATAAGCGCAACAATATAATAATGTAAACAGAGAATGAACATAAATATGAACAGTAATATGTAAAGACACTCTAATTACCGTTCCCATTGTTGAACTTTATTTTACAACAATACAGCATTCCCATAATTAGATTTTTCTGTTATACATTGTCGTAAAATTGAATACGTTACAGCGTTAAATGTAACAGTATGTCTATGTATTGATAAATGCAACAATATAAAAGTGTAAGCTAATCTTGAATATAAATATGAATTGTAATCTGTAAATCACTGTAATTACAGTTTCCATTGTTGGACTTCATTTTACAACAATACAGCATTCCCAAAATTAGATTTTTCTGTTATCCATTGTCGTAAAATTGAATAAGTTATAGCGTTAAATGCAACAATATGACTCTTTATTGATAAGCGCAACAATATAAAAATATAAACAAAGAATAAATACAAATATAAACTGTAATATATAAAGGCACTCAATTAAAATTCCTATTGTTAAACTTTATTTTACAACAGTACAGCATTCACAAAATTAGATTTTCTGTTATACATAGTCTTAAAATTGAATAAGTTAAAGCGTGAAATACAACAATATGATTCTTTATTGATAAGTGCAACAATATAAAATGTAAGCAAAGCTTGAATATAAATATGAACAAGAATCTGTAATTCACTCTAATTGCAGTTTCCATTGTTGAACTTTATTTTAAAACAATACTGCATTCCCCAAATTAGATTTTTTCTGTTATACATTGTCATAAAATTGAATAAGTTATATTGCTAAATACAACAATATGACTGTATATTGATAAGTTCAACAATATAAAAATGTAAACAAAGCATGAATAAAAATATTGTTACAGCGTATATAGGGTTCTTTCGATCTTATGGTTAGACAACTTCAAACTCTTTTCTCTTAGAAAAGTAGAAAATAATTTATTTACAGATCTTCAGAACAACAGAGTCTTCGAAACTCACAAATATTACAAGATATTCCAAAATAACTGTTTAAATCTATCGAACAAGTACAAATATAGGTTGCAGAGACTCTTTATACAATGTCTCAACACTATATCACATTCAAAACAACGTAGATAAAACTCAATACATCAAGCAAACTTGCTTGGACAATCTCTAGTAGTTCACTCAATGACTGACTGGTAAATAATAACAACAACAGCTCGTATCGCTCTCCTTATATATAGTCTCGTAGCATGTGCTAGAAATTTCTAGAAAAACCTGGAAAACCACGGAACAACAAACAATGTATCAGTAGACCTAAGGGGGGTTACCATAAATAGGGAAGGGTTACCATCGCCAACAATCGCCAAATTTGGCGACCAAACTTAGTCGCCAAAAGTGACGCCAACTTGGCGATATCTCAAATATTTCGCAAAGCTGCCATAGACATTCACTGAAAATAATAGACAAGTTTGCTTGTTAACAGAGACAATGTAACAAAAACTAATATTAGTAAAGAAATGGAGCTTAATAAGATTATTTACATTATTTTACAGTACAAACACTAACTATTTACAAAATTCGTAACACTACCCCCTCCTCAAAGACTGCACGTCCCGGGCAGTGCAATCCTTGAGTTAGAGGAAAACACTTAAAATATATAAACAAATAAATATATAAATAAATAAATAATAACAATAATAATAAAATTTACATAAATAAGAACTAATTACTATTTACATATTTACAAAAAGCGACTTTCATGACCATGGTCTGAAATTCAAGTTTCGAATTTCTAATCACTTTGGCCAAAATAAGGGGCTAGCCGGTTATAGTGTACGACCTTCGGTTTGGCGTGCGGCGATTTTTGTATGCGTACAACGACGTCATTCAGTCTGTTGACGACTGTGTAAGGACCGTCCCAGTTTCTTTGTAATTTTGGCGACAGTCACTTACGACGTATCGGATTCCACAACCAAACTTTGTCACCTTCGTTGAACTCATGTCCTGTTGCCTTTGTGTCGTACCGTGTCTTCATCTTTTCTGATGGCAGTCCAATTCGGTTCCTCGCTAGACAATGAATCTCCTCTATCCGCGCCTGGAGTTCATCGACATATTCCTCAGGCGATGAAGGAGCATCAGGAGGACGGCCAAACAAAAGATCCGCAGGTAGACGAAGATCACGACCAAAGAGCATTTGAGAAGGGGAGTAACCAGTGGCCTCATGAGTGGCACTCCTGTAAGCAAGCAGGAAAAGAGGCAATTTCTTGTCCCAGTCCTGTTGGTCTCTAGACACCAGGAGAGAGAGGCTATTTAGGATGGTACGATTGAACCGCTCTACCATGCCGTCCGATTGAGGGTGTAGAGGTGTTGTTCGGGTTTTGTCCATGCCGAGTAGTTCACACATTTCCTTGAACACAGCCGAATCAAAATTTCTTCCTTGATCGGAATGGATTTGAAGAGGAACTCCGTATCTGGAAACCCCGTGTTGAATCAGTATGTCTGCTACGGTTACCGCCTCTTGATTAAGAATGGCATAGGCTTCAGGCCACTTAGTGAAGTAGTCCATGACAACGAGTATGTACTTATTGCCATCAGATGTTCTAGGAAGTGGACCCAGGATGTCTAGGGCAATTCGTTCGAAAGGAGCTCCTACATTATAACGTTGCAATCGTCCACGGGTGCGCCTCTTAGGACCTTTACGTGCTACACAGGTGTCACAAGCTCGACACCACTTCTCCACGTCACTGCGAACATTATTCCAGTAGAAACGCTCTCGAACCTTTTGCAGGGTCTTCATTACACCAAAATGACCTCCTGTGGGACTACCATGCAGTTCTTGAAGGACCATAGAAATTCTCGACTTAGGGAGTAGTAGTTGCCATCTACATGTCTTTCCATCGTCAGACTCGCATTTTCGGTACAAGATGCCGTTCTTCAAATGTAAGGAATCCCAGAGAGCCCAATAACGTTTAGTCGTAGGATGGTAATGGGCCATGTCTTGCCAGCTGGGTTTCCTGTTGGACTCCTCTTTCAGCTCTAGAATTGGCTTAATTTCAAGATCAGCAAGTTGATCTTTACGCAGGCTCTCGTCACTCCACGGATCTTGTGATGATGTAGACCCAGTTGTAACTTGTCTTACTATGGGACCTTTGACATTAAATTTCTTCTCAACCCGGTCGCAGTATCTACAATTCTCTGAGCAGGGTCTTCTTGAGAGAGCATCTGCATTTCCATGTGATGAGCCTTTTCGATGGCGTATCTCCATATCGTACTCTTGAAGTTTTTGTATCCACCTGGCTATCTGGCCTTCAGGGTTCTTAAAATTCAATAGCCAAGTTAGAGAAGCATGATCAGTTCGGATCAGGAACTTTCGACCGTAAAGATAGTGATGAAAGTGGTCTATGACTTTCACTACAGCAAGAAGCTCTTTTCTTGTTGCGCAGTAGTTTCGCTCGGCCTTTGACAAGCACTTGCTGTAATAGGCGATAACACGCTCCTGGTCGTCGATTTCCTGGGACAGTACAGCGCCAATGCTTTCGTTGCTTGCATCCGTATCAAGTATAAACTGTTTATCGATTTGAGGATACGACAGAATTGGAGTGGATGTCAAGGCCTCCTTAAGCTTTCCGAAAGCAGCGTCACATTCCTGTGTCCACATAAATTTTTGATTGGCTTCTGTTAATTTATGAAGTGGTCTTGCAATCATCGAGAAGCCTTTGACGAATTTTCTGTAATAGGTGCATAATCCTAGAAAACTTCGAAGCTGGTGAACATCTGCTGGACGATTCCAATTTTTCACGGCCGATATCTTCTCCGGATCAGTCCTAACTCCTTCCGCCGAAATGATGTGTCCAAGGTAGGCGACTTCATTACAAAACAAACTGCACTTCGAAGGGCTTAACTTCAAATTAGCTTCCTTTAATTTTTGTAGCACCCGCCTGAGGTTGTTCAGATGTTCATCAAAAGATTTTCCTATGATTATGATATCGTCTAAATAAACAAGACATGCCTCATATGACAGTCCCCGAAGAACCGTTTCCATAAGGCGTTCAAAAGTTGCAGGTGCGTTACATAGACCAAAAGGCATTACATTGAACTGCCATAATCCTTGTCCCGTTGTAAAAGCAGTCTTCTCGCGGTTGTCGGGATGGATCTCTACCTGCCAGTAACCACTCTTCAAGTCTAAAGTCGAGAACCAAGTGTTGCCCGCAAATGTGTCAAGAGTGTCGTCAATCCTTGGCAGAGGGTAACTATCCTTTTTAGTGACGTCATTCAGTCGGCGGTAGTCTACACAAAATCTTGTCGAACCATCCTTCTTTCTTACTAATACAATGGGAGACGCCCATGGACTTGTTGATGGTTCGATGACGTCATTTTCTTCCATATCTTTAATTAAATTCTGCACCTCTTCTTGCTTGGCAAAAGGTAATCGTCTAGGGTGCTGTTTAATAGGAGAGTGATCTCCCGTGTCAATTCGGTGTTGTGCCATTTTAGTTCGTCCAAAGTCTTCAGATGTTTGGGAAAATAAACTTTGGAATTCTCTAATTAAATTTTCCGCAGCTTCCAACTGTTTTGGATTTAAGTCTGTATTTTGTAACAAATCCTTGACTAAATTATCTGAAGATTTCTCAGAGTGACTGGAATTTTGACTTATGCACGTCACAGGAGCACATGACGCTATCACCTCTCCTTTCTTGATAGTCCTCGTCTTATCACTGATGTTAGTAATTCTGACTGGAATGGTCTTTTTCGAGAGGTCTACCACAGAAGAAGCCACCAATACTCCTGCTTGTGTACTATTGTCTTCTGGATAATCTATATGGCCAAATCGATAATTAGTTTTATTTTTAATTACAGCAGGAACCAAACATTCTGTTCTTGCATCTAGATTAATGTCTTCTTTGGCTATAACTATTTGTTTACATTCAATTTCGTTATTTAATCCAAAAAGACTTATTTCTTCAAATTTTGAGATCATTTTGTTATTTTTGAAATCAAGTCTGAAGTCAAACTTCTTCAGAAAATCTAGTCCGATTAAGCAAGGATCTGTTATGTCAGCCACATATGCCGTATGGTAATATTTCGTTCCTCCAAAGTTGATAGTTAAATTGGCCTTTCCATATATGTCTATCTTGTCGCCCGTCACAGTTTGCAGGGTAACGCATGGTGGAGTCCAGATGAGTTTACATTTCAATTTTCGAGCCAAATCTTCTCTTATTATTGTCACATTGGCTCCTGTATCGACAATCATACGGCACTGAATTCCGTTAATAAAGCCTATCACATATAATTCGTTATCACCGCCGCTCATTTTTGATATCTGGAGGATCTTCAGGTGGGGCTTTTCATTCTCTGGCAACCTCCGCCCCGCGAGATGACCAAAATTTAGTTTCCCTGCTGACTGTTTGAATTTATCTCACGTTCGTGGATTTTGGGGCAATTTCTTCGGAGATGTCCTGTATCACCGCATCCCCAGCACGTGAGATTCTGTCTTCTTGAACTTGTTCTTCCGTATTTTAAAGCTTCAATTTCTTGATTTATTTTCCTAATTTCTTTCAAGACGTCGTTCTCAGTGTCTGAGCTTTTGTTCACCGTTGCCCCTCGGACTGAATGACGATCTCTTCGGCTGGCTTGTGTAGCTGCTTCCAACTTTAAGGCATATAGTAGTGCAGCCTTTAAATCCTGTACATCTGCCATTTGTACCGCTCTCTGCACTTCTGGATCTTTTATTCCGTCTACAAAATATTGCAGTGACAGCATTTCCCGTACATTTGTTGGACAGTCAATGAATGCTAAATTTGCAAGCCGTTCAATTTCCGAGGCAAACTCTTGAAGGGTTTCACTCGATTTTTGATGGCGGCTCTTCATTTGTATTCTCGTATAATCCTTGAAGAATTTTTCGCCGAATCTCATTTCAAGTGCACAACTTAAAGTCTCAAAATTGAGTTGCGTCATATCGGGCAATGTTTGCAGCACGTCGGCGGCTTCTCCTCTTAAAGATGCTGCCAGTTGACAAGCTTTCACCTCGTCACTCCATTTGTTCGCTTCAGCTACAATGGTGAATTGGGTCTTGTAAACTTGCCAGGAACTCTTTCCATCGTATGTCGACAGCTTAATGTGCACGGGAGAAGCAGGCGGATTCCTAAATTCTTCATAATTACCACTAGACGCTGAAAGTTTCTTCTCAAGATCTTGTACTTTTTTATTTAGCTTTTCATCTACTTCACCTAGTATTTTCTCTTCAACGTTACTGATTTTCTCTTCAACGTTACTGATTTTCTCTTCAACTTTACAAACTTCATTCTGAATTTTCTCTTCTACTTCCGCCATTTTCCGTTCCATTTTCTGTTCAACATTACTAACTTCATTCTGAATTTTCTCTTCTACTTCCTCTATTTTCTTTTCTACCGAGCCTATTCTTCTCTCTACCGACGAGAACTTTTCTTCTAAAGTTTTCTTCATTTCTTCTTGGCCTTTATTAACCTTTTCAGTCACATCTTCTTGGCATTTGTTCATCTTTTCCGCCAACTCTTCTTGGCCTTTATTCATTTTTTCCGCCAACTCTTCTTGGCCTTTATTCATTTTTTTCGCCAACTTTTCTTGGCCTTTCGTCAATTCTGCCTTTATTCCATTAATAGCTTCTAACAGTTCTTTCAGTTGACCATCCATTGTTCTTGTTTTCGCCATAAGATCCCGACTCCTGACACCAAATGTTACAGCGTATATAGGGTTCTTTCGATCTTATGGTTAGACAACTTCAAACTCTTTTCTCTTAGAAAAGTAGAAAATAATTTATTTACAGATCTTCAGAACAACAGAGTCTTCGAAACTCACAAATATTACAAGATATTCCAAAATAACTGTTTAAATCTATCGAACAAGTACAAATATAGGTCGCAGAGACTCTTTATACAATGTCTCAACACTATATCACATTCAAAACAACGTAGATAAAACTCAATACATCAAGCAAACTTGCTTGGACAATCTCTAGTAGCTCACTCAATGACTGACTGGTAAATAATAACAACAACAGCTCGTATCGCTCTCCTTATATATAGTCTCGTAGCATGTGCTAGAAATTTCTAGAAAAACCTGGAGAACCACGGAACAACAAACAATGTATCAGTAGACCTAAGGGGGGTTACCATAAATAGGGTAGGGTTACCATCGCCAACAATCGCCAAATTTGGCGACAAAAATTAGTCGCCAAAAGTGACGCCAACTTGGCGATATCTCAAATATTTCGCAAAGCTGCCATAGACATTCACTGAAAATAATAGACAAGTTTGCTTGATAACAGAGACAATGTAACAAAAACTAATATTAGTAAAGAAATGGAGCTTAATAAGATTATTTACATTATTTTACAGTACAAACACTAACTATTTACAAAATTCGTAACAATATGAACTGTAATATGTAAAGGCACTCTATTTAAAGTACCCATTGTTGAACTTTATTTTACAACAATAGAGCATTCCCAAAATTAGTTTTTTTAGTTATACTTTGTCGTAAAATTGAATATGTTAAAAAGTTAAATACAATAATATGACTGAATATTGATAATCGCCACAATATAATAATGTAAACAGAGAATGAACGTAAATATGAAGAGTAATATATAAAGACACACTAATTACAGTTCACATTGTTGAACTTTATTTACAACAATACAGCATTCCCAAAACTGGTTTTTTCTCTTATACATTGTCGTAAAATTGAATACGTTATAGCGTTAAATGCAACAATATGACTGTTTATTGATAAGCGCAACAATATAAAAATATACACAAAGAATGAATATAATTAAGAACTGTAATAAGTAAAGACACTCTAATAACAGTTCCCACTGTTAAAATTTTTTTTACAACAATACAGCATTCCGAAATTAGATTTTTCTGTTATACATTGTCGTAAAATTGAATAAGTTATAGCGTTAAATGCAACAATATGACTGTTTACTGATAACAACAACAATATAAAAATATAAATAAAGAATAAATACAAATGTGAACTGTAATATGTAAAGACACTCTAATTACAGTTCCCATTGTTGAACTTTATTTTACAACAATACAGCATTCCCAAAATTGGATTTTTCTGATATAAATTATCGTAAAATTGAATAAGTTATAGCGTTAAATGCAACAATATGACTGTTTATTGACAAGCGCAACAATATAAAGATATAAACGAAGAATGAATACAAATATGAACTGTAATATATAAAGGCACTCAATTAAATTTCCCATTGTTGAACCTTATTTTACAACAATACAGCATTCACCAAATTAGTTTTTTCTGTTATACACTGTCGTAAAATTGAATATGTTACAGCGATTAATACACCAATAATGTCTATGTATTGATAAATGCAACTATATAAAAGTGTAAGCAAATCTTGAATATAAATATGAACTGCAATGTGTAAATCACTGTAATTACAGTTTCCATTGTTGAACATTATTTTACAACAATACAGCATTCCAAAAAGCAGATTTATCTGTTATACATTGTCGTAAAATTGAATAAGTTATAGCGTTAAATGCAACAATATGACTGTTTATTGATAAGGGCAACAATATAAAACTGTAAACAAAGAATGATTATAAATATGAACTGTAATAAGTAAAGACACTCTAATTACAGTTCCCATTGTTGAAATATATTTTACAACAATACAGCATTACCAAATTAGATTTTTCTGTTATACATTGTCGTAAAATTGGATAAGTTATAGCGTTGAATGCAACAATATGATTGTTTATTGATAACCGCAACAATATAAAAATATAAAAAAAGAATGAATACAAATGTGAACTGTAATATGTAAAGACACTCTAATTACAGTTCCCATTGTTGAACTTTATTTTACAACAATACAGCATTCCCAAAATTAGATTTTTCTGTTATCCATTTTCGAAAAATTGAATAAGTTATAGCGTTAAATGCAATAATATGACTTTTTATTGATAAGCGCAACAGTATAAAAATATAAACAAAAAATGAATACAAATATGAACTGTAATATGTAAAGACACTATATTTAAAGTTCTCATTGTTGAACTTTATTTTATAACAATACAGCGTTCCCAAAATTAGATTTTTCTGTTATGCTTTGTCGTAAAATTGAATACGTTATAGCGTTAAATGCAACAATATGACTGTTTATTGATAAGCTCAACAATATAAAAATATAAACAAAGAATGAATACAACTATGAACTGTAATATTTAAAGACGCTTTATTTGAAGTTCCCATTGTTGAACTTTATTTTACAACAATACAGCATTCCCAAAATTAGTTTTTTCTGTTATGCTTTGTCGTAAAATTGAATACGTTATAGCGTTAAATGCAACAATATGACTGTATATTCATAAGCGCAACAATATAATAATGTAAACAATGAATGAACATAAATATGAACAGTAATATGTAAAGACACTCTAATTACAGTTCCCATTGTTGAACTTTATTTTACAACAATACAGCATTCCCAAAATTAGTTTTTTCTGTTATACATTGTCGTAAAATTGAATACGTTACAGCGTTAAATGCAACAATATGTCTATGTATTGATAAATGCAACAATATAAAAGTGTAAGCAAATCTTGAATATAAATATGAACTGCAATGTGTAAATCACTGTAATTACAGTTTCCATTGTTGAACATTATTTTACAACAATACAGCATTCGAAAAATCAGATTTATCTGTTATATACTGTCGTAAAATTGAATAACTTATAGCGTTAAATGCAACAATATGACTGTTAATTGATAAGCGCAACAATATAAAAATATACAAAAAGAATGAATACAATTATGAACTGTAATAAGTAAAGACACTCTAATTACAGTTCCCATTGTTGAAATTTATTTTACAACAATACAGCATTCCCAAAATTAGATTTTTCTGTTATACATTGTCGTAAAATTGTAAAAATTACAGCGTTAAATGCAACAATATGACTGTTTATTGATGAACGCAACAATATAAATATGTAAACAAACAATGATTATAAATATGAACTGTAATATGTAAAGACACTCTAATTACAGTTCCCATTGTTGAAGTTTATTTTACAACAATACAGCATTCCCAAAATTAGATTTTTCTGTTATACATTGTCGTAAAATTGAACACGTTACAGCTTTAAATGAAACAATATGTCTATGTATTGATAAATGCAACAATATAAAAGTGTAAGCTAATCTTGAATATAAATATAAACTGCAATCTGTCAATCACTTTAATTAGAGTTTCCATTGTTAAACTTTATTTTACAACAATGCAGCATTCCCCAAATTAGATTTTTCTGTTATACATTACCGTAAAATTGAATAAGTTACAGTGTTAAATGCAACAATATGACTGTTTATTGATAAGGGCAACAATATAAAAATGTAAACAAAGAATGATTATAAATATGAACTGTAATATGTAAAGACACTCTAATTACAGTTCCCATTGTTGAACATTATTTTAAAACAATACAGCATACCCAAAATTAGATTTTTCTGTTATACAATGTCGTAAAATTGAATACATTACAGCGTTAAATGCAACAATATGTCCATGTATTGATAAATGCAACAATATAAAAGTGTAAGCAAATCTTGAATATAAATAAGAACTGCAATGTGTAAATCACTGTAATTAAAGTTTCCATTGTTGAACATTATTTTACAACAATACAGTATTCAAAAAATCGGATTTATCTGTTTTACATTGTCGTAAAATTGAATTAGTTATAGCGTTAAATGCAACAATATGACTGTTTATTGATAAGCGCAACAATAAAAAATATATACACAAAGAATGAATATAATTATGAACTGTAATAAGTAAAGACACTCTAATTACAGTTCCCATTGTTGAAATTTATTTTACAACAATACAGCATTCCCAAAATTAGATTTTTCTGTTATACATTGTCGTAAAATTGAATAAGTTATAGCGTTAAATGCAACAATCTGACTGTTTATTGATAAACGCAACAATATAAAATATAAACAAAGAATGAATACAAATGTGAACTGTAATATGTAAAGACACTCTAATTGCAGTTCCCATTGTTGAACTTTATTTTACAACAATAAAGCATTCCCGAAATTAGATTTTTCTGTTATACATTGTCGTAAAATTGAATACGTTACAGCGTTAAATGCAACAATATGTCCATGTATTGATAAATGCAACAATATAAAAGTGTAAGCTAATCTTGAATATAAATAAGAACTGCAATGTGTAAATCACTGTAATTACAGTTTCCATTGTTGAACATTATTTTACAACAATACAGTATTCCAAAAATCGGATTTATCTGTTTTACATTGTCGTAAAATTGAATAAGTTATAGCGTTAAATGCAACAATATGACTGTTTATTGATAAGCGCAACAATAAAAAAATATACACAAAGAATGAATACAATTATGAACTGTAATAAGTAAAGACACTCTAATTACAGTTCCCATTGTTAAAATTTATTTTTCAAAAATACAGCATTCCCAAAATTAGATTTTTCTGTTATACATTGTCGTAAAATTGAATACGTTATAGCGTTAAATGCAACAATATGACTGTTTATTGATAAGCGCAACAATATAAAAATATAAACAAAGAATGAATACAAATGTGAACTGTAATATGTAAAGACACTCTAATTACAGTTCCCATTGTTGAACTTTATTTTACAAAAATACAGGATTCCCAAAATTAGATTTTTCTGTTATACATTGTCGTAAAATTGAATAAATTACAGCGTTAAATGTAACAATATGACTGGTTATTGATGAACGCAACAATATAAAAATATACAAAAAGAATGAATACAATTATGAACTGTAATAAGTAAAGACACTCTAATTACAGTTCCCATTGTTGAAATTTATTTTACAACAATACAGCATTCCCAAAATTAGATTTTTCTGTTATACATTGTCGTAAAATTGAATAAATTACAGCGTTAAATGCAACAATATGACTTTTTATTGATGAACGCAACAATATAAATATGTAAACAAAGAATGATTATAAATATGAATTGTAATATGTAAAGACACTCTAATTACAGTTCCCATTGTTGAACTTTATTTTACAACAATACAGCATTCCCAAAATTAGATTTTTCTGTTATACATTGTCGTAAAATTGAATACGTTACAGCTTTAAATGAAACAATATGTCTATGTATTGATAAATGCAACAATATAAAAGTGTAATCTAATCTTGAATATAAATATAAACTGCAATCTGTCAATCACTTTAATTAGAGTTTCCATTGTTAAACTTTATTTTACAACAATGCAGCATTCCCAAAATTAGATTTTTCTGTTATACATTATCGTAAAATTGAATAAGTTACAGTGTTAAATGCATCAATATGACTGTTTATTGATAAGGGCAACAATATAAAACTGTAAACAAAGAATGATTATAAATATGAACTGTAATATGTAAAGACACTCTCAATACAGTTCCCATTGTTGAACTTTATTTTACAACAATACAGCATTCCAAAAATTAGAATTTTCTGTTATGCATTATCGTAAAATTGAATACGTTACAGCGTTAAATGCAACAATATGTCTATGTATTGATAAGTGCTAATATATAAAAATGTAAGCAAATCTTGAATATAAATAGAAACTGAAATCTGTAAATCACTCTAATTACAGTTTCCATTGTGGAAATTTGTTTTAAAACAATGCAGCATTCCCAAAATCAGAATTTTCTGTTATACATTGTCGTAAAATTGAATAAGTTACAGCGTTAAATGCAACAATATGACTGTTTATTGATAAGCGCAACAATATAAAAATATAAACAGAGAATGAATACAAATATGAACTGTAATATATAAAGGCACTCAACTAAATTTCCCAATGTAAAACTTTATTTTACAACAAAACAGCATTCACCAAATTAGATTTTTCTGTTATACATTGAGGTAAAATTGAATAATTTATAGCGTTAAATTCAACAATATCACTGTATATTGATAAGCGCAACAATATAATAATGCAAACAAAGAATGAACATAAATATGAACTGTAATATGTAAATACACTCTAATTACAGTTCGCATAGTTGAACTTTATTTTACAACAATACAGCATTAACAAAATTAGATTTTTCAGTTATCCATTGTCGAAAAATTGAATAAGTTATAGCGTTAAATGCAATAATATGACTTTTTATTGATAAGCGCAACAATATAAAAATAAAACCAAGAATGAATACAAATATGAACTGTTATGTGTAAAGACACTCTATTTAAAGTTCTCATTGTTGAACTTTATTTTATAACAATACAGCGTTCCCAAAATTAGATTTTTCTGCTATACTTTGTCGTAAATTTGAATAATTTAAAGCGTGAAATACAACAATGTGACTATTTTTTGATAAGTGCAACAATATAATATGTAAGCCAAGCTTGAATACAAATATGAACAAGAATCTGTAAATCACTCTAATTGCAGTTTCCATTGTTGAACTTTATTTTACAACAATACTGCATTCCCCAAATTAGATTTTTCTGTTATACATTGTCGTAAAATTGAATAAGTTATAGCGTTAAATGCAACAATATGACTGTTTATTGATAAGCTCAACAATATAAAAATATAAACAAAGAATGAATACAACTATGAACTGTAATATTTAAAGACGCTTTATTTGAAGTTCCCATTGTTGAACTTTATTTTACAACAATACAGCATTCCCAAAATTAGTTTTTCTGTTATGCTTCGTAGTAAAATTGAATACGTTATAGCGTTAAATGCAACAATATGACTGTAAATTCATAAGCGCAACAATATAATAATGTAAACAATGAATGAACATAAATATGAACAGTAATATGTAAAGACACTCTAATTACAGTTCCCATTGTTGAACTTTATTTTACAACAATACAGCATTCCCAAAATTAGTTTTTTCTGTTATACATTGTCGTAAAATTGAATACGTTACAGCGTTAAATGCAACAATATGTCTATGTATTGATAAATGCAACAATATAAAAGTGTAAGCAAATCTTGAATATAAATATGAACTGCAATGTGAAAATCACTGTAATTACAGTTTCCATTGTTGAACATTATTTTACAACAATACAGCATTCCAAAAATCAGATTTATCTGTTATATACTGTCGTAAAATTGAATAAGTTATAGCGTTAAATGCAACAATATGACTGTTTATTGATAAGCGCAACAATATAAAAATATACAAAAAGAATGAATACAATTATGAACTGTAATAAGTAAAGACACTCTAATTACAGTTCCCATTGTTGAAATTTATTTTACAACAATACAGCATTCCCAAAATTAGATTTTTCTGTTATACATTGTCGTAAAATTGTAAAAATTACAGCGTTAAATGCAACAATATGACTGTTTATTGATGAACGCAACAATATAAATATGTAAACAAAGAATGATTATAAATATGAACTGTAATATGTAAAGACACTCTAATTACAGTTCCCATTGTTGAACTTTATTTTACAACAATACAGCATTCCCAAAATTAGATTTTTCTGTTATACAATGTCGTAAAATTGAATACGTTACAGCTTTAAATGAAACAATATGTCTATGTATTGATAAATGCAACAATATAAAAGTGTAAGCTAATCTTGAATATAAATATAAACTGCAATCTGTCAATCACTTTAATTAGAGTTTCCATTGTTAAACTTTATTTTACAACAATGCAGCATTCCCCAAATTAGATTTTTCTGTTATACATTACCGTAAAATTGAATAAGTTACAGTGTTAAATGCAACAATATGACTGTTTATTGATAAGGGCAACAATATAAAACTGTAAACGAAGAATGATTATAAATATGAACTGTAATATGTAAAGACACTCTAATTACAGTTCCCATTGTTGAAATTTATTTTACAACAATACAGCCTTCCCAAAATTAGATATTTCTGTAATGCATTGTCGTAAATTGAATAAATTACAGTGTTAAATGCAACATTATGACTGTATATTGATAAATGCAACAATATAAAAATGTAAACAAAGCATGAATATAAATATGAACTGTAATATGTAAAGACGCTCTATTTAAAGTACCCATTGTTGAACTTTATTTTACAAAAATACAGCATTCCCAAAATTACATTTTTCTCTTATACATTGTCTTAAAATTGAATACGTTACAGCGTTAAATGTAACAATATGTCTATGTATTTATAAATGCAACAATATAAAAGTATAAGCTAATCTTGAATATAAATATGAATTGCAATCTGTAAATCACTGTAATTAGAGTTTCCATTGTTGACCCTTATTTTACAACAATACAGCATTCCAAAAATCAGATTTTCTGTTATACATTGTCGTAAAATTGAATAAGTTATAGCGTTAAATGCAAAATATGACTGTTTATTGATAAGGGCAACAATATAAAACTGTAAACAAAGAATGATTATAAATATGAACTGTAATATGTAAAGACACTCTCAATACAGTTCCCATTGTTGAACTTTATTTTACAACAATACAGCATTCCAAAAATTAGAATTTTCTGTTATGCATTATCGTAAAATTGAATACGTTACAGCGTTAAATGCAACAATATGTATATGTATTGATAAGTGCTAATATATAAAAATGTAAGCAAATCTTGAATATAAATAGAAACTGAAATCTGTAAATCTCTCTAATTACAGTTTCCATTGTGGAAATTTGTTTTACAACAATGCAGCATTCCCAAAATCAGAATTTTCTGTTATACATTGTCGTAAAATTGAATAAGTTACAGCGTTAAATGCAACAATATGACTGTTTATTGATAAGCGCAACAATATAAAAATATAAACAGAGAATGAATACAAATATGAACTGTAATATATAAAGGCACTCAACTAAAGTTCCCATTGTAGAACTTTATTTTACAACAATACAGCGTTCACCAAATTAGATTTTTCTGCTATACATTGAGGTAAAATTGAATAATTTATAGCGTTAAATTCAACAATATCACTGTATATTGATAAGCGCAACAATATAATAATGTAAACAAAGAATGAACATAAATATGAACTGTAATATGTAAATACACTCTAATTACAGTTCGCATTGTTGAACTTTATTTTACAACAATACAGCATTAACAAAATTAGATTTTTCTGTTATCCATTGTCGAAAAACTGAATAAGTTATAGCGTTAAATGCAATAACATGACTTTTTATTGATAAGCGCAACAATATAAAAATAAAACCAAGAATGAATACAAATATGAACTGTAATGTGTAAAGACACTCTATTTAAAGTTCTCATTGTTGAACTTTATTTTATAACAATACAGCGTTCCCAAAATTAGATTTTTCTGCTATACTTTGTCGTAAATTTGAATAATTTAAAGCGTGAAATACAACAATGTGACTATTTATTGATAAGTGCAACAATATAATATGTAAGCCAAGCTTGAATACAAATATGAACAAGAATCTGTAAATCACTCTAATTGCAGTTTCCATTGTTGAACTTTATTTTACAACAATACTGCATTCCCCAAATTAGATTTTTCTGTTATACATTGTCGTAAAATTGAATAAGTTATAGCGATAAATGCAACAATATGACTGTTTATTGATAAGCTCAACAATATAAAAATATAAACAAAGAATGAATACAATTATGAACTGTAATAAGTAAAGACACTCTAATTACAGTTCCCATTGTTGAAATTTATTTTACAACAATACAGCATTCCCAAAATTAGATTTTTCTGTTATACATTGTCGTAAAATTGAATAAGTTATAGCGTTAAATGCAACAATCTGACTGTTTATTGATAAACGCAACAATATAAAAATATAAACAAAGAATGAATACAAATGTGAACTGTAATATGTAAAGACACTCTAATTGCAGTTCCGATTGTTGAACTTTATTTTACAACAATACAGCATTAACAAAATTAGATTTTTCTGTTATACATTGTCGTAAAATTGAATACGTTACAGCGTTAAATGCAACAATATGTCCATGTATTGATAAATGCAACAATATAAATTTTAAGCTAATCTTGAATATAAATAAGAACTGCAATGTGTAAATCACTGTAATTACAGTTTCCATTGTTGAACATTATTTTACAACAATACAGTATTCCAAAAATCGGATTTATCTGTTTTACATTGTCGTAAAATTGAATAAGTTATAGCGTTAATTGCAACAATATGACTGTTTATTGATAAGCGCAACAATAAAAAAATATACACAAAGAATGAATACAATTATGAACTGTAATAAGTAAAGACACTCTAATTGCAGTTCCCATTGTTGAAATTTATTTTACAACAATACAGCATTCCCAAAATTAAATTTTTCTGTTATACATTGTCGTAAAATTGAATACGTTATAGCGTTAAATGCAACAATATGACTGTTTATTGATAAGCGCAACAATATAAAAAAATAAACAAAGAATGAATACAAATGTGAACTGTAATATGTAAAGACACTCTAATTACAGTTCCCATTGTTGAACTTTATTTTACAAAAATACAGCATTCCCAAAATTAGATTTTTCCCAGCTAAAAATGAACTGCAGAAATTTAACAAAAAAACTGCAGCTGGAAGACTGCGGTGAATTGGCCATTTCCACTATAGAATTTTTGCGGTTGATACAACTACAAAATTACTGTAGTTTGTAAACTGCAGTAATTTCGTGGTTGCTGTATCGACCTAAAAAATACCGCAGTTATTTTGTAGTTGCATCAACCTCAAAAATTCTGTAGTGGAATCGGCCAATTCACCGTAGTCTTCCAACTGCAGTTTTTTCTGCAGTTCATTTCTATCAAGGCTCGCTGGAAGAAAACTTTTTAGCTTTTTGTTACAAGCTAAACACTTCTACGGTTTACAAAATCAATCTTAATTGAAATCTTTCTTTTTCATGTCAACAAATATTTTGGTTAACTTGACAATAATATGAAAATGTAATAACCTTGAATATTGCCAGGGTAAAAAAAAATTCTTAAAAACACAATTTATGTCGGATGAGATTATTTACCTCAAAAGATCACAAAAAGACGAGAATTTCAGCAACACATCATTGAAAAAAAGCGAATTTCATAGAAAGATCAGAAAAAATACTCAAATTAACTCTAGCACCAAAATAGTAGCTAAAAAATTCTAGATATTATTTTCACGCTGAGTTAATGAGTACTCTTCCAGATCTCTCTACAAAATTCGCTTTTTTTTCAATGGTGTGTTGCTGAAATTCCCGTCTTTTTGTGATCTTTTTAAGTAAATCTCATCCTTTGACATAAATTGTGTTTTTAAGAAATTTTTTGACTTAAATCAGTTTTTTCTGCAATTTTTTCATGTAAATTTCATTTTCTCTACAAATCAAGATTTCTCGGTATCCTTTAATGAAATTTGGGCTTTTTCCTATGATATTTCGGCTAAAATCACATTCGTGATCCTTTGATTGAAATAGCACATGCTGAGATTCTTTAATGCAGATTGCACTTTCAAAAAAAGAAAAAAAAAAGAAGCCAGTTTTGCTTTACAGAATTTTTTTCAATTTCACATCTCACAAACCTAGAAAATCAAACTGTCGAAAACTAAAAACACAAAACAAGGATTTTACTATTTTGGATCTGTTGTATGGAAAAAAGGAAATTTTCATGAAAAGAAAAAAAAAAAACTATATATAAAAACAAAAATTAACTTGTTGGAAACAATTTGGAATCTATTATAGTTTTCAATTAGAAATGATTTTCATCTATGGTGTAAAATATAAAATTTTCCCAAAAATTTAATCGGTGAAATTTCTTTAAAAATTGAAGAAAAGTCCGAAGAATCTCATCCCTGATTAAATTCATCGAATGCAGAAAAACAGCATATTTTCTCAATTTATCGCATAAGAAATGGAAAAAATTTCAATTTCTTACATCAGATGCAGAAAATTTGCTAATTTTATCAATTAAGTGAGAAAAACTTGCGAATTTTGTTGATCAGGCGACGAAAGATCGCGCATTTTGTCGGTCAGCTTTGTAAAAAATTGTAAGCTTTCTTGATCAGCTTTGTAAAAAACATGAATTTCCCCGATCAGCTTTGCAAAAATTATGAATTTTCTTGATTGGCTTAATAAAAATTGTGAACTTTGTTGATCAGATGCTGAAAGATAGTGCATCCTCATCATTGGCTTCATAAAAATTATGAATTTTCTCGATCGGTTTTGCAAAATTGTGTATTCCATTGATCAGAAGTAGAAAGATTTTGGATTTTTTTCATCGTTTTTTTAAAAATAATGATTTTTCTCGATTGGTTTTGCAAAAATTGTGAATTTTATTGATCAGACACGGAAATATTTTGGATCTTTTTCATCGATTTTGTAAAAATAATGGAATTTCTTGATCGCTTTTGCAAAAATAGTTAATTTTGTCAATCAGACGCAGAAAGATTGTGGATTTTCGTCACCAATTTTGTAAAAATAATGGATTTTCTTGTTCGGTTTTGCAAAAATTGTGAATTATATTGATCAGACACGGAAATATTTTGGATCTTTTTCATCGATTTTGTAAAAATAATGAATTTTCTTGATCGCTTTTGCAAAAATAGTGAATTTTGGCAATCAGAAGTGGAAAGATTGTGGATTTTCTTCACCGATTTTGTAAAAACAATGAATTTTCTTGTTCGGTTTTGCAAAAATTTTGAATTTTATAGATCAGACATAGAAATATTTTGGATTTTCTTAATCGATTTTGTAAAAATAACGAATTTTCTCGATCGCTTTGGTAAAAATAGTGAATTTTGTTGATCAGACTCGGAAAGATTGTGGATTTTCTTCACGGATTTCGTAAAAATAATGAATTTTCTTGATCGGTTTTGCAAAAATTGTGAATTTTGGCAATCAGAAGTGGAAAGATTTTGGATTTTCTTCACCGATTTTGTAAAAATAATGAATTTTCTTGATCGATTTTGCAAAAATTGTGAATTTTATTGATCAGACATGGAAAGATTTTGGATTTTCTTAATCGATTTTGTAAAAATAATTAATTTTCTCGATCGTTTTTGCAAAAATAGGGAATTTTGTTGATCAGATGCGGAAAGATTGTGGATTTTCTTCACCGATTTTGTAAAAATAATGAATTTTCTTGATCGCTTTTGCAAAAATAGTGAATTTTGGCAATCAGAAGTGGAAAGATTTTGGATTTTCTTCACCGATTTTGTAAAAATAATGAATTTTCTTGATCGATTTTGCAAAAATTGTGAATTTTATTGATCAGACATGGAAAGATTTTGGATTTTCTTAATCGATTTTGTAAAAAAAATGAATTTTCTCGATCGCTTTTGCAAAAATAGTGAATTTTGTTGATCAGATGCGGAAAGATTGTGGATTTTCTTCACCGATTTTGTAAAAATAATGAATTTTCTTGATCAGACGCAGAAAGATTGTGGATTTTCTTCACCGATTTTGTAAAAATAATGAATTTTCTTGATCGCTTTTGCAAAAATAGTGAATTTTGGCAATCAGACGTGGAAAGATTGTGCATTTTCTTCATCGATTTTGTAAAAATAATGAATTTTCTCGATCGCTTTTGCAAAAATAGTGAATTTTGTTGATCAGATGCGGAAAGATTGTGGATTTTCTTCACCGATTTTGTAAAAAAAATGAATTTTCTTGATCGCTTTTGCCAGAGCCCGATCAAGCTGAAGTTGGGCCCAGGGCCTGTTTAAAAATTGGGCCCCCCTACCAACCCATTTTCGGTGACACTTTCACAAAAAAAAGGTTTATTTGACGAGTTGACAAAGTTACTTGGGCAAAAAGTGCCTTGGTTAAAAGCTTCTAAAATTTTTATTAAGTCATTCAGAATATTTAAATTTACATTTCATATTTTATAAAACAATGTTATTTGTAAAGTATTTTATTAAGAGGAAAAAAATCAGCCACATAATTTGTGGGCCCCTGAAATGGGTGGGCTCAGGGCCAAGGCCCCAGAGGCACGTGCATTAATCAGGCCCTGGCTTTTGCAAAAATAGTGAATTTCGTCAATCAGACGTGGACAGATTTTGGATTTTTTTCATCGATCTTGTAAAAATAATGAATTTTCCCGATCTGTTTTGCAAAAATTATTAATTTTATTGATCAGACACAGAAATATTGTGAATTTTCCTCACCAATTTTGTAAAAATAATGGAAATTCTTGATCGCTTTTGCAAAAATAGTTAATTTTGTCAATCAGACGCGGAAAGATTGCGGATTGCCATCACTGATTTTGTAAAAATAATGAATCTTTTTGATCGGTTTTGCAAAAATAGTGAATTTCGTCAATCAGACGCGGACAGATTTTGGATTTTTTTCATCGATCTTGTAAAAATAATGAATTTTCCCGATCTGTTTTGCAAAAATTGTGGATTTTGTTGACCAGACGCGGAAATATTGTGAATTTTCTTCACCGATTTTGTAAAAATAACGAATTTTCTCGATCACTTTGGTAAAAATAGTGAATTTTGTTGATCAGACGCGGAAAGATTGTGGATTTTCTTCACCGATTTTGTAAAAATAATGAATTTTCTTGATCGCTTTTGCAAAAATAGTGAATTTTGTTGATCAAACGCGGAAAGATTGTGGATTTTCTTCACCGATTTTGTAAAAATAATTAATTTTCTTGATCGCTTTTGCAAAAATTGTGAATTTTATTGATCAGACATGGAAAGATTTTGGATTTTCTTAATTGATTTTGTAAAAATAATGAATTTTCTCGATCGCTTTTGCAAAAATAGTGAATTTTGTTGATCAAACGCAGAAAGATTGTGGATTTTCTTCACCGATTTTGTAAAAATAATGAATTTTCTTGATCGCTTTTGCAAAAATAGTGAATTTTGGCAATCAGACGTGGATAGATTGTGGATTTTCATCAATTTTGTAAAAATAATGAATTTTCTTGATCGCTTTTGCAAAAATAGTGAATTTCGGCAATCAGAAGTGGAAAGATTGTGGAATTTTTAACCGATTTTGTAAAAACAATGAATTTTCTTGTTCGTTTTTGCAAAAATTGTGAATTACATTGATCAGATATGGAAATATTTTGGATCTTCTTTATCGATTTTGTAAAAATAATGAATTTTCTCGATCGCTTTTGCAAGAATAGTGAATTTTTGTCAATCAGACGTGGAAAGATTGCGGATTACCGTCACTGATTTTGTAAAAATAATGAATCTTTTTGATCGGTTTTGCAAAAATAGTGAATTGCGTCAATCAGATGCGGACAGATTTTGGATTTTTTTCATCAATCTTGTAAAAATAATGAATTTTCCCGATCTGTTTTGCAAAAATTGTGGATTTTGTTGACCAGACGCGGAAATATTGTGAATTTTCTTCACCGATTTTGTAAAAATAATGAATTTTCTTGATCGCTTTTGTAAAAATAGTGAATTATATTGATCAGACATGGAAATATTTTGGATTTTCTTCATCAATTTTGTAAAAATAATGAATTTTCCTGATCGGTTTTGCAAAAATACTGAAACATGTTGATTAGACACGGAATGATTGTGGATTTTCTTCTGCGGTTTTGTAAAAATAATGAATTTTCTCGTTTGGTTTTGCAAAAATTGTGAATTTTGTTGATCCCAGACGCAGAAATATTATAGATTTTCTTCATTGGCTTCGTAAGAATCGTGAACTTTTTCAACCAGCATCATAAAAGTTATGAATTTTTACGATCAGCTTTTTAAAGATCGCAAATTTTTTTAATCGGTTTCATAAAAATTTTTAGTTCTGAATGATGAGAAGCAGTGAGATTGTGGATTTTCTTAATCAGCTTCGTAAAAATTGTGAACTTTCTCAATTGGCTTTATAAAAATAGTGATTTTTTGTTGACCATATGCCGAAAAATTGTGAATTTTGCCAATCGGCAAAGTATAAATTACAAATTTTGTTGTTTATGCATAGAAAAACATGAATTTTCTCATCACCTTTTTGTAAATCACAATTTTATCGATGAAGACCTGGAAAAACCGCAAATTTTGTTGACAACTTTTTTTTACAACTGTATGTGATGGCTTTTTTGTTTTAGAAGTAACACTAACTCTATCATTTCAATTGATCAATAGCAATAAACATGATCTGTCTTCACAGATCTTAAAGTATATTGTGAAATTTTTCAATTACATAAATAGTTTTTAAGGTATTAAAAACATATTTATCAAAAATATAATCATTGAAACAGCTCTCAGTACACATAGGTAAAAAAAAAATTAAAACAAAGAGAGAAACTTTAGTTTCAAAGTACTAAGCAAATTACTTATAAATAAAGGAAATATTTTTGACTCACATAATATAAACACCACACATGTATTTTGATTTAAGAAATGTAAACAATAGAGAAAAAAGAAAAATTACTTACTGGTGAAATGGTAATCCAACTTTACACTTAAAACCATAATGCTGATAAATACAAAATATGTTTTATTATTTAATGTATAGTGTTTCCTCCAGAATATTTTTTTGCAGTTGCAGTGCCTACCCTTTTTTAAATTGGCATCCTGACCATTTTAAAAATAGTGAAATCCATTTTACTTTGCTATTTTACTGATATGCACAGACACCCACTTGCTAATCTTAATCTAAGGAGAATCTTTTTTAAATATCTCATTTGCAGTTCCATAAATTTAACGATTTTGTTTTCACTGAGTAAGTGATCTGTACAATAGTTTTTTTTTTTTTTTTTTTTTTTTTTTTTTTTTTTTTTTTTTTTTTTTAAATGAGGAAGTTATACTTATTTTCAGACAAAAAAAAAAAAAAAAAAAAAATCCTGCAAACAAAATGAAAACAGTAAAAAATGAGCATTGTAGATTGACCTCAGCTAGCATAAAGAATCCTTTAAAAGTATGGAAGTACAAACAAAATATCTAAAAAAATGTCTTATAAGATTAAAATGACAACGCATATGCTTTCATGCGAGTGAAGGAATATTTCCAAATAATTTTTGTAAATATCTACTCAATACTGTAATGTTTTTATCTGTGTGCCAATAGTAGTTAGTCTTACTGAGTATAATTTTATCATAGTTATTGAATTTTGAAAATAGCACATACTTCTATAAGCGTGGGAAGAACATTCATATGCACACAAATTAACAAGCTTAGAGAAAATATTACAATCTTAATTGAATATATCACTTGTGGGCTGCAATAATGGCACAACTCAAAAAATCAGGTTCTGAGATAAATGGGTTTGAAGTTTCGCCTTGTAATGAAAGTAAGGAAGGCAAGAGTGGCACTTCTGCTATCTGTTGGTGAAATACTAAACTACAAGATGTGCCACTGTTGCTGCTGGAAAGAATACCAATCTGCAATGTTGAGAATGCATTAACTGAAAATTCGTATTGTTCGAGTTGTGCCACTATTGCAGCCCATATACGTGTCTGTCTGAGGTAATTTTACTTTCTAATGAACAGTGACCATTCTCTGATCATCGTCCAAAGCAAGATAAAAAAAAAAAAAAAAAAAAAAAAAAGCCACTTCATCAAATTTAAAATAAATATATTAAAGACATCGATAAGCAGGAAAGGTTGGGTTTGGGTCCTGAAGCCATCAGATGACCGATGAAGTTTTAAACTTAGTCTCTGTGACATTCAGGTGGGCCGATCGCAGCAAAGTTTGTGGAACAGTGCTCTGGTTTGTGTGTCCATCGAAGGTCTTTTTACTTTCAGTTCAACAAGGACCATTTGATTGGAGAAGGTAAAAAATGAACTGACATCACCAGACCAAAAAAAAAAAAAGATTAAAGACATAAAAAAAGTAAAAGGGTTAGGTAAAGGCCATCAGACGCCATTTGCGACTTCCAAGTTTAATGTTCAGTAACAGTCAGAAGTGGGCAGATTTAATATAAAGAAAAAAAATTAGAAAAAAGTTTCTGCAATGTCTGGAAGCATACATTTCCTGTTTATTTTTAAAATTAGCTTTTATTCCAAATTTTAATAAGTCATGCAGATTCTTTTTGATAAATTTTAAATCTAAGTTAAAAACATTGCATTGTTTAAAACCATAGCAGCAGTAACTTCAAAATTATACTAAAAAACACGAACATACACAAAAATAGCAATCAATAAAAAACTGATATTGATACTTGAACTCTTTTCTTTATTATAGTCATAAAGAATTATTCAAATTTATAATAAATAGCTATTTGTTAACTGCACCACTTTTATTATTTTTTAAAGGCTAAAAGAGGTAACATTAATAATCTTTCGATCGTAGATATCCTCATTTGAAATATTTTTATTAATTATGATTTTTTTAAAACAAGGCTCAGTGTTTTGTTAATTATTTAGTCCAATCAAAAAGATAGATCTAGCTCGGTGCATAATTTTACTCATGGCTATATATATAAAATAAATAAATAAATATATCAAAGAAATTTACACACAAAACGGATTACGAACAATAAATACACGCGTAACGTAATACTAATAATACGCCAATAAATCTAACTCGGGGCATAAATTTACGATCTTATCTTAACGTGATTCTATTCAAACACAATAATTAAGCGAAAGTATATAAAAATAATAATAAAACATTGCCAAATCGCTATTACAAGACCGAGCGGGAAAGGGTGACACGCCAGTCTCACATGGTAAACATTAAAGCAATCAAGATATTCAAAGTTGAGTAGTTTCATGTCTTCAACTAAAAATAATGGTGGGGAAAAGGAGATTTTTCGCTGTTTAGCGAAACGGGATTGGCCAATCAGAGGTCTGTATCTTCATGATCTGTTGGTTCTTGGCAAAACTGCTGGGTTTTGATTAGTCAATCTCGTTTTGCTAAATAGTGAAAGTTAGAAATCAGCGTCCATTGCGTGAAAAATAATAAAATTTTCAAATGTAAATTTAAAATGAACTATTTAATCAGAATTATCGTTTTCCTTGTTTGTTTTTATAAAGTAAAAGTAATTTTCATAAAAACTGGAAGTCATTTCAGCGGAAAGTATGTTCCGATGTCCCTCCAAGGACTTTTTTCTTTACGAAAATTTCAAAAAAAGGAAACGAGAATTTTCCGATAAGGGGAGGAGGGGGGTGGGACATGACTCCACTCTAAATTTTGAAAACACAATAAAATTCATTCTTTGCAAGTAGCTAGAAAAAAAAGAAACAAAGAATTTTTCGTTAAAAGGGAGGGGGGGGCAATTATGGGACAGTCATTTGCCCCCCCCCTCTCCTAGATTTTTAAAGATAAGTTGCACAACTTTCATTTTCTTCTCTTTTGAAACGCATAGAAAAATTTATTACTTGCGAGTATCTTTAAAATTAAGGGAATCAAAAATTCCCCGTTAAAAGAGAGGGGGAGGGGCGAAGGGGTTCGGGTAGTGATAAAATTTTTTCGATTTTGAAAGATAAAGGAGGGATTGAAAATGTCATCTGGATGGGAGAGAAAATACGCCCATGCCTAATTTTAATTTTTTTTTTTTTTTTTTTTGTAATAAAAATGTAATTTTTGAGTAAGGAAATAAAGTAAGAACTAATAAATTTTTCACTAAGGAAGTGGGTGGAGGCGGTGGAAAATCCCTCCTTCGATTTCGAAATATAATTGAGTTTACTTTTATCCGATTAAAGTCTGTCAATTTACTGGACGATAATTAGAGTTATAGTGGAGATACATCAGAAAATATATTTCTAAATTAATGATTAGATTACAACTTCAAATTTACTGTAGTATTTCTGAGGTTATAAAGTCTCACATATTTTTTAATTTATGATTATAAAATGACATCATAAGAACTACAGTATTTTTAAAGTTAACAGCTCACAGTATATTTAAAATAAATTACTAAAAAATCACCTCAAATTAACTTTAAAATAACTATAGTGATTTTATAGTTGAGATTGCTCTATAGAGAATTTATAGTTAACTTTAGAAAAACCTCAAAAATACTTTACTTCTTCAAAAAAACTGCAGTTCATTTTCAGCTGGGTTCTGTTATACATTGTCGTAAAATTAAATAAATTACAGCGTTAAATGTAACAATATGACTGGTTATTGATGAACGCAACAATATAAAAATATACAAAAAGAATGAATACAATTATGAACTGTAATAAGTAAAGACACTCTAATTACAGTTCCCATTGTTGAAATTTATTTTACAACAATACAGCATTCCCAAAATTAGATTTTTCTGTTATACATTGTCGTAAAATTGAATAAATTACAGCGTTAAATGCAACAATATGACTGTTTATTGATGAACGCAACAATATAAATATGTAAACAAAGAATGATTATAAATATGAACTGTAATATGTAAAGACACTCTAATTACAGTTCACATTGTTGAACTTTATTTTACAACAATACAGCATTCCCAAAATTAGATTTTTCTGTTATACATTGTCGTAAAATTGAATACGTGGCAGCTTTAAATGAAACAATATGTCTATGTATTGATAAATGCAACAATATAAAAATGTAAGCTAATCTTGAATATAAATATAAACTGCAATCTGTCAATCACTTTAATTAGAGTTTCCATTGTTAAACTTTATTTTACAACAATGCAGCATTCCCAAAATTAGATTTTTCTGTTATACATTATCGTAAAATTGAATAAGTTACAGTGTTAAATGCAACAATATGACTGTTTATTGATAAGGGCAACAATATAAAACTGTAAACAAAGAATGATTATAAATATGAACTGTAATACGTAAAGACACTCTCAATACGATTCCCATTGTTGAACTTTATTTTACAACAATACAGCATTCCAAAAATTAGAATTTTCTGTTATGCATTATCGTAAAATTGAATACGTTACAGCGTTAAATGCAACAATATGTCTATGTATTGATAAGTGCTAATATATAAAAATTTAAGCAAATCTTGAATATAAATAGAAACTGAAATCTGTAAATCACTCTAATTACAGTTTCCATTGTGGAAATTTGTTTTAAAACAATGCAGCATTCCCAAAATCAGAATTTTCTGTTATACATTGTCGTAAAATTGAATAAGTTACAGCGTTAAATGCAACAATATGACTGTATATTGATAAGCGCAACAATATAAAAATATAAACAGAGAATGAATACAAATATGAACTGTAATATATAAAGGCACTCAACTAAAGTTCCCATTGTAAAACTTTATTTTACAACAATACAGCATTCACCAAATTAGATTTTTCTGTTATACATTGAGGTAAAATTGAATAATTTATAGCGTTAAATTCAACAATATCACTGTATATTGATAAGCGCAACAATATAAAAATATAAACAGAGAATGAATACAAATATGAACTGTAATATATAAAGGCACTCAACTAAAGTTCCCATTGTAGAACTTTATTTTACAACAATACAGTATTCACCAAATTAGATTTTTCTGTTATCCATTGTCGAAAAATTGAATAAGTTATAGCGTTAAATGCAATAATATGACTTTTTATTGATAAGCGCAACAATATAAAAATAAAACCAAGAATGAATACAAATATGAACTGTAATATTTAAAGACGCTTTATTTAAAGTTCCCATTGTTGAACTTTATTTTACAACAATACAGCATTCTCAAAATTAGTTTTTTCTGTTATGCTTTGTCGTAAAATTGAATACGTTATAGCGTTAAATGCAACAATATGACTGTATATTCATAAGCGCAACAATATAATAATGTAAACAATGAATGAACATAAATATGAACAGTAATATGTAAAGACACTCTAATTACAGTTCCCATTGTTGAACTTTATTTTACAACAATACAGCATTCCCAAAATTAGTTTTTTCTGTTATACATTGTCGTAAAATTGAATACGTTACAGCGTTAAATGCAACAATATGTCTATGTATTGATAAATGCAACAATATAAAAGTGTAAGCAAATCTTGAATATAAATATGAACTGCAATGTGTAAATCACTGTAATTACAGTTTCCATTGTTGAACATTATTTTACAACAATACAGCATTCGAAAAATCAGATTTATCTGTTATATACTGTCGTAAAATTGAATAAGTTATAGCGTTAAATGCAACAATATGACTGTTAATTGATAAGCGCAACAATATAAAAATATACAAAAAGAATGAATACAATTATGAACTGTAATAAGTAAAGACACTCTAATTACAGTTCCCATTGTTGAAATTTATTTTACAACAATACAGCATTCCCAAAATTAGATTTTTCTGTTATACATTGTCGTAAAATTGTAAAAATTACAGCGTTAAATGCAACAATATGACTGTTTATTGATGAACGCAACAATATAAATATGTAAACAAACAATGATTATAAATATGAACTGTAATATGTAAAGACACTCTAATTACAGTTCCCATTGTTGAACTTTATTTTACAACAATACAGCATTCCCAAAATTAGATTTTTCTGTTATACATTGTCGTAAAATTGAACACGTTACAGCTTTAAATGAAACAATATGTCTATGTATTGATAAATGCAACAATATAAAAGTGTAAGCTAATCTTGAATATAAATATAAACTGCAATCTGTCAATCACTTTAATTAGAGTTTCCATTGTTAAACTTTATTTTACAACAATGCAGCATTCCCCAAATTAGATTTTTCTGTTATACATTACCGTAAAATTGAATAAGTTACAGTGTTAAATGCAACAATATGACTGTTTATTGATAAGGGCAACAATATAAAAATGTAAACAAAGAATGATTATAAATATGAACTGTAATATGTAAAGACACTCTAATTACAGTTCCCATTGTTGAACATTATTTTAAAACAATACAGCATACCCAAAATTAGATTTTTCTGTTATACAATGTCGTAAAATTGAATACATTACAGCGTTAAATGCAACAATATGTCCATGTATTGATAAATGCAACAATATAAAAGTGTAAGCAAATCTTGAATATAAATAAGAACTGCAATGTGTAAATCACTGTAATTAAAGTTTCCATTGTTGAACATTATTTTACAACAATACAGTATTCAAAAAATCGGATTTATCTGTTTTACATTGTCGTAAAATTGAATTAGTTATAGCGTTAAATGCAACAATATGACTGTTTATTGATAAGCGAAACAATAAAAAATATATACACAAAGAATGAATATAATTATGAACTGTAATAAGTAAAGACACTCTAATTACAGTTCCCATTGTTGAAATTTATTTTACAACAATACAGCATTCCCAAAATTAGATTTTTCTGTTATACATTGTCGTAAAATTGAATAAGTTATAGCGTTAAATGCAACAATCTGACTGTTTATTGATAAACGCAACAATATAAAATATAAACAAAGAATGAATACAAATGTGAACTGTAATATGTAAAGACACTCTAATTGCAGTTCCCATTGTTGAACTTTATTTTACAACAATAAAGCATTCCCGAAATTAGATTTTTCTGTTATACATTGTCGTAAAATTGAATACGTTACAGCGTTAAATGCAACAATATGTCCATGTATTGATAAATGCAACAATATAAAAGTGTAAGCTAATCTTGAATATAAATAAGAACTGCAATGTGTAAATCACTGTAATTACAGTTTCCATTGTTGAACATTATTTTACAACAATACAGTATTCAAAAAATCGGATTTATCTGTTTTACATTGTCGTAAAATTGAATTAGTTATAGCGTTAAATGCAACAATATGACTGTTTATTGATAAGCGCAACAATAAAAAAATATACACAAAGAATGAATACAATTATGAACTGTAATAAGTAAAGACACTCTAATCACAGTTCCCATTGTTAAAATTTATTTTTCAAAAATACAGCATTCCCAAAATTAGATTTTTCTGTTATACATTGTCGTAAAATTGAATACGTTATAGCGTTAAATGCAACAATATGACTGTTTATTGATAAGCGCAACAATATAAAAATATAAACAAAGAATGAATACAAATGTGAACTGTAATATGTAAAGACACTCTAATTACAGTTCCCATTGTTGAACTTTATTTTACAAAAATACAGCATTCCCAAAATTAGATTTTTCTGTTATACATTGTCGTAAAATTGAATAAATTACAGCGTTAAATGCAACAATATGACTTTTTATTGATGAACGCAACAATATAAATATGTAAACAAAGAATGATTATAAATATGAATTGTAATATGTAAAGACACTCTAATTACAGTTCCCATTGTTGAACTTTATTTTACAACAATACAGCATTCCCAAAATTAGATTTTTCTGTTATACATTGTCGTAAAATTGAATACGTTACAGCTTTAAATGAAACAATATGTCTATGTATTGATAAATGCAACAATATAAAAGTGTAATCTAATCTTGAATATAAATATAAACTGCAATCTGTCAATCACTTTAATTAGAGTTTCCATTGTTAAACTTTATTTTACAACAATGCAGCATTCCCAAAATTAGATTTTTCTGTTATACATTATCGTAAAATTGAATAAGTTACAGTGTTAAATGCATCAATATGACTGTTTATTGATAAGGGCAACAATATAAAACTGTAAACAAAGAATGATTATAAATATGAACTGTAATATGTAAAGACACTCTCAATACAGTTCCCATTGTTGAACTTTATTTTACAACAATACAGCATTCCAAAAATTAGAATTTTCTGTTATGCATTATCGTAAAATTGAATACGTTACAGCGTTAAATGCAACAATATGTCTATGTATTGATAAGTGCTAATATATAAAAATGTAAGCAAATCTTGAATATAAATAGAAACTGAAATCTGTAAATCACTCTAATTACAGTTTCCATTGTGGAAATTTGTTTTAAAACAATGCAGCATTCCCAAAATCAGAATTTTCTGTTATACATTGTCGTAAAATTGAATAAGTTACAGCGTTAAATGCAACAATATGACTGTTTATTGATAAGCGCAACAATATAAAAATATAAACAGAGAATGAATACAAATATGAACTGTAATATATAAAGGCACTCAACTAAATTTCCCAATGTAAAACTTTATTTTACAACAATACAGCATTCACCAAATTAGATTTTTCTGTTATACATTGAGGTAAAATTGAATAATTTATAGCGTTAAATTCAACAATATCACTGTATATTGATAAGCGCAACAATATAATAATGCAAACAAAGAATGAACATAAATATGAACTGTTATATGTAAATACACTCTAATTACAGTTCGCATAGTTGAACTTTATTTTACAACAATACAGCATTAACAAAATTAGATTTTTCAGTTATCCATTGTCGAAAAATTGAATAAGTTATAGCGTTAAATGCAATAATATGACTTTTTATTGATAAGCGCAACAATATAAAAATAAAACCAAGAATGAATACAAATATGAACTGTTATGTGTAAAGACACTCTATTTAAAGTTCTCATTGTTGAACTTTATTTTATAACAATACAGCGTTCCCAAAATTAGATTTTTCTGCTATACTTTGTCGTAAATTTGAATAATTTAAAGCGTGAAATACAACAATGTGACTATTTTTTGATAAGTGCAACAATATAATATGTAAGCCAAGCTTGAATACAAATATGAACAAGAATCTGTAAATCACTCTAATTGCAGTTTCCATTGTTGAACTTTATTTTACAACAATACTGCATTCCCCAAATTAGATTTTTCTGTTATGCATTGTCGTAAAATTGAATAAGTTATAGCGGTAAATGCAACAATATGACTGTTTATTGATAAGCTCAACAATATAAAAATATAAACAAAGAATGAATACAACTATGAACTGTAATATTTAAAGACACTTTATTTGAAGTTCCCATTGTTGAACTTTATTTTACAACAATACAGCATTCCCAAAATCAGTTTTTCTGTTATGCTTTGTAGTAAAATTGAATACGTTATAGCGTTAAATGCAACAATATGACTGTAAATTCATAAGCGCAACAATATAATAATGTAAACAATGAATGAACATAAATATGAACAGTAATATGTAAAGACACTCTAATTACAGTTCCCATTGTTGAACTTTATTTTACAACAATACAGCATTCCCAAAATTAGTTTTTTCTGTTATACATTATCGTAAAATTGAATACGTTACAGCGTTAAATGCAACAATATGTCTATGTATTGATAAATGCAACAATATAAAAGTGTAAGCAAATCTTGAATATAAATATGAACTGCAATGTGAAAATCACTGTAATTACAGTTTCCATTGTTGAACATTATTTTACAACAATACAGCATTCCAAAAATCAGATTTATCTGTTATATACTGTCGTAAAATTGAATAAGTTATAGCGTTAAATGCAACAATATGACTGTTTATTGATAAGCGCAACAATATAAAAATATACAAAAAGAATGAATACAATTATGAACTGTAATAAGTAAAGACACTCTAATTACAGTTCCCATTGTTGAAATTTATTTTACAACAATACAGCATTCCCAAAATTAGATTTTTCTGTTATACATTGTCGTAAAATTGTAAAAATTACAGCGTTAAATGCAACAATATGACTATTTATTGATGAACGTAACAATATAAATATGTAAACAAAGAATGATTATAAATATGAACTGTAATATGTAAAGACACTCTAATTACAGTTCCCATTGTTGAACTTTATTTTACAACAATACAGCATTCCCAAAATTAGATTTTTCTGTTATACATTGTCGTAAAATTGAATACGTTACAGCTTTAAATGAAACAATATGTCTATGTATTGATAAATGCAACAATATAAAAGTGTAAGCTAATCTTGAATATAAATATAAACTGCAATCTGTCAATCACTTTAATTAGAGTTTCCATTGTTAAACTTTATTTTACAACAATGCAGCATTCCCCAAATTAGATTTTTCTGTTATACATTACCGTAAAATTGAATAAGTTACAGTGTTAAATGCAACAATATGACTGTTTATTGATAAGGGCAACAATATAAAACTGTAAACGAAGAATGATTATAAATATGAACTGTAATATTTAAAGACACTCTAATTACAGTTCCCATTGTTGAAATTTATTTTACAACAATACAGCCTTCCCAAAATTAGATATTTCTGTAATGCATTGTCGTAAATTGAATAAATTACAGTGTTAAATGCAACATTATGACTGTATATTGATAAATGCAACAATATAAAAATGTAAACAAAGCATGAATATAAATATGAACTGTAATATGTAAAGACGCTCTATTTAAAGTACCCATTGTTGAACTTTATTTTACAAAAATACAGCATTCCCAAAATTACATTTTTCTCTTATACATTGTCTTAAAATTGAATACGTTACAGCGTTAAATGTAACAATATGTCTATGTATTTATAAATGCAACAATATAAAAGTATAAGCTAATCTTGAATATAAATATGAATCGCAATCTGTAAATCACTGTAATAAGAGTTTCCATTGTTGACCCTTATTTTACAACAATACAGCATTCCAAAAATCAGATTTTCTGTTATACATTGTCGTAAAATTGAATAAGTTATAGCGTTAAATGCAAAATATGACTGTTTATTGATAAGGGCAACAATATAAAACTGTAAACAAAGAATGATTATAAATATGAACTGTAATATGTAAAGACACTCTCAATACAGTTCCCATTGTTGAACTTTATTTTACAACAATACAGCATTCCAAAAATTAGAATTTTCTGTTATGCATTATCGTAAAATTGAATACGTTACAGCGTTAAATGCAACAATATGTATATGTATTGATAAGTGCTAATATATAAAAATGTAAGCAAATCTTGAATATAAATAGAAACTGAAATCTGTAAATCTCTCTAATTACAGTTTCCATTGTGGAAATTTGTTTTACAACAATGCAGCATTCCCAAAATCAGAATTTTCTGTTATACATTGTCGTAAAATTGAATAAGTTACAGCGTTAAATGCAACAATATGACTGTTTATTGATAAGCGCAACAATATAAAAATATAAACAGAGAATGAATACAAATATGAACTGTAATATATAAAGGCACTCAACTAAAGTTCCCATTGTAGAACTTTATTTTACAACAATACAGCGTTCACCAAATTAGATTTTTCTGCTATACATTGAGGTAAAATTGAATAATTTATAGCGTTAAATTCAACAATATCACTGTATATTGATAAGCGCAACAATATAATAATATAAACAAAGAATGAACATAAATATGAACTGTAATATGTAAAGACACTCTAATTACAGTTCGCATTGTTGAACTTTATTTTACAACAATACAGCATTAACAAAATTAGATTTTTCTGTTATCCATTGTCGAAAAACTGAATAAGTTATAGCGTTAAATGCAATAACATGACTTTTTATTGATAAGCGCAACAATATAAAAATAAAACCAAGAATGAATACAAATATGAACTGTAATGTGTAAAGACACTCTATTTAAAGTTCTCATTGTTGAACTTTATTTTATAACAATACAGCGTTCCCAAAATTAGATTTTTCTGCTATACTTTGTCGTAAATTTGAATAATTTAAAGCGTGAAATACAACAATGTGACTATTTATTGATAAGTGCAACAATATAATATGTAAGCCAAGCTTGAATACAAATATGAACAAGAATCTGTAAATCACTCTAATTGCAGTTTCCATTGTTGAACTTTATTTTACAACAATACTGCATTCCCCAAATTAGATTTTTCTGTTATACATTGTCGTAAAATTGAATAAGTTATAGCGATAAATGCAACAATATGACTGTTTATTGATAAGCTCAACAATATAAAAATATAAACAAAGAATGGATACAATTATGAACTGTAATAAGTAAAGACACTCTAATTACAGTTCCCATTGTTGAAATTTATTTTACAACAATACAGCATTCCCAAAATTAGATTTTTCTGTTATACATTGTCGTAAAATTGAATAAGTTATAGCGTTAAATGCAACAATCTGACTGTTTATTGATAAACGCAACAATATAAAAATATAAACAAAGAATGAATACAAATGTGAACTGTAATATGTAAAGACACTCTAATTGCAGTTCCGATTGTTGAACTTTATTTTACAACAATACAGCATTAACAAAATTAGATTTTTCTGTTATACATTGTCGTAAAATTGAATACGTTACAGCGTTAAATGCAACAATATGTCCATGTATTGATAAATGCAACAATATAAATTTTAAGCTAATCTTGAATATAAATAAGAACTGCAATGTGTAAATCACTGAAATTACAGTTTCCATTGTTGAACATTATTTTACAACAATACAGTATTCCAAAAATCGGATTTATCTGTTTTACATTGTCGTAAAATTGAATAAGTTATAGCGTTAATTGCAACAATATGACTGTTTATTGATAAGCGCAACAATAAAAAAATATACACAAAGAATGAATACAATTATGAACTGTAATAAGTAAAGACACTCTAATTGCAGTTCCCATTGTTGAAATTTATTTTACAACAATACAGCATTCCCAAAATTAAATTTTTCTGTTATACATTGTCGTAAAATTGAATACGTTATAGCGTTAAATGCAACAATATGACTGTTTATTGATAAGCGCAACAATATAAAAAAATAAACAAAGAATGAATACAAATGTGAACTGTAATATGTAAAGACACTCTAATTACAGTTCCCATTGTTGAACTTTATTTTACAAAAATACAGCATTCCCAAAATTAGATTTTTATACATTGTCGTAAAATTGAATAAATTACAGCGTTAAATGTAACAATATGACTGGTTATTGATGAACGCAACAATATAAAAATATACAAACAGAATGAATACAATTATGAACTGTAATAAGTAAAGACACTCTAATTACAGTTCCCATTGTTGAAATTTATTTTACAACAATACAGCATTCCCAAAATTAGATTTTTCTGTTATACATTGTCGTAAAATTGAATAAATTACAGCGTTAAATGCAACAATATGACTGTTTATTGATGAACGCAACAATATAAATATGTAAACAAAGAATGATTATAAATATGAACTGTAATATGTAAAGACACTCTAATTACAGTTCACATTGTTGAACTTTATTTTACAACAATACAGCATTCCCAAAATTAGATTTTTCTGTTATACATTGTCGTAAAATTGAATACGTTGCAGCTTTAAATGAAACAATATGTCTATGTATTGATAAATGCAACAATATAAAAATGTAAGCTAATCTTGAATATAAATATAAACTGCAATCTGTCAATCACTTTAATTAGAGTTTCCATTGTTAAACTTTATTTTACAACAATGCAGCATTCCCAAAATCAGAATTTTCTGTTATACATTGTCGTAAAATTGAATAAGTTACAGCGTTAAATGCAACAATATGACTGTTTATTGATAAGCGCAACAATATAAAAATATAAACAGAGAATGAATACAAATATGAACTGTAATATATAAAGGCACTCAACTAAAGTTCCCATTGTAGAACTTTATTTTACAACAATACAGCGTTCACCAAATTAGATTTTTCTGCTATACATTGAGGTAAAATTGAATAATTTATAGCGTTAAATTCAACAATATCACTGTATATTGATAAGCGCAACAATATAATAATATAAACAAAGAATGAACATAAATATGAACTGTAATATGTAAAGACACTCTAATTACAGTTCGCATTGTTGAACTTTATTTTACAACAATACAGCATTAACAAAATTAGATTTTTCTGTTATCCATTGTCGAAAAACTGAATAAGTTATAGCGTTAAATGCAATAACATGACTTTTTATTGATAAGCGCAACAATATAAAAATAAAACCAAGAATGAATACAAATATGAACTGTAATGTGTAAAGACACTCTATTTAAAGTTCTCATTGTTGAACTTTATTTTATAACAATACAGCGTTCCCAAAATTAGATTTTTCTGCTATACTTTGTCGTAAATTTGAATAATTTAAAGCGTGAAATACAACAATGTGACTATTTATTGATAAGTGCAACAATATAATATGTAAGCCAAGCTTGAATACAAATATGAACAAGAATCTGTAAATCACTCTAATTGCAGTTTCCATTGTTGAACTTTATTTTACAACAATACTGCATTCCCCAAATTAGATTTTTCTGTTATACATTGTCGTAAAATTGAATAAGTTATAGCGATAAATGCAACAATATGACTGTTTATTGATAAGCTCAACAATATAAAAATATAAACAAAGAATGGATACAATTATGAACTGTAATAAGTAAAGACACTCTAATTACAGTTCCCATTGTTGAAATTTATTTTACAACAATACAGCATTCCCAAAATTAGATTTTTCTGTTATACATTGTCGTAAAATTGAATAAGTTATAGCGTTAAATGCAACAATCTGACTGTTTATTGATAAACGCAACAATATAAAAATATAAACAAAGAATGAATACAAATGTGAACTGTAATATGTAAAGACACTCTAATTGCAGTTCCGATTGTTGAACTTTATTTTACAACAATACAGCATTAACAAAATTAGATTTTTCTGTTATACATTGTCGTAAAATTGAATACGTTACAGCGTTAAATGCAACAATATGTCCATGTATTGATAAATGCAACAATATAAATTTTAAGCTAATCTTGAATATAAATAAGAACTGCAATGTGTAAATCACTGAAATTACAGTTTCCATTGTTGAACATTATTTTACAACAATACAGTATTCCAAAAATCGGATTTATCTGTTTTACATTGTCGTAAAATTGAATAAGTTATAGCGTTAATTGCAACAATATGACTGTTTATTGATAAGCGCAACAATAAAAAAATATACACAAAGAATGAATACAATTATGAACTGTAATAAGTAAAGACACTCTAATTGCAGTTCCCATTGTTGAAATTTATTTTACAACAATACAGCATTCCCAAAATTAAATTTTTCTGTTATACATTGTCGTAAAATTGAATACGTTATAGCGTTAAATGCAACAATATGACTGTTTATTGATAAGCGCAACAATATAAAAAAATAAACAAAGAATGAATACAAATGTGAACTGTAATATGTAAAGACACTCTAATTACAGTTCCCATTGTTGAACTTTATTTTACAAAAATACAGCATTCCCAAAATTAGATTTTTATACATTGTCGTAAAATTGAATAAATTACAGCGTTAAATGTAACAATATGACTGGTTATTGATGAACGCAACAATATAAAAATATACAAACAGAATGAATACAATTATGAACTGTAATAAGTAAAGACACTCTAATTACAGTTCCCATTGTTGAAATTTATTTTACAACAATACAGCATTCCCAAAATTAGATTTTTCTGTTATACATTGTCGTAAAATTGAATAAATTACAGCGTTAAATGCAACAATATGACTGTTTATTGATGAACGCAACAATATAAATATGTAAACAAAGAATGATTATAAATATGAACTGTAATATGTAAAGACACTCTAATTACAGTTCACATTGTTGAACTTTATTTTACAACAATACAGCATTCCCAAAATTAGATTTTTCTGTTATACATTGTCGTAAAATTGAATACGTTGCAGCTTTAAATGAAACAATATGTCTATGTATTGATAAATGCAACAATATAAAAATGTAAGCTAATCTTGAATATAAATATAAACTGCAATCTGTCAATCACTTTAATTAGAGTTTCCATTGTTAAACTTTATTTTACAACAATGCAGCATTCCCAAAATTAGATTTTTCTGTTATACATTATCGTAAAATTGAATAAGTTACAGTGTTAAATGCAACAATATGACTGTTTATTGATAAGGGCAACAATATAAAACTGTAAACAAAGAATGATTATAAATATGAACTGTAATACGTAAAGACACTCTCAATACGATTCCCATTGTTGAACTTTATTTTACAACAATACAGCATTCCAAAAATTAGAATTTTCTGTTATGCATTATCGTAAAATTGAATACGTTACAGCGTTAAATGCAACAATATGTCTATGTATTGATAAGTGCTAATATATAAAAATTTAAGCAAATCTTGAATATAAATAGAAACTGAAATCTGTAAATCACTCTAATTACAGTTTCCATTGTGGAAATTTGTTTTAAAACAATGCAGCATTCCCAAAATCAGAATTTTCTGTTATACATTGTCGTAAAATTGAATAAGTTACAGCGTTAAATGCAACAATATGACTGTATATTGATAAGCGCAACAATATAAAAATATAAACAGAGAATGAATACAAATATGAACTGTAATATATAAAGGCACTCAACTAAAGTTCCCATTGTAAAACTTTATTTTACAACAATACAGCATTCACCAAATTAGATTTTTCTGTTATACATTGAGGTAAAATTGAATAATTTATAGCGTTAAATTCAACAATATCACTGTATATTGATAAGCGCAACAATATAAAAATGTAAACAGAGAATGAATACAAATATGAACTGTAATATATAAAGGCACTCAACTAAAGTTCCCATTGTAGAACTTTATTTTACAACAATACAGTATTCACCAAATTAGATTTTTCTGTTATCCATTGTCGAAAAATTGAATAAGTTATAGCGTTAAATGCAATAATATGACTTTTTATTGATAAGCGCAACAATATAAAAATAAAACCAAGAATGAATACAAATATGAACTGTAATATTTAAAGACGCTTTATTTAAAGTTCCCATTGTTGAACTTTATTTTACAACAATACAGCATTCTCAAAATTAGTTTTTTCTGTTATGCTTTGTCGTAAAATTGAATACGTTATAGCGTTAAATGCAACAATATGACTGTATATTCATAAGCGCAACAATATAATAATGTAAACAATGAATGAGCATAAATATGAACAGTAATATGTAAAGACGCTTTATTTAAAGTTCCCATTGTTGAACTTTATTTTACAACAATACAGCATTCCCAAAATTAGATTTTTCTGTTATACATTGTCGTAAAATTGAATAAATTACAGCGTTAAATGCAACAATATGACTGTTTATAGATGAACGCAACAATATAAATATGTGAACAAAGAATGATTATAAATATGAACTGTAATATGTAAAGACACTCTAATTACAGTTCCCATTGTTGAACTTTATTTTACAACAATACGGCATTCCCAAAATTAGATTTTTCTGTTATACATTGTCGTAAAATTGAATACGTTACAGCTTTAAATGAAACAATATGTCTATGTATTGACAAATGCAACAATATAAAAGTGTAAGCTAATCTTGAATATAAGTATAAACTGCAATCTGTCAATCACTTTAATTAGAGTTTCCATTGTTAAACTTTATTTTACAACAATGCAGCATTCCCAAAATTAGATTTTTCTGTTATACATTATCGTAAAATTGAATAAGTTACAGTGTTAAATGCAACAATATGACTGTTTATTGATAAGGGCAACAATATAAAACTGTAAACAAAGAATGATTATAAATATGAACTGTAATATGTAAACACACTCTAATTATAGTTCCCATTGTTGAAATTTATTTTACAACAATACAGCATTCCCAAATTAGATTTTTCTGTTATACATTGAGGTAAAATTGAATAATTTATAGCGTTAAATTCAACAATATCACTGTATATTGAAAAGCGCAACAATATAATAATGTAAACAAAGAATGAACATAAATATGAACTGTAATATGTAAATACACTCTAATTACAGTTCGCATTGTTGAACTTTATATTACAACAATACAGCATTAAAAAAATTAGATTTTTCTGTTATCCATTGTCGAAAAATTTAATAAGTTATAGCGTTAAATGCAATAATATGACTTTTTATTGATAAGCGCAACAATATAAAAATAAAACCAAGAATGAATACAAATATGAACTGTAATGTGTAAAGACACTCTATTTAAAGTTCTCATTGTTGAACTTTATTTTATAACAATACAGCGTTCCCAAAATTAGATTTTTCAGCTATACTTTGTCGTAAATTTGAATAATTTAAAGCGTGAAATACAACAATGTGACTATTTATTGATAAGTGCAACAATATAATATGTAAGCCAAGCTTGAATACAAATATGAACAAGAATCTGTAAATCACTCTAATTGCAGTTTCCATTGTTGAACTTTATTTTACAACAATACTGCATTCCCCAAATTAGATTTTTCTGTTATACATTGTCGTAAAATTGAATAAGTTATAGCGTTAAATGCAACAATATGACTGTTTATTGATAACCGCAACAATATAAAAATATAAACAAAGAATGAATACAAATGTGAACTGTAATATGTAAAGACACTCTAATTACAGTTCCCATTGTTGAACTTTATTTTACAACAATACAGCATTCCCAAAATTAGATTTTTCTGTTATCCATTTTCGAAAAATTGAATAAGTTATAGCGTTAAATGCAATAATATGACTTTTTATTGATAAGCGCAACAATATAAAAATATAAACAAACAATGAATACAAATATGAACTGTAATATGTAAAGACACTATATTTAATGTTATCATTGTTGAACTTTATTTTACAACAATACAGCGTTCCCAAAATTAGATTTTTCTGTTATACTTTGTCGTAAATTTGAATAAGTTATAGCGTTAAATGCAACAATATGACTGTTTATTAATAAGCGCAACAATATAAAAATGTAAACAAAGAATGAATACAATTATGAACTGTAATATATAAAGACACTCTAATTACAGTTCCCATTATTGAAATTTATTTTACAAGAATACAGCATTCCCAAATTAGATTTTTCTGTTATACACTGTCGTAAAATTGGATAAGTTATAGCGATAAATGCAACAATATGACTATTTATTGATAACCGCAACAATATAAAAATATAAACAAAGAATGAATACAAATGTGAACTGTAATATGTAAAGACACTCTAATTACAGTTCCCATTGTTGAACTTTATTTTACAACAATACAGCATTCCCAAAATTAGATTTTTCTGTTATACATTATCGTAAAATTGAATAAGTTTAAGCGTTAAATACAACAATACGAATATGTATTGATAAGGGCAACTAAATAAAATGTAAACAAAGCTTGAATATAAATAAGAACATGAAGCTGTAAATCACTGTAATTGCAGTTTCCACTGTTGAACATTATTTTACAACAATACAGCATTCACCAAATTAGATTTCTCTGTTATACATTGAGGTAAAATTGAATAATTTATAGCGTTAAATTCAACAATATGACTGTATATTGATAAGTTCAACAATATAATAATGTAAACAAAGAATGAACATAAATATGAAATGTAATATGAAAATACACATTAATTACAGTTCCCATTGTTGAACTTTATTTTACAACAATACAGCATTACCAAAATTAGATTTTTCTGTTATCCATTGTCGTAAAATTGAACAAGTTATAGCGTTATATGCAATAAAATGACTGTTTATTGATAAGCGCAACAATATAAAAATATAAGCAAAGAATGAATATAAATATGAAGTGTAATATGTAAAGACACTCTATTTAAAGCTCCCAATTTTGAACTTTGTTTTACAACAATACAGCTTTTCCAAAATTATATTTTTCTGTTTTACTTTGTCGTAAAATTGAATACGTTACAGCGTTAAATGTAACAGTATGTCTATGTATTCATAAATGCAACAATATAAAAGTGTAAACTAATCTTGAATATAAATATGAATTGCAATCTGTAAATCACTGTAATTACAGTTTCCATTGTTGAACCTTATTTTACAAAAAAAACAGCATTCCAAAAATCAGATTTTTCTGTTATACATTGTCCTAAAATTGAATAAGTTATAGCGTTAAATGCAACAATATGACTGTTTATTGATAAGCGCAACAATATAAAAATATACACTAAGAATGAATACAATTATGAACTGTAATATATAAAGACACTCTAATTACAGTTCCCATTATTGAAATTTATTTTACAAGAATACAGCATTCCCAAATTAGATTTTTCTGTTATACACTGTCGTAAAATTGGATAAGTTATAGCGATAAATGCAACAATATGACTATTTATTGATAACCGCAACAATATAAAAATATAAACAAAGAATGAATACAAATGTGAACTGTAATATGTAAAGACACTCTAATTACAGTTCCCATTGTTGAACTTTATTTTACAACAATACAGCATTCCCAAAATTAGATTTTTCTGTTATACATTATCGTAAAATTGAATAAGTTTAAGCGTTAAATACAACAATACGAATATGTATTGATAAGGGCAACTAAATAAAATGTAAACAAAGCTTGAATATAAATAAGAACATGAAGCTGTAAATCACTGTAATTGCAGTTTCCACTGTTGAACATTATTTTACAACAATACAGCATTCACCAAATTAGATTTCTCTGTTATACATTGAGGTAAAATTGAATAATTTATAGCGTTAAATTCAACAATATGACTGTATATTGATAAGTTCAACAATATAATAATGTAAACAAAGAATGAACATAAATATGAAATGTAATATGAAAATACACATTAATTACAGTTCCCATTGTTGAACTTTATTTTACAACAATACAGCATTACCAAAATTAGATTTTTCTGTTATACATTGTCCTAAAATTTATTAAGTTATAGCGTTAAATGCAACAATATGACTGTTTATTGATAAGCGCAACAATATAAAAATATACACAAAGAATGAATACAATTATGATCTCTAATAAATAAAGACACTCTAATTACAGTTTCCATTGTTGAACTTGATTTTACAAAAATGCAGCATTCCCCAAATCAGAATTTTGTGTTATACATTGTCGTAAAATTGAATAAGTTATAGCGTTTAATGCAACAATATGGCTGTTTATTGATAAACGCAACAATATAAAAATATACACAAAGAATGGATACAAATATGAACTGTAATAAGTAAAGACACTCTAATTACAGTTCCCATTGTTGAACTTTATTTTACAACAATACAGCATTCCCAAAATTAGATTTTTCTGTTATACATTATCGTAAAATTGAATAAGTTACAGTGTTAAATGCAACAATATGAATGTTTATTTATAAGCGCAACAATATAGAAATATAAACAAAGATTGAATACAAAAATGAACTGAAATATGTAAAGACATTCAATTAAATTTCCCATTTTTGAACTCTTTTTTACAACAATACAGAATTCCCAAAAATAGATTTTTCTGTTATACTTTGTCATAAAATTGAATAAGTTTAAGCGTTAAATACAACAATACGAATATGTATTGATAAGGGCAACTAAATAAAATGTAAACAAAGCTTGAATATAAATATGAACATGAATCTGTAAATCACTCTAACTGCAGTTTCCATTGTTGAACTTTATTTTACAACAATACTGCATTCCCCAAATTAGATTTTTCTCTTATACATTGTCGTAAGATTGAATACGTTACAGCTTTAAATGAAAAAATATGTCTATGTATTGATAAATGCAACAATATAAAAGTGTAAGCTAATCTTGAATATAAATATAAACTGCAACTGTCAGTCACTTTAATTACAGTTTCCATTGTTAAACTTTATTTTACAACAATGCAGCATTCCCCAAATCAGAATTTTCTGTTATACATTGTCGTAAAATTGAATAAGTTATAGCGTTAAATGCAAAAATATGACTGTTTATTGATAAGCGCAACAATATAAAAATATACACAAAGAATGAATAAAATTATGAACTGTAATAAATAAAGACACTCTAATTACAGTTCCCATTGTTGAAATTTATTTTACAACAATACAGCATTCCCAAATTAGATTTTTCTGTTATACACTGTCGTAAAATTGGATAAGTTATAGCGATAAATGCAACAACATGACTGTTTATTGATAACCGCAACAATATAAAAATATAAACAAAGAATGAATACAAATGTGAACTGTAATATGTAAAGACACTCTAATTACAGTTCCCATTGTTGAACTTTATTTTACAACAATACAGCATTACCAAAATTAGATTTTTCTGTTATCCGTTGTCGTAAAATTGAACAAGTTATAGCGTTAAATGCAATAAAATGACTGTTTATTGATAAGCGCAACAATATAAAAATATAAACAAAGAATGAATACAAATATGAACTGTAATATGTAAAGACACTCTATTTAAAGTTCCCAATTTTGAACTTTGTTTTACAACAATACAGCGTTTCCAAAATTATATTTTTCTGTTATACTTTGTCGTAAAATTGAATACGTTACAGCGTTAAATGTAACAGTATGTCTATGTATTCATAAATGCAACAATATAAAAGTGTAAACTAATCTTGAATATAAGTATGAATTGCAATCTGTAAATCACTGTAATTACAGTTTCCATTGTTGAACCTTATTTTACAAAAAAACAGCATTCCAAAAATCAGATTTTTCTGTTATACAATGTCCTAAAATTTAATAAGTTATAGCGTTAAATGCAACAATATGACTGTTTATTGATAAGCGCAACAATATAAAAATATACACAAAGAATGAATACAATTATGATCTGTAATAAATAAAGACACTCTAATTACAGTTTCCATTGTTGAACTTGATTTTACAAGAATGCAGCATTCCCCAAATCAGAATTTTGTGTTTTACATTGTCGTAAAATTGAATAAGTTATAGCGTTTAGTGCAACAATATGGCTGTTTATTGATAAACGCAACAATATAAAAATATACACAAAGAATGAATACAAATATGAACTGAAATAAGTAAAGACACTCTAAATACAGTTCCCACTGTTGAACTTTATTTTACAACAATACAGCATTCCCAAAATTAGATTTTTCTGTTATACATTATAGTAAAATTGAATAAGTTACAGTGTTAAATGCAACAATATGACTGTTTATTGATAAGCGCAACAATATAGAAATATAAACAAAGAATGAATACAAGTATGAACTGTAATATGTAAAGACACTCAATTAAATTTCCCATTTTTGAACTCTTTTTTACAACAATACAGAATTCCCAAAAATAGATTTTTCTGTTATACTTTGTCATAAAATTGAATAAGTTTAATCGTTAAATACAACAATACGAATATTTATTGATAAGGGCAACTAAATAAAATGTAAACAAAGCTTGAATATAAATATGAACATGAATCTGTAAATCACTCTAACTACAGTTTCCATTGTTGAACTTTATTTTACAACAATACTGCATTCCCCAAATTAGATTTTTCTCTTATACATTGTCGTAAGATTGAATACGTTACAGCTTTAAATGAAAAAATATGTCTATGTATTGATAAATGCAACAATATAAAAGTGTAAGCTAATCTTGAATATAAATATAAACTGCAACTGTCAGTCACTTTAATTACAGTTTCCATTGTTAAACTTTATTTTACAACAATGCAGCATTCCCCAAATCAGAATTTTCTGTTATACATTGTCGTAAAATTGAATAAGTTTTAGCGTTAAATGCAAAAATATGACTGTTTATTGATAAGCGCAACAATATAAAAATATACAAAAAGAATGAATAAAATTATGAACTGTAATAAATAAAGACCCTCTAATTACAGTTCCCATTGTTGAAATTTATTTTACAACAATACAGCATTCCCAAATTAGATTTTTCTGTTATACACTGTCGTAAAATTGGATAAGTTATAGCGATAAATGCAACAACATGACTGTTTATTGATAACCGCAACAATATAAAAATATAAACAAAGAATGAATACAAATGTGAACTGTAATATGTAAAGTCACTCTAATTACAGTTCCCATTGTTGAACTTTATTTTACAGCAATACAGCATTACCAAAATTAGATTTTTCTGTTATCCATTGTCGTAAAATTGAACAAGTTATAGCGTTAAATGCAATAAAATGACTGTTTATTGATAAGCGCAACAATATAAAAATATAAACAAAGAATGAATACAAATATGAACTGTAATATGTAAAGACACTCTATTTAAAGTTCCCAATTTTGAACTTTGTTTTACAACAATACAGCGTTTCCAAAATTATATTTTTCTGTTATACTTTGTCGTAAAATTGAATACGTTACAGCGTTAAATGTAACAGTATGTCTATGTATTCATAAATGCAACAATATAAAAGTGTAAACTAATCTTGAATATAAATATGAATTGCAATCTGTAAATCACTGTAATTACAGTTTCCATTGTTGAACCTTATTTTACAAAAAAACAGCAATCCAAAAATCAGATTTTTCTGTTATACAATGTCCTAAAATTGAATAAGTTATAGCGTTTAATGCAACAATATGGCTGTTTATTGATAAACGCAACAATATAAAAATATACACAAAGAATGAATACAAATATGAACTGAAATAAGTAAAGACACTCTAAATACTGTTCCCACTGTTGAACTTTATTTTACAACAATACAGCATTCCCAAAATTAGATTTTTCTGTTATACATTATAGTAAAATTGAATAAGTTACAGTGTTAAATGCAACAATATGACTGTTTATTGATAAGCGCAACAATATAGAAATATAAACAAAGAATGAATACAAATATGAACTGTAATATGTAAAGACACTCAATTAAATTTCCCATTTTTGAACTCTTTTTTACAACAATACAGAATTCCCAAAAATAGATTTTTCTGTTATACTTTGTCATAAAATTGAATAAGTTTAATCGTTAAATACAACAATACGAATATGTATTGATAAGGGCAACTAAATAAAATGTAAACAAAGCTTGAATATAAATATGAACATGAATCTGTAAATCACTCTAACTACAGTTTCCATTGTTGAACTTTATTTTACAACAATACTGCATTCCCCAAATTAGATTTTTCTCTTATACATTGTCGTAAGATTGAATACGTTACAGCTTTAAATGAAAAAATATGTCTATGTAGTGATAAATGCAACAATATAAAAGTGTAAGCTAATCTTGAATATAAATATAAACTGCAACTGTCAGTCACTTTAATTACAGTTTCCATTGTTGAACTTTATTTTACAACAATGCAGCAATCCCCAAATCAGAATTTTCTGTTATACATTGTCGTAAAATTGAATAAGTTATAGCGTTAAATGCAAAAATATGACTGTTTATTGATAAGCGCAACAATATAAAAATATACACAAAGAATGAATAAAATTATGAACTGTAATAAATAAAGACACTCTAATTACAGTTCCCATTGTTGAAATTTATTTTACAACAATACAGCATTCCCAAATTAGATTTTTCTGTTATACACTGTCGTAAAATTGGATAAGTTATAGCGATAAATGCAACAATATGACTGTTTATTGATAACCGCAACAATATAAAAATATAAACAAAGAATGAATACAAATGTGAACTGTAATATGTAAAGACACTCTAATTACAGTTCCCATTGTTGAACTTTATTTTACAACAATACAGCATTCCCAAAATTAGATTTTTCTGTTATACATTATCGCAAAATTGAATAAGTTTAAGCGTTAAATACAACAATACGAATATGTATTGATAAGGGCAACTAAATAAAATGTAAACAAAGCTTGAATATAAATATGAACATGAATCTGTAAATCACTGTAATTGCAGTTTCCATTGTTGAAATTTATTTTACAACAATACAGCATTCACCAAATTAGATTTCTCTGTTATACATTGAGGTAAAATTGAATAATTTATAGCGTTAAATTCAACAATATGACTGTATATTGATAAGCGCAACAATATAATAATGTAAACAAAGAATGAACATAAATATGAAATGTAATATGAAAATACACACTAATTACAGTTCCCATTGTTGAACTTTATTTTACAACAATACAGCATTACCAAAATTAGATTTTTCTGTTATCCATTGTCGTAAAATTGAACAAGTTATAGCGTTAAATGCAATAAAATGACTGTTTATTGATAAGCTCAACAATATAAAAATATAAACAAAGAATGAATACAAATATGAAATGTAATATGTAAAGACACTCTATTTAAAGCTCCCAATTTTGAACTTTGTTTTACAACAATACAGCGTTTCCAAAATTATATTTTTCTGTTATACTTTGTCGTAAAATTGAATACGTTACAGCGTTAAATGTAACAGTATGTCTATGTATTCATAAATGCAACAATATAAAAGTGTAAACTAATCTTGAATATAAATATGAATTGCAATCTGTAAATCACTGTAATTACAGTTTCCATTGTTGAACCTTATTTTACAAAAAAAACAGCATTCCAAAAATCAGATTTTTCTGTTATACTTTGTCATAAAATTGAATAAGTTTAAGCGTTAAATACAACAATACGAATATGTATTGATAAGGGCAACTAAATAAAATGTAAACAAAGCTTGAATATAAATATGAACATGAATCTGTAAATCACTCTAACTGCAGTTTCCATTGTTGAACTTTATTTTACAACAATACTGCATTCCCCAAATTAGATTTTTCTCTTATACATTGTCGTAAGATTGAATACGTTACAGCTTTAAATGAAAAAATATGTCTATGTATTGATAAATTCAACAATATAAAAGTGTAAGCTAATCTTGAATATAAATATAAACTGCAACTGTCAGTCACTTTAATTACAGTTTCCATTGTTAAACTTTATTTTACAACAATGCAGCATTCCCCAAATCAGAATTTTCTGTTATACATTGTCGTAAAATTGAATAAGTTATAGCGTTAAATGCAAAAATATGACTGTTTATTGATAAGCGCAACAATATAAAAATATACACAAAGAATGAATAAAATTATGAACTGTAATAAATAAAGACACTCTAATTACAGTTCCCATTGTTGAAATTTATTTTACAACAATACAGCATTCCCAAATTAGATTTTTCTGTTATACACTGTCGTAAAATTGGATAAGTTATAGCGATAAATGCAACAACATGACTGTTTATTGATAACCGCAACAATATAAAAATATAAACAAAGAATGAATACAAATGTGAACTGTAATATGTAAAGACACTAATTACAGTTCCCATTGTTGAACTTTATTTTACAACAATACAGCATTACCAAAATTAGATTTTTCTGTTATCCATTGTCGTAAAATTGAACAAGTTATAGCGTTAAATGCAATAAAATGACTGTTTATTGATAAGCGCAACAATATAAAAATATAAACAAAGAATGAATACAAATATGAACTGAAATATGTAAAGACATTCAATTAAATTTCCCATTTTTGAACTCTTTTTTACAACAATACAGAATTCCCAAAAATAGATTTTTCTGTTATACTTTGTCATAAAATTGAATAAGTTTAAGCGTTAAATACAACAATACGAATATGTATTGATAAGGGCAACTAAATAAAATGTAAACAAAGCTTGAATATAAATATGAACATGAATCTGTAAATCACTCTAATTGCAGTTTCCATTGTTGAACTTTATTTTACAACAATACAGCATTACCAAAATTAGATTTTTCTGTTATCCATTGTCGTAAAATTGAACAAGTTATTGCGTTAAATGCAATAAAATGACTTTTTATTGATAAGCGCAACAATATAAAAATATAAACAAAGAATGAATACAAATATGAAATGTAATATGTAAAGACACTCTATTTAAAGCTCCCAATTTTGAACTTTGTTTTACAACAATACAGCGTTTCCAAAATTATATTTTTCTGTTATACTTTGTCGTAAAATTGAATAAGTTAAAGCGTGAAATACAACATTATGACTATTTATTAATAAGTGCAACAATATAAAATGTAAGCAAAGCTTGAATATAAATATGAACAAGAATCTGTAAATCACTCTAATTGCAGTTTCCATTGTTGAACTTTATTTTACAACAATACTGCATTCCCCAAATTAGATTTTTCTGTTATACATTGTCGTAAAATTGAATAAGTTATAGCATTAAATGCAGCAATATGACTGTATATTGATAAGCGCAACAATATAATAATGTAAACAAAGAATGAACATAAATATGAACTGTAATATGTAAATACACTCTAATTACAGTTCCCATTATTGAACTTTATTTTACAACAATACAGCATTCCCAAAATTAGATTTTTGTGTTATACATTGTCGTAAAATTGAATACGTTACAGCGTTAAATGTAACAGTATGTCTATGTATTCAAAAATGCAACAATATAAAAGTGTAAACTAATCTTGAATATAAATATGAATTGCAATCTGTAAATCACTGTAATTACAGTTTCCATTGTTGAACCTTATTTTACAAAAATACAGCATTCCAAAAATCAGATTTTTCTGTTATACATTGTCCTAAAATTGAATAAGTTATAGCGATAAATGCAACAATATGACTGTTTATTGATAAGCGCAACAATATAAAAATATACACAAAGAATGAATACAATTATGAACTGTAATAAATAAAGACACTCTAATTACAGTTCCCATTATTGAAATTTATTTTACAACAATACAGCATTCCCAAATTAGATTTTTCTGTTATACACTGTCGTAAAATTGGATAAGTTATAGCGATAAATGCAACAATATGACTGTTTCTTGATAACCGCAACAATATAAAAATATAAACAAAGAATGAATACAAATGTGAACTGTAATATGTAAAGACACTCTAATTACAGTTCCCATTGTTGAACTTTATTTTACAACAATACAGCATTCCGAAAATTAGATTTTTCTGTTATACATTATCGTAAAATTGAATAAGTTTAAGCGTTAAATACAACAATACGAATATGTATTGATAAGGGCAACTAAATAAAATGTAAACAAAGCTTGAATATAAATATGAACATGAATCTGTAAATCACTGTAATTGCAGTTTCCATTGTTGAACTTTATTTTACAACAATACCGCATTCCCCAAATTAGATTTTTCTGTTATACATATCGTAAAATTGAATAAGTTATAGCGTTAAATGCAACAATATGACTGTATATTGATAAGCGCAACAATATAATATTGTAAACAAAGAGTGAACATAAATATGAACTGTAATATGTAAATACACTCTAATTACAGTTCCCATTGTTGAACTTTATTTTACAACAATACAGCATTACCAAAATTAGATTTTTCTGTTATCCATTGTCGTAAAATTGAACAAGTTATAGCGTTAAATGCAATAAAATGACTGTTTATTGATAAGCGCAACAATATAAAAATATAAACAAAGAATGAATACAAATATGAACTGTAATATGTAAAGACACTCTATTTAAAGTTCCCAATTTTGAACTTTGTTTTACAACAATACAGCGTTTCCAAAATTATATTTTTCTGTTATACTTTGTCGTAAAATTTAATACGTTACAGCTTTAAATGTAACAGTATGTCTATGTATTCATAAATGCAACAATATAAAAGTGTAAACTAATCTTGAATATAAATATGAATTGCAATCTTTAAATCACTGTAATTACAGTTTCCATTGTTGAACCTTATTTTACAAAAAAACAGCATTCCAAAAATCAGATTTTTCTGTTATACATTGTCCTAAAATTTAATAAGTTATAGCGTTAAATGCAACAATATGACTGTTTATTGATAAGCGCAACAATATAAAAATATACACAAAGAATGAATACAATTATGATCTGTTATAAATAAAGACACTCTAATTACAGTTTCCATTGTTGAACTTGATTTTACAAAAATGCAGCATTCCCCAAATCAGAATTTTGTGTTATACATTGTCGTAAAATTGAATAAGTTATAGCGTTTAATGCAACAATATGGCTGTTTATTGATAAACGCAACAATATAAAAATATACACAAAGAATGAATACAAATATGAACTGAAATAAGTAAAGACACTCTAAATACAGTTCCCACTGTTGAACTTTATTTTACAACAATACAGCATTCCCAAAATTAGATTTTTCTGTTATACATTATAGTAAAATTGAATAAGTTACAGTGTTAAATGCAACAATATGACTGTTTATTGATAAGCGCAACAATATAGAAATATAAACAAAGAATGAATACAAGTATGAACTGTAATATGTAAAGACACTCAATTAAATTTCCCATTTTTGAACTCTTTTTTACAACAATACAGAATTCCCAAAAATAGATTTTTCTGTTATACTTTGTCATAAAATTGAATAAGTTTAATCGTTAAATACAACAATACGAATATGTATTGATAAGGGCAACTAAATAAAATGTAAACAAAGCTTGAATATAAATATGAACATGAATCTGTAAATCACTCTAATTGCAGTTTCTATTGTTGAACTTTATTTTACAACAATACAGCATTACCAAAATTAGATTTTTCTGTTATCCATTGTCGTAAAATTGAACAAGTTATAGCGTTAAATGCAATAAAATGACTGTTTATTGATAAGCGCAACAATATAAAAATATAAACAAAGAATGAATACAAATATGAAATGTAATATGTAAAGACACTCTATTTAAAGCTCCCAATTTTGAACTTTGTTTTACAACAATACAGCGTTTCCAAAATTATATTTTTCTGTTATACTTTGTCGTAAAATTGAATAAGTTAAAGCGTGAAATACAACAATATGACTATTTATTAATAAGTGCAACAATATAAAATGTAAGCAAAGTTTGAATATAAATATGAACAAGAATCTGTAAATCACTCTAATTGCAGTTTCCATTGTTGAACTTTATTTTTAACAATACCGCATTTCCCAAATTAGATTTTTCTGTTATACATTGTCGTAATTTTGAATAAGTTATAGCGTTTAATGCAACAATACGACTGTTTATTGATAAGCGCAACAGTATAGAAATATAAACAAAGAATGAATACAAATATGAATTGTAATATGTAAAGACACTCAATTAAATTTCCCATATTTGAACTCTTTTTTACAACAATACAGAATTCCCAAAAATAGATTTTTCTGTTATACTTTGTCATAAAATTGAATTCATTGTTGTATTAAGCGTTAAATACAACAATACGAATATGTATTGATAAGGGCAACTAAATAAAATGTAAACAAAGCTTGAATATAAATATGAACATGAATCTGTAAATCACTCTAATTGCAGTTTCCATTGTTGAACTTTATTTTACAACAGTACAGCATTCACCAAATTAGATTTTTCTGTTATACATTGAGGTAAAATTGAATAATTTATAGCGTTAAATTCAACAATATGACTGTATATTGATAAGCGCAACAATATAATAATGTAAACAAAGAGTGAACATAAATATGAACTGTAATATGTAAATACACTCTAATTACAGTTCCCATTGTTGAACTTTATTTTACAACAATACAGCATTACCAAAATTAGATTTTTCTGTTATCCATTGTCGTAAAATTGAACAAGTTATAGCGTTAAATGCAATAAAATGACTGTTTATTGATAAGCGCAACAATATAAAAATATAAAAAAAGAATGAATACAAATATGAACTGTAATATGTAAAGACACTCTATTTAAAGTTCCCAATTTTGAACTTTGTTTTACAACAATACAGCATTTCCAAAATTATATTTTTCTGTTATACTTTGTCGTAAAATTGAATAAGTTAAAGCGTTAAATACAACAATATGACTATTTATTGATAAATGCAATAATATAAAATGTAAGCAAAGCTTGAGTATATATATTACAAATTTAAAATTTTTTCGCCAAAACTAACCTTTATACTATCTTAATTTTCTTATAATAATATTCCGTACTTACTTCAAATTATTAAATTAAAATCTTGTTTCTAAATCTAATCTGTTAATCCTTATGCAGACGATATAAATTCTTAATTTGCCTTAAAAAACATTATTCCAGTATGCGTAAATTTAAAAAGATGGCTCTAAATTAAAAATATTCTTAATTAAAACTTTATTTCTTAATATTCCAAATAAAACTAATTTCTTCTATGTTTTTATCAACCCTTTTTAAGAAAGTCTTATTAAATTTATTCCAAAACCATACCTTTCAAAAAATATCATTATTTTATTTTATCTATTTATTTATTTTTCCTACGTCAACCTTTGATGTGTGCATATTAATAAATTCATTTCTTTTCTTTTTCTCTTAAAATTAATCATTTATAAAAATCGTCTGCGTAAGATATTTAAAATTCTGAGTCAATTATAAATTGGTTAAATAATATTTTTAAAAATAAATTTATCGTCTGTTTAAAAATAGCCTCGTAACTGGACAAGAATTCTGTTTACATAAAAGAATGATGGTTTGGAGGTTACAGAATGTTCCAGTACTTTCTTTTTAGTTTAGAAGGTGGAAGTCTCGAGATGAGAGAGAAGATTTCTTGGGTTGCTTCTTCGATGAGGACAGCTCGCTGAAATAATGATGGAATTTTTTCAAAAAGGAGCTTTTCCTTCCTCATTATTACGAATTTAATAAATGAATTTACAGCAGCCCATGACTAATTATTGGATCTTCTACATTTATTATTTTATTTTGTTTTTTCCCTCGCTTGCCATGACTGCGTGTTTCTTTTTAACCAGTGGAAATAATTCGAATTCTCTTTAAATCGTCACAACTAAGCGAAAAGTCGACAGGATTATTTATCTGCGCTGCCTTTTTTTGGTTTTTAAAGAAACTTGCTATGGAACGAAGTGATAATAAAAACTGTGGATCGCTGAATAATTTGCCCGTCATTATTGGATGTGTTCTTAAACAAAAACTGCCATAGTCTCATGATTTCTGGAGTGACAAAAACAGAGGAATTGTTCCTGTAAAGTGCTTTGGTCGAGAAAAAGTAGTCCTCTTATAATGAAAAAGAAGAAAAATAATAATAATTACAAGACCATTTCTTGTTAATTGGTGAAAATAAAAATATTTTTTCGAGACAGTTGAGACCCATAGGATTTCGGTGAGATTTTTTTTTCTCGTAGTGTTTCGAATATTATTATTTGTATAATTTTTATGTATTTATTTAAATTAATTATTCTCTGTTTGTCAGGTTTATTTATTTGATTATTTATCTGTGAATCTTACTTACTTACCTATTTATGAGTATTATTATTATCATTATTATGTGTTGGAGATTGAAATATTTTTATTCTTAAGGATTTAATTGAGGAGTATGATGTTCTTAAGATATTTACTGTTACTTATTAAGACTATTATGATATTTCTATGCACGATTAAAGGCAAGTTTGTAATAATAAGGTATAACTATGATATTTACAATTTCTATTTTTATTAGATAAAATTTCTGGTTAAAGTTAGCAGCTAAATATAGTTATAATTTTCACGATAATTTTGATTCAGATTTTTAAAATGGAGGGTAATGGTTTTGTGTGAGGCAGTTAAAATGCATACACCTCCAGTAGACAAAGCCCTCAAAATTGCGAAAGCGCGAACTCATGAATTTCACCTTAAAAGTAAAAGGCTCTATGATCGAAATTTTGTTGAATGCCCATTAAAAATACAAGACTCTGTAATTTATGAAGAATTTAAATACCCTAACACTCGAAAATTAGAACCTACTTTCTCTGGACCATATAAAATTATAAATAAACTTTCTGATGTAACTTATGAAATAGATAAATTTAATTATGAGACAGGACAGAATTCCGTTATTGTGCATGTTTCTAAATTAAGACCCTATTTTTCACCCGAAGATTTTAAACTGTTTCATGAGCAACCCAAAAAACAAACAAAACCTCAGATACTATCACAATCACTAGATCAAACTAAAGTCAAGACAATAGATTAAATTTTAATTCTTAGTCTTTAAATATTTTATCACCATAATTTTCAACATCAGCAGGTATGTTCTTGGAGGCCTACAAGAATATTACTTGTTTTTGGGGTTAAATTGGGCTCCTTATGCAGGCATAAGATGAACACTTTGATTGTAAAAGCTTTCAAATTGATGTTGATAAATTAAATTTAAGGGTGTTTAAGTCTAACTATATTTACTCATGTATTTGACCTTAGTATTATTCTATTTATTCAGCAGATATTTATGTTATAACAGTTATAAAATCTAATGATTCTACTCAAACCTATAACATAATATGTGATTTTCAGTGATTGTGAAAACTACAGCTATTAAAAGTTTTTCAAAAAAGCACACTATTTTTATTTCCATTTCTCAATTAAGAATGACACCTTTTATTCCTATTTGTATTCTATTATTGAAGTTTATAAACCATGCGTAGATAAAACATCATTCTACATTTGGCATTTGAAAACTTATAACCAAATTTGACAATTTTGTAAAAGAGTATCAGAGAGGAATTATTGTAAGGAAATACTGGTTGAGAGTCCATTTTCTAAATAGTTAGATTTAATTTTATTTGGATTTTGGAATTATTATGATTTTTTTTATTCATACTTTCGGCTAGCAAAAAATACTTTCTTATGCTATTAGAAGATAAGAAAATTATTTAGTTGCTATGTAATTATTTTTATCCTCAACCAATATTTTCCCTATCAATAATAAACAAATAGTGATATTTTCTTTTGATTATACTCTTGTTTTAATATTATTATTATTATTATGATTTCTATAATGAAGTTTAGTATTAATTATACTCTTATTGAAAAATATTAGGATATGGAGTCTTATTATACTATTACTTATTATTGTTGTTATTGTTATTATTTAAATTTTTCTATATTATTTATTATTGATATTGAGAGTGGTGCTATTTATTATTAAAAAAATTGATATATTATTGAAAGAAAAATTTGATTGATTGTTAAAAGATGTTGGATCCAACATAACATAAAAAACAAAGATTAAACTAGATTTGGAGATCTTTAATTAAAGAGACTATATCTAGCGAACTACAATGAAGAATTGCATTTTTAAAACTATTTGAGACTTTTCATTTGAAGGACTGTATGTAGTCAACTAAGTTTGAGAAGAATGTTTTAGGTAGCCTTTAAAGACTTTATTTCTTACAAGGACTGTATTCAGTGAACATTGGAAAAGACTCTTTTATATATATTGAAAGACTTGTTTCATTTAAAGGACTTATTTAAAATAAACTATGCATTAAGTCATTGTAATTATTTAAACTTCCATGAGAACGAACTTTTATTGTTTTTATTATATTTTTATCTCTTGCTTATTAATATTCATAACTTATTTACTGTTATTATATGTATTATCTCCTCTGCACTTACAAATGGTAAGTGATGTTGTAACATTATTGTATTTCTTTCAGGGAAATGCTCCTACCTAAATTTAATTCAGAATTATTTTCTCTTAACTATTTTATTTTAATTGCTAATATTTTTTATATATTGCGTTAATTTTCTTTTCTTCCATCTCTTGGCTTCCTGAGTTTGACAATTTTATTCCAAAATTTAACTTTTCTAAATTATTATATTTCTGTTGTCTGAACTTGTAGTTTTATTTAACTATCAATTTCATACAAAGTCTTGGGGAGGGGGGATAATATTACAAATTAAAAAAATTTTCGCCAAAACTAACCTTTATACTATCTTAATTTTCTTATAATAATATTCCGTACTTACTTCAAATTATTAAATTAAAATCTTGTTTCTAAATCTAATCTGTTAATCCTTATGCAGACGATATAAATTCTTAATTTGCCTTAAAAAACATTATTCCAGTATGCGTAAATTTAAAAAGATGGCTCTAAATTAAAAATATTCTTAATTAAAACTTTATTTCTTAATATTCCAAATAAAACTAATTTCTTCTATGTTTTTATCAACCCTTTTTAAGAAAGTCTTATTAAATTTATTCCAAAACCATACCTTTCAAAAAATATCATTATTTTATTTTATCTATTTATTTATTTTTCCTACGTCAACCTTTGATGTGTGCATATTAATAAATTCATTTCTTTTCTTTTTCTCTTAAAATTAATCATTTATAAAAATCGTCTGCGTAAGATATTTAAAATTCTGAGTCAATTATAAATTGGTTAAATAATATTTTTTAAAATAAATTTATCGTCTGTTTAAAAATAGCCTCGTAACTGGACAAGAATTCTGTTTACATAAAAGAATGATGGTTTGGAGGTTACAGAATGTTCCAGTACTTTCTTTTTAGTTTAGAAGGTGGAAGTCTCGAGATGAGAGAGAAGATTTCTTGGGTTGCTTCTTCGATGAGGACAGCTCGCTGAAATAATGATGGAATTTTTTCAAAAAGGAGCTTTTCCTTCCTCATTATTACGAATTTAATAAATGAATTTACAGCAGCCCATGACTAATTATTGGATCTTCTACATTTATTATTTTATTTTGTTTTTTCCCTCGCTTGCCATGACTGCGTGTTTCTTTTTAACCAGTGGAAATAATTCGAGTTCTCCTTAAATCGTCACATATATATGAACAAGAATCTGTAAATTACTCTAATTGCAGTTATCATTGTTGAACTTTATTTTACAACAATACTGCATTCCCCAAATTAGATTTTTCTGTTATACAATGTCGTAAAACTGAATAAGTTATAGCGTTAAATGCAACAATATGACTGTATATTGATCAGTACAAAAAACCCTGAACGGGTTAAAAGCTTGTGACGCAGCACTTTATCTTATATCTCTAAGAATTTTAAATTTGGGTCTTAAAACTAATGATATCAAAATTTATGTGACGCTATGCTATTAATTAATATATACATATATTAAAATTTATTCATTAAGGTTTTATCAATTACATCTTTCATAAATTCAAAATATGAACCTTAAAAGATATGATATCAAAATTTAAGTGACGCCTTGACGAGGCTTTAAACAATGTTTTAAAATTCCATTTATTTATTTATTGTCTAAATACATTTTCATATCTAAACAATACTTTTCATTTTCCAATACACTGTTAAATACATCACTTTCACTGAATATATATAATGCACTGAAATTTATTTATTTGAATAAATAGATTTATCTTTTGGGCTACGCTATCCAAAATCAAAAATAACATTTGAATAAATATTTTTTGCGTCATTGTATCCAAAATAAGTTAAATAGATGCAAATAGATACAATGACGCAAAAACTATTTATTTAAATGTTATTTTTGATTTTGGATAGCGTAGCCCAAAAGATAAATCTATTTATTCAAATAAATAAATTTCAGTGCATTATATATATTCAGTGAAAGTGATGTATTTAACAGTGTATTGGAAAATGAAAAGTATTGTTTAGATATGAAAATGTATTTAGACAATAAATAAATAAATGGAATTTTAAAACATTGTTTAAAGCCTCGTCAAGGCGTCACTTAAATTTTGATATCATATCTTTTAAGGTTCATATTTTGAATTTATGAAAGATGTAATTGATAAAACCTTAATGAATAAATTTTAATATATGTATATATTAATTAATAGCATAGCGTCACATAAATTTTGATATCATTAGTTTTAAGACCCAAATTTAAAATTCTTAGAGATATAAGATAAAGTGCTGCGTCACAAGCTTTTAACCCGTTCAGGGTTTTTTGTACTGATATCAGTGCTTTTTTTAGGTTAATAATAAAAAGATAAAAACAAAAATTTAAAGACTAATGCAAAGAATTCATATTCATGATTTCAGATCACGTTTAATTACCCCTCCCCTATCCACTTAAAAAAAGATATTTCATATTTTATTATTAATATATGCTGTGCTACTTGATTTCGTTAAAAACAACTCTGTAGTAAAGTACGTTAGTATAAGATAAGAAAGTAATGTACATTCAGCACCGTATTTCTAAGAAAGGATTTCATAATCTATGCTGTATGTATCATTTCTCATTCTAGTTAATTGTGTTTATTCTTTACACATGATGATACATATACTGCAGATGGATTAAAATGATCAGGAGTACAATATTCAGAATGTGCTGGAAAGTATTTCATAATCTATGCTGCGTGCATGATTCTTGTTATAATGTTTCAACCTTTGTATAGGTTGGTAATATTGCAGATTGATTAAGACTATATCCGTTACAATATTCAGAATATGCTGGAAAGTGTTTCATAATCTATGTTGCACACAGGTTTTTCTTTCTTGTTAATTATGATTTGTTCTTTATATAGAGTGGTAAAATTACTGCAAATGGATTAAAATGATAGGCTTACATTAATGAAAATGTGTTGGAAAGTGTTTCATAATCTATACTATATGTGTAACTTTTCATTCTTGTTAGTTTATTTATGTTTTGCTGTTTGCACAAAACATATATAAACTAACAGGGGGGGGGGGATTTGGATGGGAAGATTACTGTACAAAGATGAAAGTGATAGGTTTAAAGTATTCAGAATAAAATGGAAAGTATATAAACATGTTTAATGGAAAATTTTTTACTCTCGTTAATTATGCTTTGTTTTTTGCACAGAATGGTAAAATTATTGTACATGAATGGCAATAAGTTTACAATATTCAGAAAATGCATCATAATCGATGCAGTATGCATGAATCTTCGTTCTTGTTAGTTATGTTTTGTTCTTTGCACAAGGTGGGAAAATTACTGCATATGGATGAAAATAGTAGCTTAACAGTATTCCGAATATGTTGGAAGTTGCATCATAATCTATGCTGCATGCATGACTTTTCTTTCTTGTTAGTTTTTTCCCCTACACAAAGATAAAATTATTGCAGATGAATGAAGGTATTAACGTATTCAAAAATGTGCTGTAAAGTATTTCATAATCTATGATGTGTGCATAATTTTTCATTCTTGAGGGGTTTGATAAAAATGCCCTTAAGGAGGCACATTATGCAGATGGGAAAGGCAAGTGTATTATATGAAAGAGTGAAGAAATGGCTGTCTAATGATATAATGCTTTAAAATGTTATAAAAAGTTCTACCGAGAAATTTGGATGTAATTTCAAAATCAATAAAAACAATAAATTAAGTATGCTTATTTCTTCTTGATAACATCTATAAACATATAATTAAATCAGATCTATATTAAAATTGATAATATATATTCTACATTGATCAATGTACTTGTCATTTGTACAAAGAATGTCCTGATTGGTAATTGCCCCAGGGTGATCAATAATTACAATGTTCCCAGGGTAGTTCCCGATCATCGAAATTTTTTTATTCAACAAACTTTAAATAATATTTTATTCAAAGTCTATATTTTATTGAATAGACTCATAGCAAATCATTAACTATGTTAAATTTGGTCACATCAATTGTAAACATTAAAAAGATGTTAGTGGTTTTTTTTTTATCAGGAATTATCCGGGTCCACTCTATAAGTTTCATACTTCAATTAGGAAAATATTTAACCAACAAAGAAAAGAAAATAAGTACTCTATTATTTATTATATGTTTTCATTTCATATGAAACTTTCCATTCTTGGACGACTTAACTTTCAAAATAAAAATAATATACTTTTATCGAACATTTCAGCCACTAGGCATAAAACGTGCAAAGTATGAAAATTTATACATTTACATTGTACGAAATATTTTGAAATTGACGACTTGAAAAATTAATTTTTTTCTCATAAATCATGTAAAATAATATTAATCCATTAAGAACCAACTTTGATTTACTAAACAGCTATAAATAAAATAAACAACTCAGAAAGCATCACAAGAATTTATGAAAAGAATTTGTGTGTACAGTGTACATATTTAAGCATTATTCAGATTTAGTTCTAAAACCAAATTAACAAATCTAGTAAAAATTTTAATTGTTAACACTATAGATCACTAAAAAGCATCATAAAAAATATTATTTATCTATGTGAAACCTTTTTATGCAACATTTCAGTTGCTAAGCATAAAACAAGCATCATTTGGAAATTTTAGCATTGCTAAAATATGTATAGCTTGAGATGAAGAATTTTGCAAATAGAATGCTGCAGATTTCTGTTCTGGATATTGTTTACATTTTAAAAGCAGTAATTTGAATGTAATAATCGACTAGAAATCATAATGAATGCTTAAAATAATGTATAATACAGTCAACAGTGTAAAATCCGCAAAATATATTATATGCAATGTTTGTTAGAATGTAAACATTGAAAAATGCCCTAAATTTAAACTTATAGTTGAAGTTATGTCATACTTCTTTTTCATGAAATAATTTTTTAATGAAATAAACAAAGATGCAAGAAAATTAATGTATTTTGTACCTTGCATTTAAAAATAATTTATGAAAAGAACTTATGTGTACATATTTAAGCATTATTCGATTCTCTGAACTAAAACCAAATTAACGAATCTAGTAAAAGTTTTAATTGTTAACATTTTAGATCACTAAAAAGCATCATAAAAAAATATTATTTATCTATGTGAAACCTTTTTAATCTAACATTTCAGTCGCTAAGTATGAAGCAAGCAATATTTAAAAAGTGTAAAGTAGCTGAAATTTGTATAGCTTGGGATAAATATTGTGCAAATAGAATGATACAGACTTCTGGGTTTATTTACATTTTAAAAACAGTAATTTGAATGTAATAATAGGATAGAAATCATAATGAATGCTTACAATAATGTATAATAAAGTCAACACTGTGAAATACACAAAATGTATTATATGCAATGCATGTTAGAATGTAAACATTGAAAAGCATCTCAATATAAGCTCATGGATGAAGTTAAGTAATACTTTTTTTCATGGAATAACAATTTTTTAATGAAATAAACTAGGATGCAAGAAAATTCAAGTATCTTTTATTCAGCATTTAAAAATAATAATTTGAGTGAGGAAGTGATGTATGCTTGATTGGTTATGCTTAATGCAAACCTATTCTTCGTTAAAACAGTGATAAAACTTTAACACAGGGTTGGTAAAAAACCATGTTTTTTTTTTTTGGTTTAAACCAGGTTTTTTTTTATATGATTTCCTATTACATATTTATCAATAAAAATAAATTTTTTGAATATGTGAGTAATAACTTGATTTAAAAGTAATTCTAATCAATGTTAATATACATTTTTTCAATTTAATATACAATTAATTATGTAGAAAATTGAAATCATTTAAATATTAAACATTTTTAGAAAAAGCTGTCTTTTATTTGATAAATAAAATGTTCTACATAATCAAACATTGATACCTTGAAAATCTTAATATTCAATCTTTTAATTATTAGCACTATAAATAAATATATGATGCAGTTTCATAAATAAAACTTCATATATATTTTCACAACGCTATTCAAAATAATTTCTTTGAATTTCTTGTTATATGAGATATCTGATTTTTCAGTTAGAAGACTATACATGAATTATCTTTTATTGAAAATAAAGCTTTTTATAAAGAATTTTTGGAATGATTTGAATTTAGCAGTAGAGTCTACACACTTTAAGAAGTGCTGTGTATTGCTTTTGACATTTCTCCTTTAAAACTACCAGTTTATAAGAAAAGGCAACAAACAAAATTCATAAAGTAAGCAAAAATACCTATTTAATAGCTTTTATGACTATTGAAAACATCGATCTTAAAATATAAAGCAGTTTTATATATACTGCCTTCCACTAAAGCATATAAATAGCCATAAGCCTACATGCTATATTTTAACGCTTAGTACTTTTAAATGTCTAAACAAAAAATTACAACTTTAGATATTTTTATAATATTTTCTTTCTATTATATCTCAAGAAAACCTTGCCTTGTCCCTTTCTCCTCAATTTTCTCGGCTGATATAAGTAGTGGGTTTGTTTATGCAATAGAAGATTTAAATATACCTTATTGCATATTTTAATTAAATGTAAACAGGTGCTTCCTTAGCGCCAAATTTTTCAATCTCTTCTCATTCCACTTTATATCGTGAGTTTCTTATTTATTCTTAAAAGATAATCCTCCCAATCAAGAAAATTTTCTTTTAGAATTTGACTGAAATCTTAAATTTCATTTTATGTTATTAACTGTAAATCTACGTTTCTCAAAGAAAAACTTTTTTTCAAAATATTACATATTTTTAATTCATTTTGTATTTGCAAACTTTACATAAACAAAGACTTAACCCAATAAACACAGAAAAAAAAAAAAAAAAAAAAAATCAATTATTCATTAGCACCAAAATCAAATCGATGGAGAAAATTACTTAAGAATGTCATATTCGAGGCTTTGAGGAATGATGAAATCCTTAGTAAATCTTAACTAATCAAGCAATTTAAATAATAAAAGTACACTTTTAGTTCGACTCTGCCCTTCTGGGCTATAAATGTTTTACAATTAATGGTTTTATATGTACATATATATTTAAGCCTTTAAAAAAAGGAAGAAAAAAAATAATTTTTTTCTAACAAGCTATTTTGTAAAAAATTGATTATTCTGTCATGTAGATTTACAGCTTATATGAAAAGTTGGGTTGATTAAAATTATTTGTCATTTTAGAAATTTATTAAGTCATAATTTTTCTAAAACTTTGCTTGTAGCTTCTGCATAACTTGGATTTTGCATTTTTTAATGTATAGAATGAAACATAAAAAAACCAGATGAAAAAAAACCAGCATGGTTTTTTTTTAAAAAAAACCATTGGTTTGAACCATGGTTTGAACCGACTTGGTTTAAACCAAGTTTTTTAGCAATTTTTTTGACGAAGACGCGTATGAACTGACTTGGTTTAAACCAAACAACCCTGCTTTAACAATAAGTGATTTTATCCCTACAAACTTCAGAGTTTCCCCCAGGTTTTAAAAAGGGCAGGGCGCTACTGTTCTGAAAAGCGTACTTTTTACATTTTTAAGGGTACTTTTTCATTTTTAAAGGCACTTTTATAGAGTTGAATCTAGAATCTTGCGGTTCAAAAAGGCGTGAAAACACAGAAATTTCATGAAAAAATTGAAAAAAAGGTAAATTTTGTAAAAAAATCACGAAAAAATGTCAAACTTTGTAAAAAAAAAAAGTCGCAAAAAACGGCAAATTTTATTAAAAGATCGCATAAACAGCAGTTTTTGCTAAAAGATTGCAAAAACGACATATTTTGTTTTTAAAAAAAATCGCAACAAAAAATGGGAAATCTCGTGAAAATATCCCGAAAAAAAAAAGGAACTTCTCACAGAACATTCTGTTTTATTGAGATTTTTGGATGAAATTTGCCATTTTTTTTGCAAATCTTGACGAAATTTGCAGTTTATCGCTATTTTTTTATGAAAGTCGCCATTTTTTGCGACTCATTTGACAAATTTTCTGTTTTATTGCGATTTTTGGAAGAAATTTGTCGTTTTTCCACGATCTTCTAAGGAAATCTGCCGTTTTGTGAAATTTTGTGACAAACTTAGCCATTTTTTGCGAATCTTGCCATAAAATAGTCATTATTCCGTGATTTTTAACAAAACTTGCCAGTTTTTTAGCAATTTTTTTGACGAAGATGCGTATGAGGCTATTTTTTGCATTCAGTCACCGATTTTTTGCGTAATTTATGCGCTATAGCACGTTTGGATCATTGCTGGATGTCTGCATTTTTTCAAATGTGGCAAGAAGGGTGCTATTTTTTTGAATGAATGACAAGATGGGCACTAGTTTTTGGATGAGGGGCAAGAGGGGCACTATTTTTTAAACTAAAGGGCAGGAGGGGCGGAGCGCCCCCCCCCCCTATGTATAAAAATACATAATGGTACCTAAGTAGTATTATTTTATCCTTTTTACACAAATTTTGATTGGTATAGTTAGAAAAGCCTGAAATTGTAAATATATTCAAGCCTGTTTTTTTCCCCCCCAAAATGGCAGAGGTAGTTTTCAAAAACACACAATAACAAAATTGGAATAATCTCATGTAAAATATGAATAAAAACTTACCTTTGGAATTTCATTAAAACTAAAAATTATTATATATTTAAGATATTAAACAATTTTTTCACTGAGTTGGTGTTACACTTAGTAGAAGTATGAATATTCACGTATTTAAAAATTATTTTAGAAATTTGTTGTTGCTTACAATCGTTTCATGATTTGTCTCAATGATCATTTCATGAAATGTATGCTTATTCCCATAATCAATAGAGGAAATCTGTGATGTTTTTCTGCAAATATTTGTTGAAGTTTGCAATATTTTTCTGTGACAGATTGCGAAAATTCATTCTGATACTGCAATCTTTTGATAAAATTTGCTATGTATTTCAACCTTTTTTTTTAAATGAAATTTACAGTGTTTTCCCTCAACTGTTAACTGAAACTCACACTTTTTTTCAATGATGATTTTGCAAAACTCATTTTTTTTATATTGTTTACATTTTAAAAGCAGTAATTTTAATGTAATAATGGGCTAGAAATCATAATGGATGCTTAAAATAATATATAATACAGTAAACACTGTAAAATCTGCAAAATATATTATATGCAATATTTGTTAGAATGTAAACATTGAAAAAATGTCCTAACATTTAAACTTATAGTTGAAGTTATGTCATTCTTCTTTTTCATGAAATAACAATTTTTTAATGAAATAAAGATGTAAGAAAAATCATGTATTTTGTGCCTTGCATTTAAAAATAATTTATGAAAAGAACTTATGTGTACATATTTAAGCATTATTTGATTCTCTTAACTAAAACCAAATAACGAATCTAGTAAAAATTTTAATTGTTAACATTATAGATCACTAAAAAGCATCCATAAAAAAATATTATTTATCTATGTGAAACCTTTTTAATCCAACATTTCAGTCGCTAAGTATGAAGCAAGCAATATTTAAAAAGTGTAAAGTAGTTGAAATCTGTATAGCTTGGGATAAATATTGTGCAAATAGAATGATAGACTTCTGGGTTTATTTACATTTTAAAAACAATCATTTTAATGTAATAATGGGCTAGAAATTAAAGGGCAAAATTAGCACTAGCCACCGGCCACAGGACCAGTAAATTAGAAAAACTGGCCAGAGAAAAATTGTCCATCAGTGGCCACCTCTTGGCCACTTTTTTACAAGGAGAGAATACAATTTACTTGCATTCCATCAACAATTCTACTTTTTTAGGTTCCAATATATTTATAATAACATATTTATTTGTGCTATTCAATCTTACATTTATACTTATAGAAATTTTAACTGTTCAGTATTTTTTTTTTTAAAAGTGGCCACTAGTTTAAACATAGTGGCCACTTGAAAAATTAGTGTTACTGGCCAGTGGCCGCTAAAGAAATTTTCTAATTTTGCTCTATACTAGAAATCATAATGAATGCTTACAATAATGTATAATACAGTCAACACTGTGAAATACACAAAATGTATTAGATGCAATGCATGTTAGAATGTAAACATTGAAAAGCATCTCAATATAAGCTCATGGATGAAGTTAAGTGATACTTTTTTTCATGGAATAACAATTTTTTAATGAAATAAACTAGGATGCAAGAAAATTCAAGTATTTTTTATTCAGCATTTAAAAATAATAATTTGAGCGAGGAAGTGATGTATGCTTGATTGGTTATGCTTAATGCAAACCTATTCTTCGTTAAAACAGTGATAAAACTTTAACAATAAGTGATTTTATCCTTGCAAACTTTTTGTTTATTTCACAATATACATGAATATTTCCTTCAGTAAATTTTCTTGAACCAGAAAGTTTTATACTGGTTCAAGGAGTCATTTGTGTTCTTAAACTAGAGGACAAAATTACTGACAATAAACCAAAATAAAATACAGTACAGAGTTTTTATCTGGCAATCTCACAAAATTTGAAATATATTAACTCCTCCTCCTACTCTAATCCATAAGTTTTCAAAAACACAAACATAGCAAAATTTTAACAATGATATGTAGAGTATGAACAAATTCATCTTTTTGCAATTATTTAAACAAAAATTCCTGCATTATTCAATGGTAGTAATCAAAAGATAAAAATACATAATTGTACATAAGTAGTATTGTTTTATCCTTTTTACACAAATTTTGATTGGTATAGTTAGAAAAACCTGAATTTTTAGGAATTATGAAATTAATTAGTGTGACATTATTCAAATTTACTTTCCAAATTTGTGCTTTTTACTAAACAAATCAACAAAATTCACAATTCTTAGATGCTGTTAGCGAAAGTTTGCGATTTTTTTTCACATGATAGATGAAATTCTCTATTTTTTCCCGCACCAGATCAAGTAAATTTTTTAATTTTCGGTGCCCAATTGATGATATTTTCGATTTTTCGGCGCCTGATCGACGAAATTTCGTGATATTGCTGAATCTGAACAACCAAATTTCCTATTTTTATGAAGTTGATCAAGGAAAGTCGCAACTTTTATGAACCTGGTCGATGAAATTTGCGATTTTTTCTAAGCCGATCAATGCATTTCGCGATGTTTACGAAGACAATCCATGAAATTTGCTATTTTTCATTGCATGATCAACGAAATTTGCGATTTTCCTCTGCATTATCGACGAAACTCATGATTTTTCATCACAGGATCGACGAAATTCGGAATTTTTCCGTGCCTGATCGACGAATTTTGCAATTTTTTCACGCTTGATCCACGGAATGCACGATTTTCATGAAGCCGATTGACCAAATTCTCGAATTTTACAAAGCCGCTCAACGAAATTTGTGATTTTTACAAAGCTAATCGACAAAATTCACTATTTAATTTCGCATGATCGACAAATTTTGTGATTTTTCTGATCCCAATCGACGAAATTCGTGATTTAATTAGGGTCTGATTGCTGTAATTAGTGATTTTTCTGCGTGTGATTGCCAAAATTCGCAATATTTCCATGTCAGATTAATGAAAATTGCCATTTTTCAGAATCCAATCAACTCGCAATTGTTTTGTGTCCAATCGACGAAATGTGTGCTTTTCCCATTCTTAATTGACAAAATACGCATTTTCCGCTCCCGACCAACGAAATTCGCAATTTTTGTATCAACGCTGACGAAATCTGATTTTTTTACACGGCAAGATGAAACTAGTGATTTCTTTCCCTTTATAAACTGACGAAATTCACGATTGTTTTGCAGCCGAACAACGAAATTTTTAATTTTTTCGCGTGTTATCTCTAAATTTGCTATTTTTCTGTGCCTTATCAATGAAATTTGCAATTTTTTTTCTTTCCTGATCGACGCTTTTTTCTCTCTAAATCAACAAAGTCTGTGATTTTTTTGCATCCAAACAACATAATTTGCGATTTTTCCATGCCTGATCGACAAAACACTTACGTGCCTAATCGAGGAAATTTGCTATTTTTTCAGAGACTCATGTGCAAAATTCGCAATTTTTCCATATCTCATGAGCGAAACTTGTGACTTTTCCGGTACACATCAACAAAATTCGCTTTTTTTCCACACTTCATTAATGGAATTGACAATTTTTCCCGTACCGATCAACGAAATTTGCAAGTCTTAAGAGATGAAATTTTATATTTTCACGCAGTAAATTGACAAATTTTTCTGCGACATATGCACAAAAATTGCAATTTTTTCCAGTTGTAAATTGACGAAACTCGCGGGCCACCGGTTGTGCATCCCTATTTTAGAGGTTTTTTAAATTTTCAAATTTGAGATTTTTTAATGTTTTTTTATGTGATAGTTATATCCTTAATTCATTTTATAGATAATAATGTTATATGCAAGCAAAAAAAAAAAAAAAAAAAAAAGAAAAACATTCCATCAAAGTTTTTTTTTTTTTAATCTTGGCGTTAGCCGTCAAAAATAAAGTTTTAAAAAACGAGACTTAAAGTTGAAATTCTATGGGTGCGACTATGAATGTGTTCATAAATAAATGCTTATGACTCCGTTAAAAATGCAAATATTTTTATGCAGTTTTTTGCATTGAGTTAAGAATTAATTGAATAATCAAACTAGATCATAAAATAATCAATTTTTTAAAAAGTTTTCAGCCCCTGAGCCTCCTTAAACTCAAAGAGCATCTGTGTGACAAGAAATTATCATTTTTTTTAGCATAATGAGTCTCAGAAAAGTGATTTATTTCAAATAACCAATTTTTACTTAACTAATCCATGTAATATGCACTTTCACAATTTTAAGTAGAATTTTCGCCAGTTAATTGAATTACTTTATTAAATGAAATCTGATTTAAAAAAGCGGCGGATTCCAAAATGCGCCAAAACATTTAAATATTAAGTCTGGTTTTGATTCATATAAGTGACAATTATAGTGATCTTTCTTAGCTCTGGCAAGGGTTTTAACCCGAAAACCACCGCTTTGGCTGCACCACAAACAAAAAAATTTTATGTTGGTGCAAAGAGTAATTTATTCATAGACATGAGAAAAAAAGTTATTGACAAAACCAAAAATAAGTACAGTACAGGATTTTTACCTGGCATTTTCATAAAATTTTGAATATACCCTGTCTCCCCCCTCTAAAGTTTTCATACATTCTATATTATATTCCATATTAAGAAGGCGCCACTTGTCTAGTCTTGTTTTAAACAGAATGCATTATTAGCATTTTTCATTCAGGTAGAATTTATTTAGAATAGAATTGATAAAGAAAATGCACAAGTTGAAAAACATCGAACAGACATGATAGAATCATTAAGTAATTTTCACGATTTTAATAATCCACATGGATGTTTCTTGTTATGCCAATTCAATCTTGCAATGTCTTAATATACAATGAATAAAGTCTGCAATAAAGTTAACCAAAGAATCTTGCAATGGATTTTTGCCACCGCTTATTCAATTTTAATTAAGAGGAATCAAGTTAATGAAATGTTGTATAAATTTTACTTGCTAACTTTATAGATTACTAGGTACTACTAGGTTATCCTGTTGACCAAAAAATTATCGCCAAACTATAAGATTAAATTCCAATAATGGATGATCGTGAATGTCACATTCAATGACATTAAATACAATTTGTGTGTTTAAAATGTCATTAAGTGATTTTTATTTAGACTTTATTAATATTTTACTAATTATTTGTTTTTTCATTATTTAAAATAAAAAATATGTCATAAGTATAATTTGGCGAAATTGGTCGACGGGATAACAGAGTAGTAGCAATTACTAAAATATTTCAAACTGAAATAATTTATGTAACTGAAAATGTTTTATCCAACATTTCACTTAAATTTAAAACAAGCAATATATAGAAATTGTAAAGTCCCTCAAGTGTGTGTAACTTGGGACAGACATTGCACAAATATAATGTGCTCATCTTTTGTTTACATTTTTAAAAAGAGTAATTTTAATGTAATAATGGACTAGAAATCATAATGAATGCTTATAATAGAGTATAATACAGTCAACGCTGTGAAATCCACAAAATGTATTATCTGCAAAACATGTTAAAATGCAAACATTGAAAAGTGTTTTAACACTTTAACTCAAAGATAAAAGATATGCAATAATTTTATTTTCATGAAATGACAAATTTTAATAAAATAAACTAGGATTTAAGAAACTTCATGTATTCTGTACCCTGTATTTAAAAACAATACTTTAAGCAAGCCAGTAAGTTTCAGTTGATTAATTATGATTAATGCAAACTTATTCTTTGCTCAAGCAGCGAAAATATTAAAAAAATAAATAATTTTACCTCTATATATTTTTTGTTTATCAAACAATACACATAAAAAGTTCCTTCAGTAAATATTCTTGAACAACAAAATAATCCATTAATAATCCATTGCAAGATTCTCCAGTTAACTTTATTGCAGAGCTTGTTCCTTGTAAGACATTGCGAGATTCAATTGGCGTAACAAGAAACAACATGTGGATTATTAAAACCTGAAAGTTACTTAATGATTCTATCTTGTCTGGTTTATGTTTTTTAATTCGTGCATTTTCTATATCATTTTAATGGACATTATGTAAGAGTATTACTGCCTGAATGTGAAAAATGCTCCGTAACTTGGCGCGTTCGGATTCAAAACAAAACTAGACAAGTGGCGCCACTACGCGTATGAATACATCGACTATCCAACAACAAGTAATTTAAAATAATTTTTATTTGAAAACCTTAAAAAAAATCATAAGTCGAAAGTATATTGAATATGTATAATTAAAAAATATTTTCCTATTTTAAAAAAGGATTCAAAATATTTTTTCCACAAAATGCAGAAATATGCGATGTAAGAAACGTAATATTTTCTGCTTTACGAAAAATAAAGGCAATGTAAATAGAAATTTGATTTAGTATATATTTATTGAATGTTTTAAAGCACATGATAAGATGTTTTTGCAGTTTAAAAAACATTTATTGCTTCGATTCGGGTGTTTTAACTGTGACTTTTTAACTGTTAACTTTTTCACTCAGTCTCCGTCTGCTAACCCATAGAATAACATGTAATCCGCGAGCTAATATAGTCCAATTTTCCAAGACCAATATATAACAAACAAGAGTTTTCCTAGAAACAAGGCAAGTCTTATTACCTCTATCTTAAAGAGATTCATATTATATATAAGTTTTAATAAAATCTCCCAGCCCGTTATCTAGATCTCATTATCAGGAACAAACACCATCGTTTTCAGTTTAAAAATGGTTATCGAGATCTAAAAATATACGGCACGTAGAAATGTAAAAATTATAGGATAGGATTAGACTGGGAATATAAGACTATATTAAAAAAATTGGACCATTCTGACCAATATTTGCTGAGTTATTAGAAGGCGGCTTTTCCGATTTCCTTTGAAGTTGAGTTAGCTGTATATATGAAGTTCCGCATCTACCCTTATGACGATGGTAGGTTTTGACGATGGTAGGTTTAAAGCTGCGTCACTTGAAGGCTGCCGCCTTCTATGATAAGCGCAACAATATAATAATGTAAACAAGGAATGAACATAAATATGAACAGTAATATGTAAAGACACTCTAATTACAGTTCCCATTGTTGAACTTTATTTTACAACAATACAGCATTCCCAAAATTAGATTTTTGTGTTATACATTGTCGTAAAATTGAATACGTTACAGCGTTAAATGTAACAGTATGTCTATGTATTCAAAAATGCAACAATATAAAAGTGTAAACTAATCTTGAATATAAATATGAATTGCAATCTGTAAATCACTGTAATTACAGTTTCCATTGTTGAACCTTATTTTACAAAAATACAGCATTCCAAAAATAAGATTTTTCTGTTATACATTGTCCTAAAATTGAATAAGTTATAGCGTTAAATGCAATAATATGACTGTTTATTGATAAGCGCAACAATATAAAAATATACACAAAGAATGAATACAAATATGAACTGTAATAAATAAAGACACTCTAATTACAGTTCCCATTATTGAAATTTATTTTACAACAATACAGCATTCCCAAATTAGATTTTTCTGTTATACACTGTCGTAAAATTGGATAAGTTATAGCGATAAATGCAACAATATGACTGTTTATTGATAACCGCAACAATATAAAAATATAAACAAAGAATGAATACAAATGTGAACTGTAATATGTAAAGACACTCTAATTACAGTTCCCATTGTTGAACTTTATTTTACAACAATACAGCATTCCCAAAATTAGATTTTTCTGTTATACATTATCGTAAAATTGAATAAATTTAAGCGTTAAATACAACAATACTGATATGTATTGATAAGGGCAACTAAATAAAATGTAAACAAAGCTTGAATATAAATATGAACATAAATCTGTAAATCACTGTAATTGCAGTTTCCATTGTTGAACTTTATTTTACAACAATACAGCATTAACCAAATTAGATTTTTCTGTTATAAATTGTCGTAAAATTGAATAAGTTATAGCGTTAAATGCAGCAATATGACTGTATATTGATAAGCGCAACAATATAATAATGTAAACAAAGAATGAACATAAATATGATCTGTAATATGTAAATACACTCTAATTACAGTTCCCATTATTGAACTTTATTTTACAACAATACAGCATTCCCAAAATTAGATTTTTCTGTTATACATTGTCGTAAAATTGAATTCGTTACAGCGTTAAATGTAACAGTATGTCTATGTATTCATAAATACAACAATATAAAAGTGTAAGCTAATCTTGAATATAAATATGAATTGCAATCTGTAAAACACTGTAATTACAGGTTTTATTGTTGAACCTTATTTTACAAAAATACAGCATTCCCAAAATTAGATTTTTCTGTTATACTTTGTCGTAAAATTGATTAAGTCAAAGCGATAAAAATAAAAATATGACTATTTATTGATAAGTGCAACAATGTAAAATGTAAGCTAATCTTGAATATAAATATAAACTGCAATCTGTCAATCACTGTAATTACAGTTTCCATTGTTGAACTTTATTTTACAGCAATGCAGCATTCCCAAAATTAGAATTTTCTGTTATACATTGTCGTAAAATTGAATAAGTTATAGCGTTAAAGCAACAATATGGCTGTTTATTGATAAGCGCAACAATATAAAAATATACGCAAAGAATGAATACAAATATGAACTGTAATAAGTAAAGACACTCTAATTACAGTTCCCATTGTTGAACTTTATTTTACAACAATACAGCATTCCCAAAATTAGATTTTTCTGTTATACATTATCGTAAAATTGAATAAGTTACAGTGTTAAATGCAACAATATGACTCTTTATTGATAAGCGCAACAATATAGAAATATAAGCAAAGAATGAATACAAATATGAACTGTAATATGTAAAGATACTCAATTAAATTTCCCATTTTTGAACTTTATTTTACAACAATACGGCATTCCCAAAATTAGATTTTTCTGTTATACATTGTCGTAAAATTGAATAAGTTATAGCGTTAAATGCAACAATATGACTGTTTATTGATAAGCGCAACAATATAAAAATATAAACAGAGAATGAATACAAATAAGAACTGTAATATATAAAGGCACACTTCTAAAGTTCCCATTATTGAACTTTATTTTACAACAATACAGCATTCACCAAATTAGATTTTTCTGTTATACATTGAGGTAAAATTGAATAATTTATAGCGTTATATTCAACAATGTGACTGTATATTGATAAGCGCAACAATATAAAAATATACACAAAGAATGAATACAATTAAGAACTGTAATAAGTAAAGACACTCTAATTACAGTTCCCATTGTTGAACTTTATTTTACAACAATACAGCATTCCCAAAATGAGAGTTTTCTGTTATACATTCTCGTAAAATTGGATAAGTTATAGCGTTAAATGCAACAATATGACTGTTTATTGATAAGCGCAACAATATAAAAATATACACAAAGAACTGATACATTTATGAACTGTAATAAGTAACGACACTCTAATTACAGCTCCCATTGTTGAAATTTATTTTACAGCAATACAGCATTCCCAAAATTAGATTTTTCTGTTATACATTCTCGTAAAATTGAATAAGTTATTGCGTTAAATGCAACAATATGACTGTTTATTGATAAGCGCAACAATATAAAAATATACACAAAGAATGAATACAATTAAGAACTGTAATTAGTAAAGACACTCTAATAACAGTTCCCATTGTTGAAATTTATTTTACAACAATATAGCATTCCCAAATTAGATTTTTCTGTTATACATTGTCGTAAAATTGAATAAGTTATAGCGTTAAATGCAACAATATGACTGTTTACTGATAACAGCAACAATATAAAAATATAAAGAAAGTAATACAAATGTGAACTGTAATATGTGAATACACTCTAATTACAGTTCCCATTGTTGAACTTTATTTTAAAACAATACAGCATTCCCAAAATTAGATTTTTCTATTATACATTGTCGTAAAATTGAATAAGTTATAGCGTTAAATGCAACAATATGACTGTTTACTGATAACAGCAACAATATAAAAATATAAATAAAGAAAGTAATACAAATGTGAACTGTAATATGTAAATATACTCTAATTTCAGTTCCCATTGTTGAACTTTATTTTACAACAATACTGCATTCCCCAAATTAGATTTTTCGGTTATACATTGTCGTAAAATTGAATAAGTTATAGCGTTAAATGCAACAATATGACTGTTTATTGATAAGCGCAACAATATAAAAATATAAACAAAGAATGAATAAAAATATGATCTGTAATATGTAAAGACACTCTATTTAAAGTTCCCATTGTTGAACTTTATTTTATAACAATACAGCGTTCACAAAATAAGATTTTTCTGTTATACTTTGTCGTAAATTTGAATAAGTTAAAGCGTGAAAAACAACAATATGACTCTTTATTGATCAGTGCAACAATATAAAATGTAAGCAAAGCTTGAATATAACTAAGAACAAGAATCTGTAAATCACACTAATTGCAGTTTCCAGTGTTGAATTTTATTTTAAAACAATACTGCATTCCACAAATTAGATTTTTCTGTTATGTATTGCCGTGAAATTGAATAAGTTATAGCGTTAAATGCAACAATATGACTGTTTATTGATAATCGCAAAAATATAGAAATATAAACAAAGAATGAATACAAATATGAACTGTAATATATAAAGGCACTCAATTAAATTCCCATTGTTAAACTTTATTTTACAACAATACAGCATTCACCAAATTAGATTTTTCTGTTATACATTGTCGTAAAATTGAATAATTTAAAGCGTTAAATGCAACAATATGACTGTATATTGATAAGCGCAACAATATAATAATGTAAACAAAGAATCAACATAAATATGAACAGTAATATGTAAATACACTCTAATTACAGTCGTAAAATTGAATAAATTACAGTGTTAAATGCAACATTATCACTATATATTGATAAGTGCAACAATATAAAAATGTAAACAAAGCATGAATATAAATATGAACTGTAATATGTAAAGACGCTCTATTTAAAGTACCCATTGTTGAACTTTATTTTACAACAATACAGCATTCCCAAAATTAGTTTTTTCTGTTATACTTTGTCGTAAAATTGAATATGTTAAAAAGTTAAATACAATAATATGACTGTATATTGTTAAGCGCAACAATATAATAATGTAAACAGATAATGAAAATAAATATGAAGAGTAATATATAAAAACACTCTAATTACTGTTCACATTGTTGAACTTTATTTTACAACAATATAGCATTAACAAAATTAGATTTTTCTCTTATACATTGTCGTAAAATTGAATACGTTACAGCGTTAAATGTAACAGTATGTCTATGTATTGATAAATGCAACAATATAAAAGTGTAAGCTAATCTTGAATATAAATATAAACTGCAATCTGTCAATCACTGTAATTACAGTTCCCATTGTTGAAATTTATTTTACAACAATACAGCATTCACAAAATTAGATTTTTCTGTTATACATTATCGTAAAATTGAATAAGTTATAACATTAAATGCAACAATATGACTGTTTATTGATAAGCGCAACAATATAAAAATATGAACAAAGAATGAATAAAATGTGAACTGTAATATGTAAAGACACTCTAAGAGTTCCCATTGTTGAACTTTATTTTGCAACAATACTGCATTCCCCAAATTAGATTTTTCGGTTAGACATTGCCGTAAAATTGAATAAGTTATATTACTAAATACAACAATATGACTGTATGTTGATAAGGGCAACAATATAAAAATGTAAACAAAGAATGATTATAAATATGAACTGTAATTTGTAAAGACACTCTAATTACAGTTCTCATTGTTGAACATTATTTTACAACAATACAGCATTCCAAAAAGCAGATTTATCTGTTATACATTGTCGTAAAATTGAATAAGTTATAGCGTTAAATGCAACAATATGACTGTTTATTGATAAGCGCAAAAATATAAAAATATAAACAGAGAATGAATATAAATAAGAACTGTAATATATAAAGGCACTCATCTAATGTTCCCATTGTTAAACTTTATTTTACAACAATACAGCATTCACCAAATTAGATTTTTCTGATATACATTGTCGTAAAATTGAATAAGTTATAGCGTTAAATGCAACAATAGGAGTGTTTATTGATAAGCGGAACAATATAAAAATGTAAACAGAGAATGAATACAAATAAGAACTGTAATATATAAATGCACTCATCTAAAGTTCCCATTGTTGAACTTTCTTTTACAATACAGCATTCACCAAAATAGATTTTTCTGTTATATATTGAGGTAAAATTGAACAATTTATAGCGTTAAATTCAACAATATGACTGTATATTGATAAGCGCAACAATATAATAATGTAAACAAAGAATGAACATAAATATGAACTGTAATATGTAAATACACTCTAATTACAGTTCCCATTGTTGAACTTTATTTTACAAGTATACAGCATTACCAAAATAAGATTTTTCTGTTATCCATTGTCATAAAATTGAACAAGTTATAGTGTTAAATGCAATAAAATGACTGTTTATTGATAACAGCAACAATATAAATATATAAATAAAGAAAGTAATACAAATGTGAACTGTAATATGTAAAGACACTCTAATTACAGTTCCCATTGTTGAACTTTATTTTACAACAATACAGCATTCCCAAAATTAGATTTTTCTGTTATACATTGTCGTAAAATTGAATAAGTTATAGCGTTAAATGCATCAATATGACTGTATATTGAGAAGCGCAACAATATAATAATATAAACAAAGAATGAACATAAATATGAAGCGTGATATGTAAATATACTCTAATTTCAGTTCCCATTGTTGAACTTTATTTTACAACAATACAGCATTCCCAAAATGAGACTTTTCGATATACATTCTCGTAAAATTGAATAAGTTATAGCGTTAAATGCAACAATATGACGGTTTATTGATAAGCGCAACAATATAAAAATATACACAAAGAATTGATACAATTATGAACTGTAATAAGTAACGACACTCTAATTACAGCTCCCATTGTTGAAATTTATTTTACAATAATACAGCATTCCCAAAATTAGATATTTCTGTTATACATTATCGTAAAATTGAATAAGTTATAGCGTTAAATGCAACAATTTGACTTTTTATTGATAAGCGCAACAATATAAAAATATAAACAAAGAATGAATAAAATGTGAACTGTAATATGTAAAGACATTCTAAAAGTTCCCATTGTTGAACTTTATTTTGCAACAATACAGCATTCCCAAAATTACATTTTTCTGTTATACATTGTCGTAAAATTGAATAAGTTATAGCGCTAAATACAACAATATGACTGTTTATTGAAAAGCGCAACAATATAAAAATGTAAACAAAGAATGTTTATAAATATGAACTGTAATAAGTAAAGACACTCTTATTACTGTTCCCATTGTTGAACTTTATTTTACAACAATACAGCATTCCCAAAATTAGATTTTTCTGTTACACATTGTCGTAAAATTTAATACGTTACCGCTTTAAATGAAACAATATGTCTATGTATTTTATAAATGCAACAATATAAAAGTGTATGCTAATCTTGAATATTAATATAAACTGCAATTTGTCAATCACTGGAATTACAGTTCTCATTTTTGAAATTTATTTTACAACAATACAGCATTCACAAAATTAGATTTTTCTGTTATACATTGTCATAAATTGAATATGTTACAGTGATAAATGCAACAATATGACTGTATGTTGATAAGTGCAACAATATAAAAATGTAAACAAAGCCTGAATATAAATATGAACTGTAATATGTAAAGCCACTCGAATTTAAAGTTCCCATTGTTGAACATTATTTTACAACAATACAGCATTCCCCAAATTAGATTTTTCGGTTAGACCTTGCCGTAAAATTGAATAAGTTATATTGCTAAATACAACAATATGACTGTATGTTGATAAGGGCAACAATATAAAAATGTAAACAAAGAATGATTATAAATATGAACTGTAATATGTAAAGACACTCTAATTACAGTTCTCATTTTTGAACATTATTTTACAACAATACAGCATTCCAAAAAGCAGATTTATCTGTTATACATTGTCGTAAAGTTGAATAAGTTATAGCGTTAAATGCAACAATACGACTGTTTATTGATAAGCGCAACAATATAAAAATATACACAAAGAATGAATACAATTATGAACTGTAATAAATAAAGACACTCTAATTACAGTTCCCATTGTTGAAATTTATTTTACAACAATACAACATTCCCAAATGAGATTTTTCTGTTATACATTGTCGTAAATTTGAATAAGTTAAAGCGTAAAATACAACAATATGACTCTTTATTGATAAGTGCAACAATATAAAATGTAAGCAAAGCTTGAATATAAATATGAACAAGAATCTGTAAATCACTCTAATTGCAGTTTCCAGTGTTGAACTTTATTTTAAAACAGTACTGGATTCCCGAAATTTGATTTTTCTGTTATACATTGTCGTGAAATTGAATACGTTATAGCGTTAAATGCAACAATATGACTGTTTATTGATAATCGCAACAATATCGAAATATAAACAAAGAATGAATACAAATATGAACTGTAATATATAAAGGCACTCAACAAAATTCCCATTGTTGAACTTTATTTTACAACAATACAGCATTCACCAAATAAGATTTTTCTGTTATACATTGTCGTAAAATTGAATAATTCAAAGCGTTAAATGCAACAATATGACTGTATATTGATAAGCGCAACAATATAATAATGTAAACAAAGAATGAACATAAATATGAACTGTAATATGTAAATACACTCTAATTAGAGTTCCCATTGTTGAACTTTATTTTACAACAATACAGCATTCTCAAATTAAGATTTTTCTGTTATGTATTGTCGTAAAATTGAATAAATTACAGTGTCAAATGCAACATTATGACTATATATTGATAAGTGCAACAATATAAAAATGTAAACAAAGCATAAATATAAATATGAACTGCAATATGTAAAGACGCTCTATTTAAAGTACCCATTGTTGAACTATATTTTACAACAATACAGCACTCCGAAAATTAGTTTTTTCTATTATACATTGTCGTAAAATTGAATATGTTAAAAAGTTAAATACAACAATATGACTGTTTATTGATAAGCGCAACAATATAAAAATATAAACAAAGAATGAATACAAATGTGAACTGTAATATGTAAAGACACTCTAAGAGTTCCCATTGTTGACTTTATTTTACAACAATACAGCCTTCCCAAAATTAGATTTTTCTGTTATAGATTGTCGTAAAATTGAAAAAGTTATAGCGTTAAATGCAACAATATGGCTGTTTATTGATAAGCGCAAAAGTATAGAAATATAAACAAAGAATGAATACAAATATGAACTGTAACATGTAAAGACACTCAATTAAAGTTCCCATTTTTGAACTTTTTTTTACAACAATACTGCATTCCCCAAATTAGATTTTTCTGTTATACATTGTCGTAAAATTGAATAAGTTATAGCGCTAAATACAACAATATGACTGTTTTTTGATAAGCGCAAAAGTATAGAAATATAAACAAAGAATGATTATAAATATGAACTGTAATAAGTAAAGACACTCTAATTACAGTTCCCATTGTTGAAATTTATTTTACAAAAATACAGCATTCCCAAAATTAGATATTTCTGTTATACATTGTCGTAAAATTGAATAAGTTATAGCGTGAAATACAACAATATGACTATATATTGATAAGTGTGTGAGGGAGTGACCTTTAGTCATAAAGGCACTCTAGTGTTTCTGAGATCGTGACGTCAATAATTTAACATTTTGTTGGCGTAAAAGTGACATCTATCCTCTCTTTTACTTTAACTTTCTAGAGTGTGTGTGCTCTTTCGAATTCCGCAGTTAGCTCGCGGTTATTAGTATTATGTTAATGAGAAGTATCTCAGTTTATCGCGTATAAAAGCTTGGGTGTGAGTTTGTGTTGTGTGTGTTTCTGGCAGTAGCCAGCGTCTGTGTGTTTCTGGCCTTAGCCAGCAGCCAGCGTCTGTGTGTTTCTGGCCTTAGCCAGCAGCCAGCGTCTGTGTGTTTCTGGCAGTAGCCAGCAGCCTCTGTGTGTATTCCGCCATTAGACAACGAAGCTGATGATTGATTAGTAAGGTGCTGACGATTAGAAAATAGCTACGGCCTCCAGTAGAGCGGAAAGGAGTTCAGATAGTGGATTAAAGTCTCGGCCTTGGTAAGAAAGTTTAGTTTTGATTATTTATGAAATAAAGAAATATCCACAGCCACGGGCTGTGAAATTAAGATTTGTTTAGTAGATCAGCCAGGAAATAGTGTCAGGTGTTAGACGGTGCCCCGACTGAGCTAGACCAAAGCCTGTGAGTATGATTTAGCTTTTCATAGTGTTCTCAGTGAGTGAAATTATAGACTGGCTCCACTCTCCTTTAGCCCTTATCATTTTAATAAACTGTGTTGTTTTAACCTAAATTAATGAGTATGTCTGCATATAACGTGACAAACGACACCCAGCATGAACATACCGTCACAAGTGCAATAATATAAAATGTAAGCAAAGCTTGAATATAAATATGAACAAGAATCTGTAAATCACTCTAATTGCAGTTTCCATTGTTTAACTTTATTTTACAACAATACTGCATTCCCCAAATTAGTTTTTTCTGTTATACATTGTCGTAAAACTGAATAAGTTATAGCGCTAAATACAAAAATATGACTTTATATTGATAAGGGCAACACTATAAAAATATAAACAAAGAATGAATACAAATATGAACTGCAATATATAAAGGCACTCAATTAAAATTCCCATTGTTGAACTTTATTTTACAAAAATACAGCATTCCCAAAATTAGATTTTTCTGTTATACATTGTCGTAAAATTGAAGAAGTTACAGCGTTAAATGCAACAATATGACTGTTTATTGATAAACGCAACAATATAGAAATATAAACAAAGAATGAAAACAAATATGTACTGTAATATGTAAAGACACTCAAATAAATTTCCCATTTTTGAAATTTATTTTACAACAATACAGCATTCCCAAAATTAGATTTTTCTGTTATACATTGTCGTAAAATTGAATACGTTACAGCTTTAAATGAAACAATATGTCTATGTATTGATAAATGCAACAATATAAAAGTGTAAGCTAATCTTGAATATAAATATCAATTGCAATCTGTAAATCACTGTAATTACAGTTTCCATTGTACAACCTTACTTTACAACAGTACAGCATTCGAAAAATCAGGTTTTCTGTTATACATTGTCGTAAAATTGAATAAGTTATATCGTTAAATGAAACAATATGATTGTATATTGATAAGCGCAACAATATAATAATGTAAACAAAGAATAAACATAAAAAAGAACAGTAATATATAAATACACTCTAATTACAGTTCCCATTGTTGAACATTATTTTACAACAATACAGTATTCCCAAAATTAGATTTTTCTGTTATACATTGTCGTAAAATTGAATACGTCACAGCTTTAAATGAAACAATATGTCTATTCATTGATAAATGCAACAATATAAAAGTGTAAGCTAATCTTGAATATAAATATAAACTGCAATCTGTAAATCACTGTAATTACAGTTTCCATTGTTGAACCTTACTTTACAACAGTACAGCATTCGAAAAATCAGGTTTTCTGTTATATTTTGTCGTAAAATTGAATAAGTTATAGCGTTAAATGGAACAATATGACTGTTTATTGATAAGCGCAACAATATAAAAATATACACAAAGAATGAATACAAATATGAACTGCAATAAGTAAAGACACTCTAATTACAGTTCTCATTGTTGAACTTTATTTTACAACATTACAGCATTATAAAATTAGATTTTTCTGTTATACATTGTCGTAAAATTGAATAAGTTACCGTGTTAAATGCAACAATATGACTGTATATTGATAAGTGCAACAATATAAAAATGTAAACAAAGCCTGAATATAAATATGAACTGTAATATGTAAAGCCACTCGAATTTAAAGTTCCCATTGTTGAACTTTATTTTACAACAACACAGCATTCCCAAGATTACATTTTTCTGTTATACGTTGTCGTAAAATTGAATAAGTTTAAGCGTTAAATACAACAATATGAATATGTATTAAAAAGTGCAACAATATAAAATGTAAGCAAAGCTTGAATACAAATATGAACATGAATCTGTAAATCCCTCTAATTGCAGTTTCCATTGTTAAACTTTATTTTACAACAATACTGCAATACCCAAATTAGATTTTCTGTTATACATTGTCGTAAAATTGAATAAGTTATAGCGTTAAATACAAAAATATGACTGTACATAGATAAGGGCAACAATATAAAAATGTAAACAAAGAATGATTATAAATATGAACTGTAATATGTAAAGACACTCTAAATACAGTTCCCATTGTTGAACTTTATTTTACAGCATTATACAGCATTTCCAATATTAGATTTTTCTGTTATACATTGTTGTAAAATTGAATAAGTTACAGCGCTAAATGCAACAATATGACTGTTTATTGATAAGCGCAACAATATAGAAATATAAACAAAGAATGAATACAAATATGAACTGTAATATGTAAAGCCACTCGAATTTAAAGTTCACATTGTTGAACTTTAATTTACAACAATACAGCATTCCCAAGATTACAATTTTCTGTTTTACGTTGTCGTAAAATTGAATAAGTTTAAGCGTTAAATACAACAATATGACTATTTATTGATAAGTGCAACAATATAAAATGCAAGCAAAGCTTGAATATAAATATGAACAAGAATCTGTAAATCATTCTAATTGCAGTTTCCATTGTTGAACTTTATTTTACAACAATACCTTACAACACTCCCCAAATTAGATTTTTCTGTTATACATTGTCGTAAAATTAAATAAGTTATATTGCTAAATACAACAATAAGACTGTATATTGATAAGGGCAACAATATAAAAATGTAAACAAAGAATGATTTTAAATATGAACTGTAATATGTAAAGACACTCTAATTACAGTTCTCATTGTTGAACATTTTTTTACAACAATACAGCCTTCCCAAAATTAGATTTTTCTGTTATAGATTGTCGTAAAATTGAAAAAGTTATAGCGTTAAATGCAACAATATGGCTGTTTATTGATAAGCGCAAAAGTATAGAAATATAAACAAAGAATGAATACAAATATGAACTGTAATATGTAAAGACACTCAATTAAAGTTCCCATTTTTGAACTTTTTTTTACAACAATACTGCATTCCCCAAATTAGATTTTTCTGTTATACATTGTCGTAAAATTGAATAAGTTATAGCGCTAAATACAACAATATGACTGTTTTTTGATAAGCGCAAAAGTATAGAAATATAAACAAAGAATGATTATAAATATGAACTGTAATAAGTAAAGACACTCTAATTACAGATCCCATTGTTGAAATTTATTTTACAAAAATACAGCATTCCGAAAATTAGATATTTCTGTTATACATTGTCGTAAAATTGAATAAGTTATAGCGTGAAATACAACAATATGACTATTTATTGATAAGTGCAATAATATAAAATGTAGGCAAAGCTTGAATATAAATATGAACAAGACTCTGTAAATCACTCTAATTGCAGTTTCCATTGTTTAACTTTATTTTACAACAATACTGCATTCCCCAAATTAGATTTTTCTGTTATACATTGTCGTAAAACTGAATAAGTTATAGCGCTAAATACAAAAATATGACTTTATATTGATAAGGGCAACACTATAAAAATATAAACAAAGAATGAATACAAATATAAACAGCAATATATAAAGGCACTCAATTAAAATTCCCATTGTTGAACTTTATTTTACAAAAATACAGCATTCCCAAAATTAGATTTTTCTGTTATACATTGTCGTAAAATTGAAGAAGTTACAGCGTTAAATGCAACAATATGACTGTTTATTGATAAACGCAACAATATAGAAATATAAACAAAGAATGAAAACAAATATGTACTGTAATATGTAAAGACACTCAAATAAATTTCCCATTTTTGAAATTTATTTTACAACAATACAGCATACCCAAAATTAGATTTTTCTGTTATACATTGTCGTAAAATTGAATACATTACAGCGTTAAATGAAACAATATATCTATGTATTGATAAATGCAACAATATAAAAGTGTAAGCTAATCTTGTATATAAATATAAACTGCAATCTGTCAATCACTCTAATTACAGTTTCCATTGTTAAACTTTATCTTACAACAATGCAGCATTACCAAAATCAGAATTTTCTGTTACACATTGTCGTAAAATTGAATAAGTTGTAGCATTAAATGCAAAAATATGACTGTTTATTGATAAGCGCAACACTATAAAAATGTAAACAAAGAATGATTATAAATATGAACTGTAATATGTAAATCACTGTAATTACAATTTCCATTATTGAACCTTACTTTACAACAATACAGCATTTTAAAAATCAGTTTTCCTGTTATACATTGTCGTAAAATTGAATAAGTTATATCGTTAAATGCAACAATATAACTGTATATTGATAAGCGCAACAATATAATAATGTAAACAAAGAATAAACATAAAAATGAACAGTAATATGTAAATACACTCTAATTACAGTTCCCATTGTTGAACTTTATTTTACAAAAATACAGCATTCCATAAATTAGATTTTTCTGTTATACATTGTCGTAAAATTGAATAAGTTACAGCGTTAAATGCAACAATATGACTGTGTATTGATAAACGCAACAATATAGAAATATAAACAAAGAATGAAAACAAATATGAACTGTAATATGTAAAGACTCTCAAATAAATTTCCCATTTTTGAAATTTATTTTACGACAATAAAGCATTCCTAAAATTAGGTTTTTCTGTTATACATTGTCGTAAAATTGAATATGTTACAGCTTTAAATGAAACAATATGTCTATGTATTGATAAATGCAACAACATAAAAGTGTAAGCTAATCTTGAATATAAATATCAATTGCAATCTGTAAATCACTGTAATTACAGTTTCCATTGTTGAACCTTACTTTACAACAGTACAGCATTCGAAAAATCAGTTTTTCTGTTATACATTGTCGTAAAATTGAATAAGTTATATCGTTAAATGAATTAATATGACTGTATATTGATAAGCGCAACAATATAATAATGTAAACAAAGAATAAACATAAAAATGAACAGTAATATATAAATACACTCTAATTACAGTTCCCATTGTTGAACATTATTTTACAACAATACAGTATTCACAAAATTAGATTTTTCTGTTATATTTTGTCGTAAAATGGAATAAGTTAAAGCGCTAAATACAACAATATGACTGTTTATTGATAAGTGCAACAATATAAAGTGTAAGCAAAGCTTGAATACAAATATGAACATGAATCTGTAAATCCCTCTAATTGCAGTTTCCATTGTTAAACTTTATTTTACAACAATACTGCAATACCCAAATTAGATTTTCTGTTATACATTGTCGTAAAATTGAATAAGTTTAGCGTTAAATACAAAAATATGACTGTATATTAGGGTGGAGCGAAAAAAAAAATTTTTTGAAAATCAAAAACGGGTAGGTGCCAAAAGTTGCCTTTATACTAGTACATCAACTGCATGAAATTTTACCGCTGAAAAAAAATGTCTTGAGTCTGCGCTTTTGCTCCAAAAATCGAAATTTTGGGTAAAGTTTGTCATTTTTTGACATTTTTTCAAAAAAATTAAAAAATTCCTACAGAGCTGGTTAGTATTTAAAAGTGTTGTTTAGACCTTTATATTTATCTGCTTAACATATTTAAACTATAAAACAATATGTTTATTCGATATAGCTGGAGCAAAACAGACAACTTTTAGTAAGAAAACAGCATTACCACTCTATTGGGTCATACAACGAATTGTTATTTTTAATACAGCTCTTGTTTTCAAAACTACCTTGGACATGCGTCGTGGAGGTGGCTATATTTCCTATACCACCCGGCCCAACTATTCGATCATCTTAGTACAGTGTTTTATTTACATTGATTTGTGATTTTCTTTATAAAAATTTGGCATGTTTTCGATGCTTCCACCTTGTTTATCTGTTCTTTGCATCCCCATGCTGCTGTAACTATCTTCATGTATATTTTTACAGTTTATACAAAAAAAAAAATGACAAGCAGAGTAATGCACGGGAATATTATTAAAGGGATCTATTCGGCCATCTATTATATTTGTCAAACTTACATTCAGTTGATGAATAGTGATTGGAAGTTCTGTTACCACAACATTTTTTCAGTCAATTGTATTTTTTTTTTACGTAATGATTTGCTTCAAAGATGATTTCAGATCTTTCAACTATAGGTATGCCATCATTTATTCTACTATAGCATTTTTTATATGTTGAGAAGCGAGCTGTTTAATGTGATGGTGATCGTCAGAGAGAATTGCAATGAAAATTTGTTTTCCATGTGTAAAGCAACCGCTGTTGTAAATAACTTTTTTTTGCATTAGTTTTATGCCGTTTTCTAAGTGTTTTCGTATCCAGGTAATTTCCTATTAACTTTTAGATCCTTTTTTTATGAGTGGACAACATTTGATGATGAAATGTCCTGGGCATAAACTTATAATGCATAGTACTTTATGAGGGAATGTACGGATTCTAATCGACTATAAGTGCTCATTTAAAATAAGGGGAATTTTATTTGCCACTGTGAACCATTTTGCATGAGGTAAGTTTAGAATTGTGTATAATATTGAATAATTCGCTACTTCAACTTCAGTGAATTTCCTCTGAGTCAATTATTAGAGAAGTCGATATAAAAGCAACAAGCTACATGGATTCACTGGATCAATAAGGAAAATCTTTGTCTACGTACTATTCACTTCCTATTGCAATTTTTTTTTATATAAAATACAGAATAATTTTGAAAAATTATTTTCTCAAATTGAGAAAAAGATACTCAGAACAGACTAGGAATTTCTGTCGGAGATTGCAAAGCTAATTCATAAGGAAAGCTATTTCTCAGAAAGAATGGGGAATAGGAATTTAGAAAACATCTCACACAAAAGACAGCTCATAAAGTTAATAAAATTTTCCGCTTTATATAAGCACAGATTGGCAATCAGCGTCTATATTTTCACTCACAAAATGCATAATCCAAATTTATACCGCGGGATGTTTTATACCAAATGTACTACATACCTAAATAATAGATCTAAAATCTTATTAGAAATTACTAGACTATGGACACGACATAAGGAAACGACATAAAGCATACTAAAACTTCTTTAGAAATATTGTTGTTTTACACGCAAATTTTGTTTGCAATCCTCTGTGACGATCGTCATAATATTGAACAGCTAGCTTCTCAGCATATATTCAATGTAATAGATTCAATAAATGATGACGTACTAGAAATTGAATTCATACAATCAATTTTTAGGCAAATCATTGCATGTAAAATGTAATCGATTGAAAGAATGCTGTGATAACAGAACTTCCAATCATAATGTACTAATTGCATGAAATTTTAATGAAGGTAATAGACTGCTGAATAGGTTCAATTAAGAGCATACCCAATACATTACTCAGCTTCTCTTCTGTTATACATGGTATAAAAATATACGTGCAGCAGGTCCCACCAGCATGATCCAAATCATCCAAAGTCAGCGAATACAAAGAAGAGATAAATTACTTTGATATATAGAAAACTTATACTCGTCTTCGGGAAAAAAATAACAATTCATTACATAAATAAAACACTGGGCCTAGATGATTGGGTGGTTGAGACGGGTGGGATAATGCAACCACCTCTATGAGTTATATACACAGTAGTTTTGAAAGCAGCTAGGTAAGAAAAGCATTCAAAACAACATTTCGTTGTATGTTCCAATAGAGAGGTTAACGCTGATTTTTCACAAAAAGTTGTCAGATTTGCTCCAATTATACAGACTATAGATATTGTTTTATAGTTTAAATATGTTAAGCAGATAAATATAAAGGTCTAAGCAACACTTTTAAATACTAACCAGGTCTGCAGGAATTTTTTAATTTTTTTGAAAAAAATGTCAAAAAATGACAAATTTTACCCAAAATTTCGATATTTGGAGCAAAAGCGCAGACTCGAGCCATTTTTTTTCAGCGGTAAAATTTCACGCAGTTGATGTACTAGTATAAAGGCAACTTTTGGCACCTACCCATTTTTGATTTTCAAAAAAAATTTTTTTTCGCTCCACCCTACTGTATATAGATAAGGGCAACAATATAAAAATGTAAAAAAAGAATGATTATAAATATGAACTGTAATATGTAAAGACACTCTAAATACAGTTCCCATTGTTGAACTTTATTTTACAGCATTATACAGCATTTCCAATATTAGATTTTTCTGTTATACATTGTTGTAAAATTGAATAAGTTACAGCGCTAAATGCAACAATATGACTGTTTATTGATAAGCGCAACAATATAGAAATATAAACAAAGAATGAATACAAATATGAACTGTAATATGTAAAGCCACTCGAATTTAAAGTTCACATTGTTGAACTTTAATTTACAACAATACAGCATTCCCAAGATTACAATTTTCTGTTTTACGTTGTCGTAAAATTGAATAAGTTTAAGCGTTAAATACAACACTATGACTATTTATTGATAAGTGCAACAATATAAAATGTAAGCAAAGCTTGAATATAAATATGAACAAGAATCTGTAAATCATTCTAATTGCAGTTTCCATTGTTGAACTTTATTTTACAACAATACCTTACAACACTCCCCAAATTAGATATTTCTGTTATACATTGTCGTAAAATTAAATAAGTTATATTGCTAAATACAACAATATGACTGTATATTGATAAGGGCAACAATATAAAAATGTAAACAAAGAATGATTTTAAATATGAACTGTAATATGTAAAGACACTCTAATTACAGTTCTCATTGTTGAACATTTTTTTACAACAATACAGCCTTCCCAAAATTAGATTTTTCTGTTATAGATTGTCGTAAAATTGAATAAGTTATAGCGCTAAATACAACAATATGACTGTTTTTTGATAAGCGCAAAAGTATAGAAATATAAACAAAAATGATTATAAATATGAACTGTAATAAGTAAAGACACTCTAATTACAGTTCCCATTGTTGAAATTTATTTTACAAAAATACAGCATTCCCAAAATTAGATATTTCTGTTATACATTGTCGTAAAATTGAATAAGTTATAGCGTGAAATACAACAATATGACTACTTATTGATAAGTGCAATAATATAAAATGTAGGCAAAGCTTGAATATAAATATGAACAAGAATCTGTAAATCACTCTAATTGCAGTTTCCATTGTTTAACTTTATTTTACAACAATACTGCATTCCCCAAATTAGATTATTCTGTTATACATTGTCGTAAAACTGAATAAGTTATAGCGCTAAATACAAAAATATGACTTTATATTGATAAGGGCAACACTATAAAAATATAAACAAAGAATGAATACAAATATAAACTGCAACATATAAAGGCACTCAATTAAAATTCCCATTGTTGAACTTTATTTTACAAAAATACAGCATTCCCAAAATTAGATTTTTCTGTTATACTTTGTCGTAAAATTGAAGAAGTTACAGCGTTAAATGCAACAATATGACTGTTTATTGATAAACGCAACAATATAGAAATATAAACAAAGAATGAAAACAAATATGTACTGTAATATGTAAAGACACTCAAATAAATTTCCCATTTTTGAAATTTATTTTACAACAATACAGCATTCCCAAGATTACATTTTTCTGTTATACGTTGTCGTAAAATTGAATAAGTTTAAGCGTTAAATACAACAATATGAATATGTATTAAAAAGTGCAACAATATAAAATGTAAGCAAAGCTTGAATACAAATATGAACATGAATCTGTAAATCACTCTAATTGCAGTTTCCATTGTTAAACTTTATTTTACAACAATACTGCAATACCCAAATTAGATTTTCTGTTATACATTGTCGTAAAATTGAATAAGTTATAGCGTTAAATACAAAAATATGACTGTATATAGATAAGGTCAACAATATAAAAATGTAAACAAAGAATGATTATAAATATGAACTGTAATATGTAAAGACACTCTAAATACAGTTCCCATTGTTGAACTTTATTTTACAGCATTATACAGCATTTCCAATATTAGATTTTTCTGTTATACATTGTTGTAATATTGAATAAGTTACAGCGCTAAATGCAACAATATGACTGTTTATTGATAAGCGCAACAATATAGAAATATAAACAAAGAATGAATACAAATATGAACTGTAATATGTAAAGCCACTCGAATTTAAAGTTCACATTGTTGAACTTTAATTTACAACAATACAGCATTCCCAAGATTACAATTTTCTGTTTTACGTTGTCGTAAAATTGAATAAGTTTAAGCGTTAAATACAACAATATGACTATTTATTGATAAGTGCAACAATATAAAATGTAAGCAAAGCTTGAATATAAATATGAACAAGAATCTGTAAATCATTCTAATTGCAGTTTCCATTGTTGAACTTTATTTTACAACAATACCTTACAACACTCCCCAAATTAGATTTTTCTGTTATACATTGTCGTAAAATTAAATAAGTTATATTGCTAAATACAACAATATGACTGTATATTGATAAGGGCAACAATATAAAAATGTAAACAATGAATGATTTTAAATATGAACTGTAATATGTAAAGACACTCTAATTACAGTTCTCATAGTTGAACATTTTTTTACAACAATACAGCATTCCCAAAATTAGATTTTTCTGTTATAAATTGTCGTAAAATTGAATTTCTTACAGCGTTAAATGCTACAACATGTCTATGTATTGATAAATGCAACAATATGAAAGTGTCAGCAAATCTTGAATATAAATATGAACTACAATGTGTAAATCACTGTAATTACTGTTTCCATTGTTGAACATTATTTTACAACAATACAGCAGTCCAAAAATCAGATTTATCTGTTATACATTGTTGTAAAATTGAATAAGTTATAGCGTTAAATACAACAATATGACTGTATATTGATAAGCGCAACAGTATAAGAATATAAACAAAGAATGAATACAAATGTGAACTGTAATATATAAAGACACTCTAATTACAGTTCCGATTGTTGAACTTTATTTTACAACAATACAGCATTCCCAGAATTAGATTTTTCTGTTATACATTGTCGTAAAATTGAATACGTTACAGCGTTAAGTGCAACAATATGTGTATGATTGATAAATGCAACAATACAAAAGTGTAAGAAAATCTTGAATATAAATATGAACTGCAATGTGTAAATCACTGTAATTACTGTTTCCACTGTTGAACATTATTTTACAACAATACAGCATTCCAAAAATCAGAGTTATCTGTTATATATTGTCGTAAAATTGAATAAGTTAAAGCATTAAATACAACAATATGACTATTTATTGATAAGTGCAACAATATAAAATGTAAGCAAAGCTTGAATATAAATATGAACAAGAATCTGTAAATCACTGTAATTGCAGTTTCCATTGTTGAGCATTATTTTACAACAATACTGCATTCCCCAAATTAGATTTTTCTGTTATACATTGTCGTAAAACTCTATAAGCTATAGCGCTAAATACAACAATATGACTTTATATTGATAAGGGCAACAATATAAAAATGTAAAGAAAGAATTATTATAAATATGAACTGTAATATGTAAAAAAAATCTAATTACAGTTCCCATTGTTGAACTTTATTTTACAAAAATACAGCATACCCAAAATTAGATTTTTCTGTTATACATTGTCGTAAAATTGAATACATTACAGCGTTAAATGAAACAATATATCTATGTATTGATAAATGCAACAATATAAAAGTGTAAGCTAATCTTGTATATAAATATAAACTGCAATCTGTCAATCACTCTAATTACAGTTTCCATTGTTAAACTTTATTTTACAACAATGCAGCATTACCAAAATCAGAATTTTCTGTTACACATTGTCGTAAAATTGAATAAGTTGTAGCATTAAATGCAAAAATATGACTGTTTATTGATAAGCGCAACACTATAAAAATGTAAACAAAGAATGATTATAAATATGAACTGTAATATGTAAATCACTGTAATTACAATTTCCATTATTGAACCTTACTTTACAACAATACAGCATTTTAAAAATCAGTTTTCCTGTTATACATTGTCGTAAAATTGAATAAGTTATATCGTTAAATGCAACAATATAACTGTATATTGATAAGCGCAACAATATAATAATGTAAACAAAGAATAAACATAAAAATGAACAGTAATATGTAAATACACTCTAATTACAGTTCCCATTGTTGAACTTTATTTTACAAAAATACAGCATTCCCAAAATTAGATTTTTCTGTTACACATTGTCGTAAAATTGAATAAGTTACAGCGTTAAATGCAACAATATGACTGTGTATTGATAAACGCAACAATATAGAAATATAAACAAAGAATGAAAACAAATATGAACTGTAATATGTAAAGACTCTGAAATAAATTTCCCATTTTTGAAATTTATTTTACGACAATAAAGCATTCCTAAAATTAGGTTTTTCTGTTATACATTGTCGTAAAATTGAATATGTTACAGCTTTAAATGAAACAATATGTCTATGTATTGATAAATGCAACAACATAAAAGTGTAAGCTAATCTTGAATATAAATATCAATTGCAATCTGTAAATCACTGTAAATACAGTTTCCATTGTTGAACCTTACTTTACAACAGTACAGCATTCGAAAAATCAGTTTTTCTGTTATACATTGTCGTAAAATTGAATAAGTTATATCGTTAAATGAATCAATATGACTGTATATTGATAAGCGCAACAATATAATAATGTAAACAAAGAATAAACATAAAAATGAACAGTAATATATAAATACACTCTAATTACAGTTCCCATTGTTGAACATTATTTTACAACAATACAGTATTCACAAAATTAGATTTTTCTGTTATATTTTGTCGTAAAATGGAATAAGTTAAAGCGCTAAATACAACAATATGACTGTTTATTGATAAGTGCAACAATATAAAGTGTAAGCAAAGCTTGAATACAAATATGAACATGAATCTGTAAATCACTCTAATTGCAGTTCCTATTGTTGAACTTTATTTTACAACAATACTGCATTCCCAAAATGAGACTTTTCGTTATACATTCTCGTAAATTTGAATAAGTTATAGCGTTAAATGCAACAATATGACTGTTTATTGATAAGTGCAACAATATAAAAATGTAAACAAAGCCTGATTATAAATAAAAACTGTACTATGTAAAGCCACTCGAATTTAAAGTTCCCATTGTTGAACTTTATTTTACAACAACACAGCATTCCCAAGATTAGATTTTTCTGTTATACATTGTCCTAAAATTGAATACGTCACAGCTTTAAATGAAACAATATGTCTATGCATTGATAAATGCAACAATATAAAAGTGTAAGCTAATCTTGAATATAAATATAAACTGCAATCTGTCAATCACTCTAATTACAGTTCCTATTGTTGAACATTATTTTACAACAATACAGCATTCCCAAAATTACATTTTTCTGTTATATTTTGTCGTAAAATTGAATAAGTTATAGCGTTAAATGCTACACTATGACTGTTTATTGTTAAGCGCAACAATATAAAAATATACACAAAGAATGAATACAAATATGAACTGCAATAAGTAAAGACACTCTAATTACAGTTCTCATTGTTGAACTTTATTTTACAACATTACAGCATTCACAAAATTAGATTTTTCTTTTTTACATTGCCGTAAAATTGAATAAGTTACAGTGTTAAATGCAACAATATGACTGTATATTGATAAGTGCAACAATATAAAAATGTAAACAAAGCCTGATTATAAATAAAAACTGTACTATGTAAAGCCACTCGAATTTAAAGTTCCCATTGTTGAACTTTATTTTACAACAACACAGCATTCCCAAGATTACATTTTTCTGTTATACGTTGTCGTAAAATTGAATAGGTTTAAGCGTTAAATACAACAATATGAATATGTATTGATAAGTGCAACAATATAAAATGTAAGCAAAGCTTGAATACAAATATGAACATGAATCTGTAAATCACTCTAATTGCAGTTTCCATTGTTAAACTTTATTTTACAACAATACAGCAATACCCAAATTAGATTTTTCTGTTATACATTGTCGTAAAATTGAATAAGTTATAGCGTTAAATACAAAAATATGACTGTATATAGATAAGGGCAACAATATAAAAATGTAAACAAAAAATGATTATAATGAAAAATGATTAACATACATGATATACAAATGATGATATACAAAAAATGATTATGAACTGTAATATGTAAAGACACTCTAAATTTAGTTCCCATTGTTGAACTTTATTTTACAGCATTATACAGCATTTCCAATATCAGATTTTTCTGTTATACATTGTTGTAAAATTGAATAAGTTACAGCGCTAAATGCAACAATATAACTGTTTATTGATAAGCGCAACAATATAGAAATATAAACAAAGAATGAATACAAATATGAACTGTAATATGTAAAGACACCAAATTAAAGTTCCCATTTTTGAACTTTATTTTACAACAATACAGCATTCCCAAAATTAGATTTTTCTGTTATACTTTGTCGTAAAATTGAATAAGTTAAATCGTTAAATACAACAATATGACTATTTATTAATAAGTGCAACAATATAAAATTTAAGCAAAGCTTGAATATAAATATGAACAAGAATCTGTAAATCACTCTAATTGCAGTTTCCATTGTTGAACTTTATTTTACAACAATACTGCATTCCCCAAATTAGATTTTTTCTGTTATACATTGTCATAAAATTGAATAAGTTATATTGCTAAATACAACAATATGACTGTATATTGATAAGGGCAACAATATAAAAATGTAAACAAAGAATGATTATAAATATGATCTGTAATATGTAAAGACACTCTAATTACAGTTCTCATTGTTGAACTTTATTTTACAACAATACAGCATTCCCAAAATTAGCCCCCCAGGGGGATACCTTCTTTAGGTATTCACGGGCTTCACAACTCCGGGCACCTGAGTGATCTTTCTCCTTTCCTTTTCTTCTTACTCCTCTGGCCTTCCTTTCCTCTTTGTTTCACTCTCATTGTGGTTTCCTCTTTCTGAGGTGAGAGCAATTCTGCATGGGCCGATACATCCTGTTTATCGACTCATGGAGAATTTTAAATCACCCACGTGTTGGCCGTGCGTGGCTACCTGTGTTCCTGGAAAGGGGGATCCTGGCAGTTGAGGGAAACCAACACACTGCTTTGGCCTCTGCTTCAGGTAGACGGGAGGTGCATATTGGTCCCGTATGCATCAATCGGCTGGTCAGCTGACTTTTATCACTGGCTTTAGGGATGAAGCGAGCGAGCAATTACTAGTCATCTCGTTAAGGGTGGAGACTGACATAGGATTGTCTTGTGACCGTATAGGCCCTGGGTAGCACTGGTGCACGAACCATTTCTTAACGCAAAAACATTCCAGTCTGTTTTTGGCGACGGTCACAGTCTTAAAAATCTGCAGTCTGGGGATTTATTGGTTGAGATTTCTTCAGCCAGCCAATCACAGCTTCTGGACAATTGCACTACAATAGGTACTTTTGCTGTTTTTGTTATAGCCCATCCAGTTCTTAATACTTGTCGCGGTTTAATATCTGAACCAGATCTTTTATATTCCTCAAAAGAAGAGCTTCTCTCAAATTAAAAAGAACAAGATGTAATAGATGCACGCCGCATTACTATCCGAAAGATCGGACAAGTTATTCGGACAAAACACATAATACTAACCTTCAATAGCCATAAATTATCATCTAGAATTAAAGCTGGATATCTAAGCTGTCCAGTCCGTCCTTATATCCCTAACCCTTTACGATGTTTCAAATGCCATCGTTTTGGTCATACTAACACTAACTGTCGTGGCAATGTCACCTGTCCTCGTTGTGCAGAAGTCGGCCATGATGGTAAATTGTGTGAAAAACCAGAACGCTGTGCGAATTGCAAAGGTAACCATATGTCATACTCTCGCTCCTGTCCAATTTGGAACCGGGAAAAAGAAATTCATGCAGTAAAAACCAGTCAAAATCTTTTATACCCAGAAGCTCGAAAACTTGTTGAAACCAGAACCCCATCTATAGGTCTTTCTTATTCTAGTTTACTCAAACAGCAATCAAAATCTGTAAGACATATAAGCACCGATACAGAATCACCTAATCCACCTAGTACCCCAAAGAAACAAACACGAGATGTCAGTTGCCATACTAAATGTTCTGCTAGCCCTAAATTAGAGCGTTGGTTACCATCTTCAGAGCCTGTTACAATAGTCCATCAACCTATTCAGCCACAAAAACTGAAAATGAGCACTGAACCCCAGATAAGAGCTAATACATTAGCATCTACATCTAAAAAAATCCTAATCTCCCTGCATCAAATTGCCAGAAACCTAATGCTAGTCAAAAGCTTCAAGCAATTACATCCATTAAAAAAACCGTTGATCATTCTGCTTCTAACCACCAAAAGACCTATTCTGCTCAAGCCGTTAAACCAAACCAAAAGACATAAGAAAATAAAGCGCTTCGTAATTCTCACCAATGGCAAACTGTAACAAAAAAACAGCGAAAATCAAATAAGGACCCATCTGTTGCTTATTTGAAAGATCCCAAAAAGCTAAAGAATTACATGGAAGAAGCTATGGAAGAATCATGTGAGTCAAGTGAAGACGAAGGGAACATTGTTTATGATGAGTATGTGCCCGACTGATATTACCACTTACCTTTTTTAACTTCTGTGTTTTTTAAATGTTGTCGTCATTGTTTTTACGTTTTACTATTTCTTATCATGTATCACTAGTTTACTGTTTGTATTGATTGTTCAGTTTTTATCCAGTCATATTTTCTTTTCTTAAAACCTTCCTCTTCACTCTTTGATTGGTTATAAGTATTTTTTACTCACATGTGATACCAACATTGCATCCTTGTTTTTTTAAACCTGTTTTTATGTCAACTTATACAACTGTTTGTATTTTAACTTTTTATTATCAATTTTTATGGTTTTTAATTAACATAGTTTTTTTAGCTATGAATTTTAGCTTTTAATTGCATGTTTTATTTACCTTTTATTGCTGATTTGATTGGTCGTTAACACTATATAGTTATACATGTGTTTTCTTTTTGACATTGTCTTGGCGCAGCATGTCCCAAAGGGGACCTTGTGCCATTAAAACCAAATCTACCAACCAACCCAAAATTGATTTTTCTGTTATACATTGTCGTAAAATTGAATACGTTACAGCGTTAAATGCAACAATATGTCAATGTACTGATAAATGCAACAATATAAATGTGTAAGCTAATCTTGAATATAAATATGAATTGCAATCTGTAAATCACTGTAATTACAGTTTCCATTGTTGAACATTATTTTACAACAATACAGCATTCCAAAAATCAGAGTTATCTGTTATATATTGTCGTGAAATTGAATAAGTTATAGCGTTAAATGCAACAATATGACTGTTTATTGATAAGCGCAACAATATAAAAATATAAACAAAGAATGAATACAATTATGAACTGTAATAAGAAAAGACACTCTAATTACAGTTCCCATTGTTGAAATTTATTTTACAACAATACAGCATTCCCAAAATTAGATTTTTCTTTTATACATTGTCGTAAAATTGAATAAGTTACAGCGTTAAATGCAACAATATGACTGTTTATTGATAAATGCAACAATATAGAAGTATAAACAAAGAATGAATACAATTATGAACTGTAATAAGTAAAGACACTCTAAGTACAGTTCCCATTGTTGAAATTTATTTTACAACAATACAGCATTCCCAAAATTAGATTTTTCTGTTATACATTGTCGTAAAATTGAATAAGTTATAGCGTTAAATAAAACAATATGACTGTTTATTTATAAGCGCAACAGTATAAAAATATAAACAATGAATGAATACAAATGTGAACTGTAATATGTAACGACACTCTAATTATAGTTCTCATTGTTGAACTTTATTTTACAACATTACAGCATTCCCAGAATTAGATTTTTCTGTTATACATTGTCGTAAAATTGAATACGTTACAGAGTTAAGTGCAACAATATGTCTATGTATTGATAAATGCAACAATACAAAAGTGTAAGCAAATCTTGAATATAAATATGAACAAGAATCTGTAAATCACTCTAATTGCAGTTTCCATTGTTGAACTTTTTTTTAAAACAATACTGCATTCCACAAATTAGATTTTTTTGTTATGCATTGTCGTGAAATTGAATAAGTTATAGCGTTAAATGCAACAATATGACTGTTTATTGATAATCGCAAGAATATAGAAATATAAACAAAGAATGAATACAAATATGAACTGTAATATATAAAGGCACTCAATTAAATTCCCATTGTTGAACTTTATTTTACAACAATACAGCATTCCCAAAATAAGATTTTTCTGTAATACATTGTCGTAAAATTGAATGAATTACAGTGTTAAATGCAACATTATGACTATATATTGATAAGTTCAACAATATAAAAATGTAAACAAAGCATGAATATAAATATGAACTGTAATATGTAAAGACGCTCTATTTAAAGTACCCATTGTTGAACTTTATTTTACAACAATACAGCATTCCCAAAATTAGTTTTTTCTGTTATACTTTGTCGTAAAATTGAATATGTTAAAAAGTTAAATACAATAATATGACTGTATATTGATAAGCGCAACAATATAATGATGTAAACAGAGAATGAACATAAATATGAAGTGTAATATATAAAGACACTCTAATTACAGTTCACATTGTTGAACTTTATTTTACAACAATACAGCATTCCCAAAATTAGATTTTTCTCTTATACATTGTCGTAAAATTGAATACATTACAGCGTTAAATGTAACAGTATGTCTATGTATTGATAAATGCAACAATTTAAAAGTGTAAGCTAATCTTGAATATAAATATGAATTGCAATCTGTAAATCACTGTAGTTACAGTTTCCATTGTTGAACCTTATTTTACAACAAAACAGCATTCCAAAAATCAGATTTTCTGTTATACATTGTCGTGAAATTGAATACGTTATAGCGTTAACGGGAGCTTAGTAGTGCCTCATGTTGGGTAATTTATACTAAAATCTAATAAGCATCTATTTATGTCAAGACCTAAAACAATCTGAAATTTGATGGAATTTCGTCCATTAGTTCTTGAGATATAGTTATAAGAAATATTAGCAAAACTTAGCACAGCAACACCATGTCTTGGACAATTTATGCCAATACGTAAAAAAAACGTCTAATTATGTTATGGTGTAAAAGAATCAGAAGTTTGATGAAATTCTGTGCATTAGTACTTGAGATATAACTAGTTAAAAAAAACCGTGTAAAATACAGCACAGCAGCACCATCAGTTGAAGGATTTATAACCAAAACGTAATCATCGTGTAATTATATTATATGTCATTTTGTAACAAAATCTGAAGTTTGATGAAATTCTGTGCGTTGGTTATTAAGATATAGTTATCGGAAAAATCGTTTAAAATGCAGCATAGCTGCACCACCTGTTGCAAGTTTAATACCAAAATGTAATCAGCGTCTAATTATGTTATATATTCTAGTGTAACAGAATCTAAAATTTGATGAAGTTCTCTGCATTAGTTCTTGAGATATAGCTATCGCAAAAATCGTGCAAAATGTAGCATAGCAGCGCCACCTATAGGGAAGTTCACACCAAAACCTTATCAGCGTCTATGCATATCAAGGGGTCACAGAATCTGAAGTTTGGTGAAATTCTGTGCATTAGTTCTTGAGATATAGCAATCTTGAAAATCATGAAAAACGTAGTATAGCAGCGCCACCTGCAGGCCAATTTTCACCAAAAACCAATAGGCACTAACTCATATCAAGGTCTAACTGAATATAAAATTTTATTAAATTTCGAGCGTTAGTTCTTGAGATAGAGCGCCCACAAATTTTTTGTCACATACAGACAGACAGACAGAGAGACAGACAGACAGACGGACAGACTACCAGACAGACATTTTCTAAAAGTAGTCAAAACGTGTTCAGGACCCTCTAAAACGTATAAATCCGTCGAAAAAACGGAAGTCGAAAATTTTCATGAATCCAATACTTTCTTCTTGTAAAGATAGAAGAAAGTAATATACACAAAGAATGAATACAACTAAGAACTGTAACAAGTAAAGACACTCTAATAACAGTTCCCATTGTTGAAATTTATTTTACAACAATACAGCATTCCCAAATTAGATTTTTCTGTTATACATTTTCGTAAAATTGAATAAGTTATAGCGTTAAATGCAACAATATGACTGTATATTGAGAAGCGCAACAATATAATAATATAAACAAAGAATGAACATATATATGAAGCGTGATATGTAAATACACTCTAATTTCAGTTCCCATTGTTGAACTTTATTTTACAACAATACTGCATTCCCAAAATGAGTCTTTTCTGTTATACATTCTCGTAAAATTGAATAAGTTATAGCATTAAATGCAACAATATGACTGTATATTGATAAGCGCAACAATATAATAATGTAAACAAAGAATGAACATAAATCTGAACAGTAATATGTAAATACACTCTAATTAGAGTTCCCATTGTTGAACTTTATTTTACAACAATACAGCATTCTCAAATTATGATTTTTCTGTTATTTATTGTCGTAAAATTGAATAAATTACAGTGTCAAATGCAACATTATGACTATATATTGATAAGTGCAACAATATAAAAATGTAAACAAAGCATAAATATAAATATGAACTGTAATATGTAAAGACGCTCTATTTAAAGTACCCATTGTTGAACTATATTTTACAACAATACAGCACTCCGAAAATTAGTTTTTTCTATTATACTTTGTCGTAAAATTGAATATGTTAAAAAGTTAAATACAATAACATGACTGTTTATTGATAAGCGCAACAATATAAAAATATAAACAAAGAATGAATACAAATGTGAACTGTAATATGTAAAGACACTCTAAGAGTTCCCATTGTTGACTTTATTTTACAACAATACAGCCTTCCCAAAATTAGATTTTTCTGTTATAGATTGTCGTAAAATTGAAAAAGTTATAGCGTTAAATGCAACAATATGGCTGTTTATTGATAAGCGCAAAAGTATAGAAATATAAACAAAGAATGAATACAAATATGAACTGTAATATGTAAAGACACTCAATTAAAGTTCCCATTTTTGAACTTTTTTTTACAACAATACTGAATTCCCCAAATTAGATTTTTCTGTTATACATTGTCGTAAAACTGAATAAGTTATAGCGCTAAATACAACAATATGACTTTATATTGATAAGGGCAACACTATAAAAATATAAACAAAGAATGAATACAAATATGAACTGCAATATATAAAGGCACTCAATTAAAATTCCCATTGTTGAACTTTATTTTACAAAAATACAGCATTCCCAAAATTAGATTTTTCTGTTATACATTGTCGTAAAATTGAAGAAGTTACAGCGTTAAATGCAACAATATGACTGTTTATTGATAAACGCAACAATATAGAAATATAAACAAAGAATGAAAACAAATATGTACTGTAATATGTAAAGACACTCAAATAAATTTCCCATTTTTGAAATTTATTTTACAACAATACAGCATTCCCAAAATTAGATTTTTCTGTTATAATTTGTCGTAAAATTGAATACGTTACAGCTTTAAATGAAACAATATGTCTATGTATTGATAAATGCAACAATATAAAAGTGTAAGCTAATCTTGAATATAAATATCAATTGCAATCTGTAAATCACTGTAATTACAGTTTCCATTGTTGAACCTTACTTTACAACAGTACAGCATTCGAAAAATCAGGTTTTCTGTTATACATTGTCGTAAAATTGAATAAGTTATATCGTTAAATGAAACAATATGACTGTATATTGATAAGCGCAACAATATAATAATGTAAACAAAGAATAAACATAAAAATGAACAGTAATATATAAATACACTCTAATTACAGTTCCCATTGTTGAACATTATTTTACAACATTACAGTATTCCCAAAATTAGATTTTTCTGTTATACATTGTCGTAAAATTGAATACGTCACAGCTTTAAATGAAACAATATGTCTATTCATTGATAAATGCAACAATATAAAAGTGTAAGCTAATCTTGAATATAAATATAAACTGCAATCTGTCAATCACTCTAATTACAGTTCCCATTGTTGAACATTATTTTACAACAATACAGCATTCCCAAAATTAGATTTTTCTGTTATATTTTGTCGTAAAATTGAATAAGTTATAGCGTTAAATGCAACAATATGACTGTTTATTGATAAGCGCAACAATATAAAAATATACACAAAGAATGAATACAAATATGAACTGCAATAAGTAAAGACACTCTAATTACAGTTCTCATTGTTGAACTTTATTTTACAACATTACAGCATTCACAAAATTAGATTTTTCTGTTATACATTGTCGTAAAATTGAATAAGTTACAGTGTTAAATGCAACAATATGACTGTATGTTGATAAGTGCAACAATATAAAAATGTAAACAAAGCCTGAATATAAATATGAACTGTAATATGTAAAGCCACTCGAATTTAAAGTTCCCATTGTTGAACTTTATTTTACAACAACACAGCATTCCCAAGATTACATTTTTCTGTTATACGTTGTCGTAAAATTGAATAAGTTTAAGCGTTAAATACAACAATATGACTATTTATTGATAAGTGCAACAATATAAAATGTAAGCAAAGCTTGAATATAAATATGAACAAGAATCTGTAAATCATTCTAATTGCAGTTTCCATTGTTGAACTTTATTTTACAACAATACCTTACAACACTCCCCAAATTAGATTTTTCTGTTTTACATTGTCGTAAAATTAAATAAGTTATATTGCTAAATACAACAATATGACTGTATATTGATAAGGGCAACAATATAAAAATGTAAACAAAGAATGATTTTAAATATGAACTGTAATATGTAAAGATACTCTAAATACAGTTCTCATAGTTGAACATTTTTTTACAACAATACAGCATTTCCAATATTAGATTTTTCTGTTATACATTGTTGTAAAATTGAATAAGTTACAGCGCTAAATGCAACAATATGACTGTTTATTGATAAGCGCAACAATATAGAAATATAAACAAAGAATGAATACAAATATGAACTGTAATATGTAAAGCCACTCGAATTTAAAGTTGACATTGTTGAACTTTAATTTACAACAATACAGCATTCCCAAGATTACAATTTTCTGTTTTACGTTGTCGTAAAATTGAATAAGTTTAAGCGTTAAATACAACAATATGACTATTTATTGATAAGTGCAACAATATAAAATGTAAGCAAAGCTTGAATATAAATATGAACAAGAATCTGTAAATCATTCTAATTGCAGTTTCCATTGTTGAACATTATTTTACAACAATACCTTACAACACTCCCCAAATTAGATTTTTCTGTTTTACATTGTCGTAAAATTAAATAAGTTATATTGCTAAATACAACAATATGACTGTATATTGATAAGGGCAACAATATAAAAATGTAAGCAAAGAATGATTTTAAATATGAACTGTAATATGTAAAGACACTCTAATTACAGTTCTCATTGTTGAACATTTTTTTACAACAATACAGCATTCCCAAAATTAGATTTTTCTGTTATACATTGTCGTAAAATTGAATTTCTTACAGCGTTAAATGCTACAACATGTCTATGTATTGATAAATGCAACAATATAAAAGTGTCAGCAAATCTTGAATATAAATATGAACTGCAATGTGTAAATCACTGTAATTACTGTTTCCATTGTTGAACATTATTTTACAACAATACAGCAGTCCAAAAATCAGATTTATCTGTTATACATTGTTGTAAAATTGAATAAGTTATAGCGTTAAATACAACAATATGACTGTATATTGATAAGCGCAACAGTATAAGAATATAAACAAAGAATGAATACAAATGTGAACTGTAATATATAAAGACACTCTAATTACAGTTCCCAATTTTGAACTTTATTTTACAACAATACAGCATTCCCAGAATAAGATTTTTCTGTTATACATTGTCGTAAAATTGAATACGTTACAGCGTTAAGTGCAACAATATGTCTATGACTGATAAATGCAACAATACAAATGTGTAAGGAAATCTTGAATATAAATATGAACTGCAATGTGTAAATCACTGTAATTACTGTTTCCATTGTTGAACATTATTTTACAACAATATAGCATTCCAAAAATCAGAGTTATCTGTTATATATTGTCGTAAAATTGAATAAGTTAAAGCATTAAATACAACAATATGACTATTTATTGATAAGTGCAACAATATAAAATGTAAGCAAAGCTTGAATATAAATATGAACAAGAATCTGTAAATCACTGTAATTGCAGTTTCCATTGTTGAGCTTTATTTTACAACAATACTGCATTCCCCAAATTATATTTTTCTGTTATACATTGTCGTAAAACTCTATAAGTTATAGCGCTAAATACAACAATATGACTTTATATTGATAAGGGCAACAATATAAAAATGTAAAGAAAGAATGATTATAAATATGAACTGTAATATGTAAAAAAAATCTAATTACAGTTCCCATTGTTGAACTTTATTTTACAAAAATACAGCATACCCAAAATTAGATTTTTCTGTTATACATTGTCGTAAAATTGAATACATTACAGCGTTAAATGAAACAATATATCTATGTATTGATAAATGCAACAATATAAAAGTGTAAGCTAATCTTGTATATAAATATAAACTGCAATCTGTCAATCACTCTAATTACAGTTTCCATTGTTAAACTTTATTTTACAACAATGCAGCATTACCAAAATCAGAATTTTCTGTTACACATTGTCGTAAAATTGAATAAGTTGTAGCATTAAATGCAAAAATATGACTGTTTATTGATAAGCGCAACACTATAAAAATGTAAACAAAGAATGATTATAAATATGAACTGTAATATGTAAATCACTGTAATTACAATTTCCATTATTGAACCTTACTTTACAACAATACAGCATTTTAAAAATCAGTTTTCCTGTTATACATTGTCGTAAAATTGAATAAGTTATATCGTTAAATGCAACAATATAACTGTATATTGATAAGCGCAACAATATAATAATGTAAACAAAGAATAAACATAAAAATGAACAGTAATATGTAAATACACTCTAATTACAGTTCCCATTGTTGAACTTTATTTTACAAAAATACAGCATTCCCAAAATTAGATTTTTCTGTTATACATTGTCGTAAAATTGAATAAGTTACAGCGTTAAATGCAACAATATGACTGTGTATTGATAAACGCAACAATATAGAAATATAAACAAAGAATGAAAACAAATATGAACTGTAATATGTAAAGACTCTCAAATAAATTTCCCATTTTTGAAATTTATTTTACGACAATAAAGCATTCCTAAAATTAGGTTTTTCTGTTATACATTGTCGTAAAATTGAATATGTTACAGCTTTAAATGAAACAATATGTCTATGTATTGATAAATGCAACAACATAAAAGTGTAAGCTAATCTTGAATATAAATATCAATTGCAATCTGTAAATCACTGTAAATACAGTTTCCATTGTTGAACCTTACTTTACAACAGTACAGCATTCGAAAAATCAGTTTTTCTGTTATACATTGTCGTAAAATTGAATAAGTTATATCGTTAAATGAATCAATATGACTGTATATTGATAAGCGCAACAATATAATAATGTAAACAAAGAATAAACATAAAAATGAACAGTAATATATAAATACACTCTAATTACAGTTCCCATTGTTGAACATTATTTTACAACAATACAGTATTCACAAAATTAGATTTTTCTGTTATATTTTGTCGTAAAATGGAATAAGTTAAAGCGCTAAATACAACAATATGACTGTTTATTGATAAGTGCAACAATATAAAGTGTAAGCAAAGCTTGAATACAAATATGAACATGAATCTGTAAATCACTCTAATTGCAGTTCCTATTGTTGAACTTTATTTTACAACAATACTGCATTCCCAAAATGAGACTTTTCGTTATACATTCTCGTAAATTTGAATAAGTTATAGCGTTAAATGCAACAATATGACTGTTTATTGATAAGTGCAACAATATAAAAATGTAAACAAAGCCTGATTATAAATAAAAACTGTACTATGTAAAGCCACTCGAATTTAAAGTTCCCATTGTTGAACTTTATTTTACAACAACACAGCATTCCCAAGATTAGATTTTTCTGTTATACATTGTCCTAAAATTGAATACGTCACAGCTTTAAATGAAACAATATGTCTATGCATTGATAAATGCAACAATATAAAAGTGTAAGCTAATCTTGAATATAAATATAAACTGCAATCTGTCAATCACTTTAATTACAGTTCCTATTGTTGAACATTATTTTACAACAATACAGCATTCCCAAAATTACATTTTTCTGTTATATTTTGTCGTAAAATTGAATAAGTTATAGCGTTAAATGCAACACTATGACTGTTTATTGTTAAGCGCAACAATATAAAAATATACACAAAGAATGAATACAAATATGAACTGCAATAAGTAAAGACACTCTAATTACAGTTCTCATTGTTGAACTTTATTTTACAACATTACAGCATTCACAAAATTAGATTTTTCTTTTTTACATTGTCGTAAAATTGAATAAGTTACAGTGTTAAATGCAACAATATGACTGTATATTGATAAGTGCAACAATATAAAAATGTAAACAAAGCCTGATTATAAATAAAAACTGTACTATGTAAAGCCACTCGAATTTAAAGTTCCCATTGTTGAACTTTATTTTACAACAACACAGCATTCCCAAGATTACATTTTTCTGTTATACGTTGTCGTAAAATTGAATAGGTTTAAGCGTTAAATACAACAATATGACTATTTATTAATAAGTGCAACAATATAAAATTTAAGCAAAGCTTGAATATAAATATGAACATGAATCTGTAAATCACTCTAATTGCAGTTTCCATTGTTAAACTTTATTTTACAACAATACTGCAATACCCAAATTAGATTTTCTGTTATACATTGTCGTAAAATTGAATAAGTTATAGCGTTAAATACAAAAATATGACTGTATATAGATAAGGGCAACAATATAAAAATGTAAACAAAGAATGATTATAAATATGAACTGTAATATGTAAAGACACTCTAAATACAGTTCCCATTGTTGAACTTTATTTTACAGCATTATACAGCATTTCCAATATTAGATTTTTCTGTTATACATTGTTGTAAAATTGAATAAGTTACAGCGCTAAATGCAACAATATGACTGTTTATTGATAAGCGCAACAATATAGAAATATAAACAAAGAATGAATACAAATATGAACTGTAATATGTAAAGCCACTCGAATTTAAAGTTCACATTGTTGAACTTTAATTTACAACAATACAGCATTCCCAAGATTACAATTTTCTGTTTAACGTTGTCGAAAAAATTGAATAAGTTTAAGCGTTAAATACAACAATATGACTATTTATTGATAAGTGCAACAATATAAAATGTAAGCAAAGCTTGAATATAAATATGAACAAGAATCTGTAAATCATTCTAATTGCAGTTTCCATTGTTGAACTTTATTTTACAACAATACCTTACAACACTCCCCAAATTAGATTTTTCTGTTTTACATTGTCGTAAAATTGAATAAGTTATATTGCTAAATACAACAATATGACTGTATATTGATAAGGGCAACAATATAAAAATGTAAACAAAGAATGATTTTAAATATGAACTGTAATATGTAAAGACACTCTAATTACAGTTCTCATTGTTGAACATTTTTTTACAACAATACAGCATTCCCAAAATTAGATTTTTCTGTTATACATTGTCGTAAAATTGAATTTCTTACAGCGTTAAATGCTACAACATGTCTATGTATTGATAAATGCAACAATATAAAAGTGTCAGCAAATCTTGAATATAAATATGAACTGCAATGTGTAAATCACTGTAATTACTGTTTCCATTGTTGAACATTATTTTACAACAATACAGCAGTCCAAAAATCAGATTTATCTGTTATACATTGTTGTAAAATTGAATAAGTTATAGCGTTAAATACAACAATATGACTGTATATTGATAAGCGCAACAGTATAAGAATATAAACAAAGAATGAATACAAATGTGAACTGTAATATATAAAGACACTCTAATTACAGTTCCCAATTTTGAACTTTATTTTACAACAATACAGCATTCCCAGAATAAGATTTTTCTGTTATACATTGTCGTAAAATTGAATACGTTACAGCGTTAAGTGCAACAATATGTCTATGACTGATAAATGCAACAATACAAATGTGTAAGGAAATCTTGAATATAAATATGAACTGCAATGTGTAAATCACTGTAATTACTGTTTCCATTGTTGAACATTATTTTACAACAATATAGCATTCCAAAAATCAGAGTTATCTGTTATATATTGTCGTATAATTGAATAAGTTAAAGCATTAAATACAACAATATGACTATTTATTGATAAGTGCAACAATATAAAATGTAAGCAAAGCTTGAATATAAATATGAACAAGAATCTGTAAATCACTGTAATTGCAGTTTCCATTGTTGAGCTTTATTTTACAACAATACTGCATTCCCCAAATTATATTTTTCTGTTATACATTGTCGTAAAACTCTATAAGTTATAGCGCTAAATACAACAATATGACTTTATATTGATAAGGGCAACAATATAAAAATGTAAAGAAAGAATGATTATAAATATGAACTGTAATATGTAAAAAAAATCTAATTACAGTTCCCATTGTTGAACTTTATTTTACAAAAATACAGCATACCCAAAATTAGATTTTTCTGTTATACATTGTCGTAAAATTGAATACATTACAGCGTTAAATGAAACAATATATCTATGTATTGATAAATGCAACAATATAAAAGTGTAAGCTAATCTTGTATATAAATATAAACTGCAATCTGTCAATCACTCTAATTACAGTTTCCATTGTTAAACTTTATTTTACAACAATGCAGCATTACCAAAATCAGAATTTTCTGTTACACATTGTCGTAAAATTGAATAAGTTGTAGCATTAAATGCAAAAATATGACTGTTTATTGATAAGCGCAACACTATAAAAATGTAAACAAAGAATGATTATAAATATGAACTGTAATATGTAAATCACTGTAATTACAATTTCCATTATTGAACCTTACTTTACAACAATACAGCATTTTAAAAATCAGTTTTCCTGTTATACATTGTCGTAAAATTGAATAAGTTATATCGTTAAATGCAACAATATAACTGTATATTGATAAGCGCAACAATATAATAATGTAAACAAAGAATAAACATAAAAATGAACAGTAATATGTAAATACACTCTAATTACAGTTCCCATTGTTGAACTTTATTTTACAAAAATACAGCATTCCCAAAATTAGATTTTTCTGTTATACATTGTCGTAAAATTGAATAAGTTACAGCGTTAAATGCAACAATATGACTGTGTATTGATAAACGCAACAATATAGAAATATAAACAAAGAATGAAAACAAATATGAACTGTAATATGTAAAGACTCTCAAATAAATTTCCCATTTTTGAAATTTATTTTACGACAATAAAGCATTCCTAAAATTAGGTTTTTCTGTTATACATTGTCGTAAAATTGAATATGTTACAGCTTTAAATGAAACAATATGTCTATGTATTGATAAATGCAACAACATAAAAGTGTAAGCTAATCTTGAATATAAATATCAATTGCAATCTGTAAATCACTGTAAATACAGTTTCCATTGTTGAACCTTACTTTACAACAGTACAGCATTCGAAAAATCAGTTTTTCTGTTATACATTGTCGTAAAATTGAATAAGTTATATCGTTAAATGAATCAATATGACTGTATATTGATAAGCGCAACAATATAATAATGTAAACAAAGAATAAACATAAAAATGAACAGTAATATATAAATACACTCTAATTACAGTTCCCATTGTTGAACATTATTTTACAACAATACAGTATTCACAAAATTAGATTTTTCTGTTATATTTTGTCGTAAAATGGAATAAGTTAAAGCGCTAAATACAACAATATGACTGTTTATTGATAAGTGCAACAATATAAAGTGTAAGCAAAGCTTGAATACAAATATGAACATGAATCGGTAAATCACTCTAATTGCAGTTCCTATTGTTGAACTTTATTTTACAACAATACTGCATTCCCAAAATGAGACTTTTCGTTATACATTCTCGTAAATTTGAATAAGTTATAGCGTTAAATGCAACAATATGACTGTTTATTGATAAGTGCAACAATATAAAAATGTAAACAAAGCCTGATTATAAATAAAAACTGTACTATGTAAAGCCACTCGAATTTAAAGTTCCCATTGTTGAACTTTATTTTACAACAACACAGCATTCCCAAGATTAGATTTTTCTGTTATACATTGTCCTAAAATTGAATACGTCACAGCTTTAAATGAAACAATATGTCTATGCATTGATAAATGCAACAATATAAAAGTGTAAGCTAATCTTGAATATAAATATAAACTGCAATCTGTCAATCACTCTAATTACAGTTCCCATTGTTGAACATTATTTTACAACAATACAGCATTCCCCAAATTAGATTTTTTCTGTTATACATTGTCATAAAATTGAATAAGTTATATTGCTAAATACAACAATATGACTGTATATTGATAAGGGCAACAATATAAAAATGTAAACAAAGAATGATTATAAATATGATCTGTAATATGTAAAGACACTCTAATTACAGTTCTCATTGTTGAACTTTATTTTACAACAATACAGCATTCCCAAAATTAGCCCCCCAGGGGGATACCTTCTTTAGGTATTCACGGGCTTCACAACCCCGGGCACCTGAGTGATCTTTCTCCTTTCCTTTTCTTCTTACTCCTCTGGCCTTCCTTTCCTCTTTGTTTCACTCTCATTGTGGTTTCCTCTTTCTGAGGTGAGAGCAATTCTGCATGGGCCGATACATCCTGTTTATCGACTCATGGAGAATTTTAAATCACCCACGTGTTGGCCGTGCGTGGCGACCTGTGTTCCTGGAAAGGGGGATCCTGGCAGTTGAGGGAAACCAACACACTGCTTTGGCATCTGCTTCAGGTAGACGGGAGGTGCATATTGGTCCCGTATGCATCAATCGGCTGGTCAGCTGACTTTTATCACTGGCTTTAGGGATCAAGCGAGCGAGCAATTACTAGTCATCTCGTTAAGGGTGGAGACTGACATAGGATTGTCTTGTGACCGTATAGGCCCTGGGTAGCACTGGTGCACGAACCATTTCTCAACGCAAAAACATTCCAGTCTGTTTTTGGCGAAGGTCACAGTCTTAAAAAACTGCAGTCTGGGGATTTATTGGTTGAGATTTCTTCAGCCAGCCAATCACAGCTTCTGGACAATTGCACTACAATAGGTACTTTTGCTGTTTTTCTTATAGCCCATCCAGTTCTTAATACTTGTCGCGGTTTAATATCTGAACCAGATCTTTTATATTCCTCAAAAGAAGAGCTTCTCTCAAATTAAAAAGAACAAGATGTAATAGATGCACGCCGCATTACTATCCGAAAGATCGGACAAGTTATTCGGTCAAAACACATAATACTAACCTTCAATAGCCATAAATTATCATCTAGAATTAAAGCTGGATATCTAAGCTGTCCAGTCCGTCCTTATATCACTAACCCTTTACGATGTTTCAAATGCCATCGTTTTGGACATACTAACACTAACTGTCGTGGCAATGTTACCTGTCCTCGTTGTGCAGAAGTCGGCCATGATGGTAAATTGTGTGAAAAACCAGAACGCTGTGCGAATTGCAAAGGTAACCATATGTCATACTCTCGCTCCTGTCCAATTTGGAACCGGGAAAAAGAAATTCATGCAGTAAAAACCAGTCAAAATCTTTCATACCCAGAAGCTCGAAAACTTGTTGAAACCAGAACCCCATCTATAGGTCTTTCTTAGTCTAGTTTACTCAAACAGCAATCAAAATCTGTAAGACATATAAGCACCGATACAGAATCACCTAATCCACCTAGTACCCCAAAGAAACAAACACGAGATGTCAGTTGCCATACTAAATGTTCTGCTAGCCCTAAATTAGAGCGTTGGTTACCATCTTCAGAGCCTGTTACAATAGTCCATCAACCTATTCAGCCACAAAAACTGAAAATGAGCACTGAACCCCAGATAAGAGCTAATACATTAGCATCTACATCTAAAAAAATCCTAATCTCCCTGCATCAAATTGCCAGAAACCTAATGCTAGTCAAAAGCTTCAAGCAATTACATCCATTAAAAAAACCGTTGATCATTCTGCTTCTAACCACCAAAAGACCTATTCTGCTCAAGCCGTTAAACCAAACCAAAAGACATAAGAAAATAAAGCGCTTCGTAATTCTCACCAATGGCAAACTGTAACAAAAAAACAGCAAAAATCAAATAAGGACCCATCTGTTGCTTATTTGAAAGATCCCAAAAAGCTAAAGAATTACATGGAAGAAGCTATGGAAGAATCATGTGAGTCAAGTGAAGACGAAGGGAACATTGTTTATGAGGAGTATGTGCCCGACTGATATTACCACTTACCTTTTTTAACTTCTGTGTTTTTTAAATGTTGTCGTCATTGTTTTTACGTTTTACTATTTCTTATCATGTATCACTAGTTTACTGTTTGTATTGATTGTTCAGTTTTTATCCAGTCATATTTTCTTTTCTTAAAACCTTCCTCTTCACTCTTTGATTGGTTATAAGTATTTTTTACTCACATGTGATACCAACATTGCATCCTTGTTTTTTTAAACCTGTTTTTATGTCAACTTATACAACTGTTTGTATTGTAACTTTTTATTATCAATTTTTATGGTTTTTAATTAACATAGTTTTTTTAGCTATGAATTTTAGCTTTTAATTGCATGTTTTATTTACCTTTTATTGCTGATTTGATTGGTCGTTAACACTATATAGTTATAGATGTGTTTTATTTTTGACATTGTCTTGGCGCAGCATGTCCCAAAGGGGACCTTGTGCCATTAAAACCAAATCTACCACCCAACCCAAAATTGATTTTTCTGTTATACATTGTCCTAAAATTGAATACGTTACAGCGTTAAATGCAACAATATGTCAATGTACTGATAAATGCAACAATATAAATGTGTAAGCTAATCTTGAATATAAATATGAATTGCAATCTGTAAATCACTGTAATTACAGTTTCCATTGTTGAACATTATTTTACAACAATACAGCATTCCAAAAATCAGAGTTATCTGTTATATATTGTCGTAAAATTGAATAAGTTATAGCGTTAAATGCAACAATATGACTGTTTATTGATAAGCGCAACAATATAAAAATATAAACAAAGAATGAATACAATTATGAACTGTAATAAGAAAAGACACTCTAATTACAGTTCCCATTGTTGAAATTTATTTTACAACAATACAGCATTCCCAAAATTAGATTTTTCTTTTATACATTGTCGTAAAATTGAATAAGTTACAGCGTTAAATGCAACAATATGACTGTTTATTGATAAATGCAACAATATAGAAGTATAAACAAAGAATGAATACAATTATGAACTGTAATAAGTAAAGACACTCTAAGTACAGTTCCCATTGTTCAAATTTATTTTACAACAATACAGCATTCCCAAAATTAGATTTTTCTGTTATACATTGTCGTAAAATTGAATAAGTTATAGCGTTAAATACAACAATATGACTGTTTATTTATAAGCGCAACAGTATAAAAATATAAACAATGAATGAATACAAATGTGAACTGTAATATGTAACGACACTCTAATTATAGTTCTCATTGTTGAACTTTATTTTACAACATTACAGCATTCCCAGAATTAGATTTTTCTGTTATACATTGTCGTAAAATTGAATACGTTACAGCGTTAAGTGCAACAATATGTCTATGTATTGATAAATGCAACAATACAAAAGTGTAAGCAAATCTTGAATATAAATATGAACAAGAATCTGTAAATCACTCTAATTGCAGTTTCCATTGTTGAACTTTTTTTAAAACAATACTGCATTCCACAAATTAGATTTTTTTGTTATGCATTGTCGTGAAATTGAATAAGTTATAGCGTTAAATGCAACAATATGACTGTTTATTGATAATCGCAAGAATATAGAAATATAAACAAAGAATGAATACAAATATGAACTGTAATATATAAAGGCACTCAATTAAATTCCCATTGTTGAACTTTATTTTACAACAATACAGCATTCCCAAAATAAGATTTTTCTGTAATACATTGTCGTAAAATTGAATGAATTACAGTGTTAAATGCAACATTATGACTATATATTGATAAATGCAACAATATAAAAATGTAAACAAAGCATGAATATAAATATGAACCGTAATATGTAAAGACACTCTATTTAAAGTACCCATTGTTGAACTTTATTTTACAACAATACAGCATTCCCAAAATTAGTTTTTTCTGTTATACTTTGTCGTAAAATTGAATATGTTAAAAAGTTAAATACAATAATATGACTGTATATTGATAAGCGCAACAATATAATGATGTAAACAGAGAATGAACATAAATATGAAGTGTAATATATAAAGACACTCTAATTACATTTCACATTGTTGAACTTTATTTTACAACAATACAGCATTCCCAAAATTAGATTTTTCTCTTATACATTGTCGTAAAATTGAATACGTTACAGCGTTAAATGTAACAGTATGTCTATGTATTGATAAATGCAACAATTTAAAAGTGTAAGCTAATCTTGAATATAAATATGAATTGCAATCTGTAAATCACGGTAGTTACAGTTTCCATTGTTGAACCTTATTTTACAACAAAACAGCATTCCAAAAATCAGATTTTCTGTTATACATTGTCGTGAAATTGAATACGTTATAGCGTTAACGGGAGCTTAGTAGTGCCTCATGTTGGGTAATTTATACTAAAATCTAATAAGCATCTATTTATGTCAAGACCTAAAACAATCTGAAATTTGATGGAATTTCGTCCATTAGTTCTTGAGATATAGTTATAAGAAATATTTCCAAAACTTAGCACAGCAACACCATGTCTTGGACAATTTACGCCAATACGTAAAAAAAACGTCTAATTATGTTATGGTGTAAAAGAATCAGAAGTTTGATGAAAATCTGTGCATTAGTACTTGAGATATAACTAGTTAAAAAAAACCGTGTAAAATACAGCACAGCAGCACCATCAGTTGAAGGATTTATAACCAAAACGTAATCATCGTGTAATTATATTATATGTCATTTTGTAACAAAATCTGAAGTTTGATGAAATTCTGTGCGTTGGTTATTAAGATATAGTTATCGGAAAAATCGTTTAAAATGCAGCATAGCTGCACCACCTGTTGCAAGTTTAATACCAAAATGTAATCAGCGTCTAATTATGTTATATATTCTAGTGTAACAGAATCTAAAATTTGATGAAGTTCTCTGCATTAGTTCTTGAGATATAGCTATCGCAAAAATCTTGCAAAATGTAGCATAGCAGCGCCACCTATAGGGAAGTTCACAAGAAAAACCTTATCAGCGTCTATGTATATCAAGGGGTCACAGAATCTGAAGTTTGGTGAAATTCTGTGCATTAGTTCTTGAGATATAGCAATCTTGAAAATCATGAAAAACGTAGTATAGCAGCGCCACCTGCAGGCAAATTTTCACCAAAAACCAATAGGCACTAACTCATATCAAGGTCTAACTGAATATAAAATTTTATTAAATTTCGAGCGTTAGTTCTTGAGATAGAGCGCCCACAAATTTTTTGTCACATACAGACAGACAGACGGACAGACTACCAGACGGACATTTTCTAAAAGTAGTCAAAACGTGTTCAGGACCCTCTAAAACGTATAAATCCGTCGAAAAAACGGAAGTCGAAAATTTTCATGAATCCAATATTTTCTTCTTGTAAAGATAGAAGAAAGTAATATACACAAAGAATGAATACAATTAAGAACTGTAACAAGTAAAGACCCTCTAATAACAGTTCCCATTGTTGAAATTTATTTTACAACAATACAGCATTCCCAAATTAGATTTTTCTGTTATACATTGTCGTAAAATTGAATAAGTTATAGCGTTAAATGCAACAATATGACTGTTTATTGATAAGCGCAAAAATATAAAAATATACACAAAGAATTGTTACAATTATGAACTCTAATAAGTAACGACACTCTATTTACAGCTCCCATTGTTGAAATTTATTTTACAACAATACAGCATTCCAAAAATTAGATTTTTCTGTTATACATTATCGTAAAATTGAATAAGTTATAGCATTAGATGCAACAATATGACTGTTTATTGATAAGCGCAACAATATAAAAATATAAACAAAGAATGAATAAAATGTGAACTGTAATATGTAAAGACACTCTAAGAGTTCCCATTGTTGAACTTTATTTTGCAACAATACAGCATTCCCAAAATTACATTTTTCTGTTATACATTGTCGTAAAATTAAATAAGTTATAGCGCTAAATACAACAATATGACTGTTTATTGAAAAGCGCAACAATATAAAAATATAAACAGAGAATGAATACAAATAAGAACTGTAATATATAAAGATCCCATTGTTGAACTATATTTTACAACAATACAGCATTCACCAAATTAGATTTTTCTGATATACATTGTCGTAAAATTGAATAAGTTATAGCATTAAATGCAACAATATGACTGTTTATTGATAAGCGCAACAATATAAAAATATAAACAGAGAATGAATACAAATAAGAACTGTAATATATAAAGGCACTCATCTAAAGTTCCCATTGTTGAACTATATTTTACAACAATACAGCATACATTGAGGTAAAATTGAATAATTTATAGCGTTAAATTCAACAATATGACTGTTTATTGATAAGCGCAACAATATAAAAATATAAACAAAGAATGAATAAAATGTGAACTGTAATATGTAAAGACACTCTAAGAGTTCCCATTGTTGAACTTTATTTTGCAACAATACAGCATTCCCAAAATTACATTTTTCTGTTATACATTGTCGTAAAATTAAATAAGTTATAGCGCTAAATACAACAATATGACTGTTTATTGAAAAGCGCAACAATATAAAAATATAAACAGAGAATGAATACAAATAAGAACTGTAATATATAAAGATCCCATTGTTGAACTATATTTTACAACAATACAGCATTCCCAAAATTAGATTTTTCTGTTATACATTGTCGTAAAATTGAATAAGTTACAGCGTTAAATGCAACAATATGACTGTGTATTGATAAACGCAACAATATAGAAATATAAACAAAGAATGAAAACAAATATGAACTGTAATATGTAAAGACTCTCAAATAAATTTCCCATTTTTGAAATTTATTTTACGACAATAAAACATTCCTAAAATTAGGTTTTTCTGTTATACATTGTCGTAAAATTGAATATGTTACAGCTTTAAATGAAACAATATGTCTATGTATTGATAAATGCAACAACATAAAAGTGTAAGCTAATCTTGAATATAAATATCAATTGCAATCTGTAAATCACTGTAAATACAGTTTCCATTGTTGAACCTTACTTTACAACAGTACAGCATTCGAAAAATCAGTTTTTCTGTTATACATTGTCGTAAAATTGAATAAGTTATATCGTTAAATGAATCAATATGACTGTATATTGATAAGCGCAACAATATAATAATGTAAACAAAGAATAAACATAAAAATGAACAGTAATATATAAATACACTCTAATTACAGTTCCCATTGTTGAACATTATTTTACAACAATACAGTATTCACAAAATTAGATTTTTCTGTTATATTTTGTCGTAAAATGGAATAAGTTAAAGCGCTAAATACAACAATATGACTGTTTATTGATAAGTGCAACAATATAAAGTGTAAGCAAAGCTTGAATACAAATATGAACATGAATCTGTAAATCACTCTAATTGCAGTTCCTATTGTTGAACTTTATTTTACAACAATACTGCATTCCCAAAATGAGACTTTTCGTTATACATTCTCGTAAATTTGAATAAGTTATAGCGTTAAATGCAACAATATGACTGTTTATTGATAAGTGCAACAATATAAAAATGTAAACAAAGCCTGATTATAAATAAAAACTGTACTATGTAAAGCCACTCGAATTTAAAGTTCCCATTGTTGAACTTTATTTTACAACAACACAGCATTCCCAAGATTAGATTTTTCTGTTATACATTGTCCTAAAATTGAATACGTCACAGCTTTAAATGAAACAATATGTCTATGCATTGATAAATGCAACAATATAAAAGTGTAAGCTAATCTTGAATATAAATATAAACTGCAATCTGTCAATCACTCTAATTACAGTTCCTATTGTTGAACATTATTTTACAACAATACAGCATTCCCAAAATTACATTTTTCTGTTATATTTTGTCGTAAAATTGAATAAGTTATAGCGTTAAATGCAACACTATGACTGTTTATTGTTAAGCGCAACAATATAAAAATATACACAAAGAATGAATACAAATATGAACTGCAATAAGTAAAGACACTCTAATTACAGTTCTCATTGTTGAACTTTATTTTACAACATTACAGCATTCACAAAATTAGATTTTTCTTTTTTACATTGTCGTAAAATTGAATAAGTTACAGTGTTAAATGCAACAATATGACTGTATATTGATAAGTGCAACAATATAAAAATGTAAACAAAGCCTGATTATAAATAAAAACTGTACTATGTAAAGCCACTCGAATTTAAAGTTCCCATTGTTGAACTTTATTTTACAACAACACAGCATTCCCAAGATTACATTTTTCTGTTATACGTTGTCGTAAAATTGAATAGGTTTAAGCGTTAAATACAACAATATGACTATTTATTAATAAGTGCAACAATATAAAATTTAAGCAAAGCTTGAATATAAATATGAACATGAATCTGTAAATCACTCTAATTGCAGTTTCCATTGTTAAACTTTATTTTACAACAATACTGCAATACCCAAATTAGATTTTCTGTTATACATTGTCGTAAAATTGAATAAGTTATAGCGTTAAATACAAAAATATGACTGTATATAGATAAGGGCAACAATATAAAAATGTAAACAAAGAATGATTATAAATATGAACTGTAATATGTAAAGACACTCTAAATACAGTTCCCATTGTTGAACTTTATTTTACAGCATTATACAGCATTTCCAATATTAGATTTTTCTGTTATACATTGTTGTAAAATTGAATAAGTTACAGCGCTAAATGCAACAATATGACTGTTTATTGATAAGCGCAACAATATAGAAATATAAACAAAGAATGAATACAAATATGAACTGTAATATGTAAAGCCACTCGAATTTAAAGTTCACATTGTTGAACTTTAATTTACAACAATACAGCATTCCCAAGATTACAATTTTCTGTTTAACGTTGTCGAAAAAATTGAATAAGTTTAAGCGTTAAATACAACAATATGACTATTTATTGATAAGTGCAACAATATAAAATGTAAGCAAAGCTTGAATATAAATATGAACAAGAATCTGTAAATCATTCTAATTGCAGTTTCCATTGTTGAACTTTATTTTACAACAATACCTTACAACACTCCCCAAATTAGATTTTTCTGTTTTACATTGTCGTAAAATTGAATAAGTTATATTGCTAAATACAACAATATGACTGTATATTGATAAGGGCAACAATATAAAAATGTAAACAAAGAATGATTTTAAATATGAACTGTAATATGTAAAGACACTCTAATTACAGTTCTCATTGTTGAACATTTTTTTACAACAATACAGCATTCCCAAAATTAGATTTTTCTGTTATACATTGTCGTAAAATTGAATTTCTTACAGCGTTAAATGCTACAACATGTCTATGTATTGATAAATGCAACAATATAAAAGTGTCAGCAAATCTTGAATATAAATATGAACTGCAATGTGTAAATCACTGTAATTACTGTTTCCATTGTTGAACATTATTTTACAACAATACAGCAGTCCAAAAATCAGATTTATCTGTTATACATTGTTGTAAAATTGAATAAGTTATAGCGTTAAATACAACAATATGACTGTATATTGATAAGCGCAACAGTATAAGAATATAAACAAAGAATGAATACAAATGTGAACTGTAATATATAAAGACACTCTAATTACAGTTCCCAATTTTGAACTTTATTTTACAACAATACAGCATTCCCAGAATAAGATTTTTCTGTTATACATTGTCGTAAAATTGAATACGTTACAGCGTTAAGTGCAACAATATGTCTATGACTGATAAATGCAACAATACAAATGTGTAAGGAAATCTTGAATATAAATATGAACTGCAATGTGTAAATCACTGTAATTACTGTTTCCATTGTTGAACATTATTTTACAACAATATAGCATTCCAAAAATCAGAGTTATCTGTTATATATTGTCGTATAATTGAATAAGTTAAAGCATTAAATACAACAATATGACTATTTATTGATAAGTGCAACAATATAAAATGTAAGCAAAGCTTGAATATAAATATGAACAAGAATCTGTAAATCACTGTAATTGCAGTTTCCATTGTTGAGCTTTATTTTACAACAATACTGCATTCCCCAAATTATATTTTTCTGTTATACATTGTCGTAAAACTCTATAAGTTATAGCGCTAAATACAACAATATGACTTTATATTGATAAGGGCAACAATATAAAAATGTAAAGAAAGAATGATTATAAATATGAACTGTAATATGTAAAAAAAATCTAATTACAGTTCCCATTGTTGAACTTTATTTTACAAAAATACAGCATACCCAAAATTAGATTTTTCTGTTATACATTGTCGTAAAATTGAATACATTACAGCGTTAAATGAAACAATATATCTATGTATTGATAAATGCAACAATATAAAAGTGTAAGCTAATCTTGTATATAAATATAAACTGCAATCTGTCAATCACTCTAATTACAGTTTCCATTGTTAAACTTTATTTTACAACAATGCAGCATTACCAAAATCAGAATTTTCTGTTACACATTGTCGTAAAATTGAATAAGTTGTAGCATTAAATGCAAAAATATGACTGTTTATTGATAAGCGCAACACTATAAAAATGTGAACAAAGAATGATTATAAATATGAACTGTAATATGTAAATCACTGTAATTACAATTTCCATTATTGAACCTTACTTTACAACAATACAGCATTTTAAAAATCAGTTTTCCTGTTATACATTGTCGTAAAATTGAATAAGTTATATCGTTAAATGCAACAATATAACTGTATATTGATAAGCGCAACAATATAATAATGTAAACAAAGAATAAACAGAAAAATGAACAGTAATATGTAAATACACTCTAATTACAGTTCCCATTGTTGAACTTTATTTTACAAAAATACAGCATTCCCAAAATTAGATTTTTCTGTTATACATTGTCGTAAAATTGAATAAGTTACAGCGTTAAATGCAACAATATGACTGTGTATTGATAAACGCAACAATATAGAAATATAAACAAAGAATGAAAACAAATATGAACTGTAATATGTAAAGACTCTCAAATAAATTTCCCATTTTTGAAATTTATTTTACGACAATAAAGCATTCCTAAAATTAGGTTTTTCTGTTATACATTGTCGTAAAATTGAATATGTTACAGCTTTAAATGAAACAATATGTCTATGTATTGATAAATGCAACAACATAAAAGTGTAAGCTAATCTTGAATATAAATATCAATTGCAATCTGTAAATCACTGTAAATACAGTTTCCATTGTTGAACCTTACTTTACAACAGTACAGCATTCGAAAAATCAGTTTTTCTGTTATACATTGTCGTAAAATTGAATAAGTTATATCGTTAAATGAATCAATATGACTGTATATTGATAAGCGCAACAATATAATAATGTAAACAAAGAATAAACATAAAAATGAACAGTAATATATAAATACACTCTAATTACAGTTCCCATTGTTGAACATTATTTTACAACAATACAGTATTCACAAAATTAGATTTTTCTGTTATATTTTGTCGTAAAATGGAATAAGTTAAAGCGCTAAATACAACAATATGACTGTTTATTGATAAGTGCAACAATATAAAGTGTAAGCAAAGCTTGAATACAAATATGAACATGAATCGGTAAATCACTCTAATTGCAGTTCCTATTGTTGAACTTTATTTTACAACAATACTGCATTCCCAAAATGAGACTTTTCGTTATACATTCTCGTAAATTTGAATAAGTTATAGCGTTAAATGCAACAATATGACTGTTTATTGATAAGTGCAACAATATAAAAATGTAAACAAAGCCTGATTATAAATAAAAACTGTACTATGTAAAGCCACTCGAATTTAAAGTTCCCATTGTTGAACTTTATTTTACAACAACACAGCATTCCCAAGATTAGATTTTTCTGTTATACATTGTCCTAAAATTGAATACGTCACAGCTTTAAATGAAACAATATGTCTATGCATTGATAAATGCAACAATATAAAAGTGTAAGCTAATCTTGAATATAAATATAAACTGCAATCTGTCAATCACTCTAATTACAGTTCCCATTGTTGAACATTATTTTACAACAATACAGCATTCCCCAAATTAGATTTTTTCTGTTATACATTGTCATAAAATTGAATAAGTTATATTGCTAAATACAACAATATGACTGTATATTGATAAGGGCAACAATATAAAAATGTAAACAAAGAATGATTATAAATATGATCTGTAATATGTAAAGACACTCTAATTACAGTTCTCATTGTTGAACTTTATTTTACAACAATACAGCATTCCCAAAATTAGCCCCCCAGGGGGATACCTTCTTTAGGTATTCACGGGCTTCACAACCCCGGGCACCTGAGTGATCTTTCTCCTTTCCTTTTCTTCTTACTCCTCTGGCCTTCCTTTCCTCTTTGTTTCACTCTCATTGTGGTTTCCTCTTTCTGAGGTGAGAGCAATTCTGCATGGGCCGATACATCCTGTTTATCGACTCATGGAGAATTTTAAATCACCCACGTGTTGGCCGTGCGTGGCGACCTGTGTTCCTGGAAAGGGGGATCCTGGCAGTTGAGGGAAACCAACACACTGCTTTGGCATCTGCTTCAGGTAGACGGGAGGTGCATATTGGTCCCGTATGCATCAATCGGCTGGTCAGCTGACTTTTATCACTGGCTTTAGGGATCAAGCGAGCGAGCAATTACTAGTCATCTCGTTAAGGGTGGAGACTGACATAGGATTGTCTTGTGACCGTATAGGCCCTGGGTAGCACTGGTGCACGAACCATTTCTCAACGCAAAAACATTCCAGTCTGTTTTTGGCGAAGGTCACAGTCTTAAAAAACTGCAGTCTGGGGATTTATTGGTTGAGATTTCTTCAGCCAGCCAATCACAGCTTCTGGACAATTGCACTACAATAGGTACTTTTGCTGTTTTTGTTATAGCCCATCCAGTTCTTAATACTTGTCGCGGTTTAATATCTGAACCAGATCTTTTATATTCCTCAAAAGAAGAGCTTCTCTCAAATTAAAAAGAACAAGATGTAATAGATGCACGCCGCATTACTATCCGAAAGATCGGACAAGTTATTCGGTCAAAACACATAATACTAACCTTCAATAGCCATAAATTATCATCTAGAATTAAAGCTGGATATCTAAGCTGTCCAGTCCGTCCTTATATCACTAACCCTTTACGATGTTTCAAATGCCATCGTTTTGGACATACTAACACTAACTGTCGTGGCAATGTTACCTGTCCTCGTTGTGCAGAAGTCGGCCATGATGGTAAATTGTGTGAAAAACCAGAACGCTGTGCGAATTGCAAAGGTAACCATATGTCATACTCTCGCTCCTGTCCAATTTGGAACCGGGAAAAAGAAATTCATGCAGTAAAAACCAGTCAAAATCTTTCATACCCAGAAGCTCGAAAACTTGTTGAAACCAGAACCCCATCTATAGGTCTTTCTTAGTCTAGTTTACTCAAACAGCAATCAAAATCTGTAAGACATATAAGCACCGATACAGAATCACCTAATCCACCTAGTACCCCAAAGAAACAAACACGAGATGTCAGTTGCCATACTAAATGTTCTGCTAGCCCTAAATTAGAGCGTTGGTTACCATCTTCAGAGCCTGTTACAATAGTCCATCAACCTATTCAGCCACAAAAACTGAAAATGAGCACTGAACCCCAGATAAGAGCTAATACATTAGCATCTACATCTAAAAAAATCCTAATCTCCCTGCATCAAATTGCCAGAAACCTAATGCTAGTCAAAAGCTTCAAGCAATTACATCCATTAAAAAAACCGTTGATCATTCTGCTTCTAACCACCAAAAGACCTATTCTGCTCAAGCCGTTAAACCAAACCAAAAGACATAAGAAAATAAAGCGCTTCGTAATTCTCACCAATGGCAAACTGTAACAAAAAAACAGCAAAAATCAAATAAGGACCCATCTGTTGCTTATTTGAAAGATCCCAAAAAGCTAAAGAATTACATGGAAGAAGCTATGGAAGAATCATGTGAGTCAAGTGAAGACGAAGGGAACATTGTTTATGAGGAGTATGTGCCCGACTGATATTACCACTTACCTTTTTTAACTTCTGTGTTTTTTAAATGTTGTCGTCATTGTTTTTACGTTTTACTATTTCTTATCATGTATCACTAGTTTACTGTTTGTATTGATTGTTCAGTTTTTATCCAGTCATATTTTCTTTTCTTAAAACCTTCCTCTTCACTCTTTGATTGGTTATAAGTATTTTTTACTCACATGTGATACCAACATTGCATCCTTGTTTTTTTAAACCTGTTTTTATGTCAACTTATACAACTGTTTGTATTTTAACTTTTTATTATCAATTTTTATGGTTTTTAATTAACATAGTTTTTTTAGCTATGAATTTTAGCTTTTAATTGCATGTTTTATTTACCTTTTATTGCTGATTTGATTGGTCGTTAACACTATATAGTTATAGATGTGTTTTATTTTTGACATTGTCTTGGCGCAGCATGTCCCAAAGGGGACCTTGTGCCATTAAAACCAAATCTACCACCCAACCCAAAATTGATTTTTCTGTTATACATTGTCCTAAAATTGAATACGTTACAGCGTTAAATGCAACAATATGTCAATGTACTGATAAATGCAACAATATAAATGTGTAAGCTAATCTTGAATATAAATATGAATTGCAATCTGTAAATCACTGTAATTACAGTTTCCATTGTTGAACATTATTTTACAACAATACAGCATTCCAAAAATCAGAGTTATCTGTTATATATTGTCGTAAAATTGAATAAGTTATAGCGTTAAATGCAACAATATGACTGTTTATTGATAAGCGCAACAATATAAAAATATAAACAAAGAATGAATACAATTATGAACTGTAATAAGAAAAGACACTCTAATTACAGTTCCCATTGTTGAAATTTATTTTACAACAATACAGCATTCCCAAAATTAGATTTTTCTTTTATACATTGTCGTAAAATTGAATAAGTTACAGCGTTAAATGCAACAATATGACTGTTTATTGATAAATGCAACAATATAGAAGTATAAACAAAGAATGAATACAATTATGAACTGTAATAAGTAAAGACACTCTAAGTACAGTTCCCATTGTTCAAATTTATTTTACAACAATACAGCATTCCCAAAATTAGATTTTTCTGTTATACATTGTCGTAAAATTGAATAAGTTATAGCGTTAAATACAACAATATGACTGTTTATTTATAAGCGCAACAGTATAAAAATATAAACAATGAATGAATACAAATGTGAACTGTAATATGTAACGACACTCTAATTATAGTTCTCATTGTTGAACTTTATTTTACAACATTACAGCATTCCCAGAATTAGATTTTTCTGTTATACATTGTCGTAAAATTGAATACGTTACAGCGTTAAGTGCAACAATATGTCTATGTATTGATAAATGCAACAATACAAAAGTGTAAGCAAATCTTGAATATAAATATGAACAAGAATCTGTAAATCACTCTAATTGCAGTTTCCATTGTTGAACTTTTTTTTAAAACAATACTGCATTCCACAAATTAGATTTTTTTGTTATGCATTGTCGTGAAATTGAATAAGTTATAGCGTTAAATGCAACAATATGACTGTTTATTGATAATCGCAAGAATATAGAAATATAAACAAAGAATGAATACAAATATGAACTGTAATATATAAAGGCACTCAATTAAATTCCCATTGTTGAACTTTATTTTACAACAATACAGCATTCCCAAAATAAGATTTTTCTGTAATACATTGTCGTAAAATTGAATGAATTACAGTGTTAAATGCAACATTATGACTATATATTGATAAATGCAACAATATAAAAATGTAAACAAAGCATGAATATAAATATGAACCGTAATATGTAAAGACGCTCTATTTAAAGTACCCATTGTTGAACTTTATTTTACAACAATACAGCATTCCCAAAATTAGTTTTTTCTGTTATACTTTGTCGTAAAATTGAATATGTTAAAAAGTTAAATACAATAATATGACTGTATATTGATAAGCGCAACAATATAATGATGTAAACAGAGAATGAACATAAATATGAAGTGTAATATATAAAGACACTCTAATTACATTTCACATTGTTGAACTTTATTTTACAACAATACAGCATTCCCAAAATTAGATTTTTCTCTTATACATTGTCGTAAAATTGAATACGTTACAGCGTTAAATGTAACAGTATGTCTATGTATTGATAAATGCAACAATTTAAAAGTGTAAGCTAATCTTGAATATAAATATGAATTGCAATCTGTAAATCACGGTAGTTACAGTTTCCATTGTTGAACCTTATTTTACAACAAAACAGCATTCCAAAAATCAGATTTTCTGTTATACATTGTCGTGAAATTGAATACGTTATAGCGTTAACGGGAGCTTAGTAGTGCCTCATGTTGGGTAATTTATACTAAAATCTAATAAGCATCTATTTATGTCAAGACCTAAAACAATCTGAAATTTGATGGAATTTCGTCCATTAGTTCTTGAGATATAGTTATAAGAAATATTTCCAAAACTTAGCACAGCAACACCATGTCTTGGACAATTTACGCCAATACGTAAAAAAAACGTCTAATTATGTTATGGTGTAAAAGAATCAGAAGTTTGATGAAAATCTGTGCATTAGTACTTGAGATATAACTAGTTAAAAAAAACCGTGTAAAATACAGCACAGCAGCACCATCAGTTGAAGGATTTATAACCAAAACGTAATCATCGTGTAATTATATTATATGTCATTTTGTAACAAAATCTGAAGTTTGATGAAATTCTGTGCGTTGGTTATTAAGATATAGTTATCGGAAAAATCGTTTAAAATGCAGCATAGCTGCACCACCTGTTGCAAGTTTAATACCAAAATGTAATCAGCGTCTAATTATGTTATATATTCTAGTGTAACAGAATCTAAAATTTGATGAAGTTCTCTGCATTAGTTCTTGAGATATAGCTATCGCAAAAATCTTGCAAAATGTAGCATAGCAGCGCCACCTATAGGGAAGTTCACAAGAAAAACCTTATCAGCGTCTATGTATATCAAGGGGTCACAGAATCTGAAGTTTGGTGAAATTCTGTGCATTAGTTCTTGAGATATAGCAATCTTGAAAATCATGAAAAACGTAGTATAGCAGCGCCACCTGCAGGCAAATTTTCACCAAAAACCAATAGGCACTAACTCATATCAAGGTCTAACTGAATATAAAATTTTATTAAATTTCGAGCGTTAGTTCTTGAGATAGAGCGCCCACAAATTTTTTGTCACATACAGACAGACAGACGGACAGACTACCAGACGGACATTTTCTAAAAGTAGTCAAAACGTGTTCAGGACCCTCTAAAACGTATAAATCCGTCGAAAAAACGGAAGTCGAAAATTTTCATGAATCCAATATTTTCTTCTTGTAAAGATAGAAGAAAGTAATATACACAAAGAATGAATACAATTAAGAACTGTAACAAGTAAAGACCCTCTAATAACAGTTCCCATTGTTGAAATTTATTTTACAACAATACAGCATTCCCAAATTAGATTTTTCTGTTATACATTGTCGTAAAATTGAATAAGTTATAGCGTTAAATGCAACAATATGACTGTTTATTGATAAGCGCAAAAATATAAAAATATACACAAAGAATTGTTACAATTATGAACTCTAATAAGTAACGACACTCTATTTACAGCTCCCATTGTTGAAATTTATTTTACAACAATACAGCATTCCAAAAATTAGATTTTTCTGTTATACATTATCGTAAAATTGAATAAGTTATAGCATTAGATGCAACAATATGACTGTTTATTGATAAGCGCAACAATATAAAAATATAAACAAAGAATGAATAAAATGTGAACTGTAATATGTAAAGACACTCTAAGAGTTCCCATTGTTGAACTTTATTTTGCAACAATACAGCATTCCCAAAATTACATTTTTCTGTTATACATTGTCGTAAAATTAAATAAGTTATAGCGCTAAATACAACAATATGACTGTTTATTGAAAAGCGCAACAATATAAAAATATAAACAGAGAATGAATACAAATAAGAACTGTAATATATAAAGATCCCATTGTTGAACTATATTTTACAACAATACAGCATTCACCAAATTAGATTTTTCTGATATACATTGTCGTAAAATTGAATAAGTTATAGCATTAAATGCAACAATATGACTGTTTATTGATAAGCGCAACAATATAAAAATATAAACAGAGAATGAATACAAATAAGAACTGTAATATATAAAGGCACTCATCTAAAGTTCCCATTGTTGAACTATATTTTACAACAATACAGCATACATTGAGGTAAAATTGAATAATTTATAGCGTTAAATTCAACAATATGACTGTATATTGATAAGCGCAACAATATAATAATGTAAACAAAGAATGAACATAAATATGAACTGTAATATGTAAATACACTCTAATTACAGTTCCCATTGTTGAACTTTATTTTACAAGTATACAGCATTACCAAAATTAGATTTTTCTGTTATCCATTGTCGTAAAATTGAACAAGTTATAGCGTTAAATGCAATAAAATGACTGTTTATTGATAAGCACAACAATATAAAAATATACACAAAGAATGAATACAATTAAGAACTGTAATAAATAAAGACACTCTAATAACAGTTCCCATTGTTGAAATTTATTTTACAACAATACAGCATTCCCAAATTAGATTTTTCTGTTATACATTGTCGTAAAATTGAATAAGTTATAGCGTTAAATGCAACAGTATGACTGTTTACTGATAACAGCAACAATATAAAAATATAAATAAAGAATGAATACAAATGTGAACTGTAATATGTTAAGACAATCTAAGAGTTCCCATTGTTGAACTTTATTTTGCAACAATACAGCATTTTCAAAATTACATTTTTTTGTTATACATTGTCGTAAAATTGAATAAGTTATAGCGTTAAATGCAACAATATGACTGTTTATTGATAAGCGGAACAATATAAAACTATACACAAAGAATTGGTACAAATATGAACTGTAATAAGTAACGACACTCTAATTACAGCTCCCATTGTTGAAATTTATTTTACAACAATACAGCATTCCCAAAATTAGATTTTTCTGTTATACATTATCGTAAAATTTAATAAGTTTAGCATTAAATGCAACAATATGACTTTTTATTGATAAGCGCAACAATATAAAAATATAAACAAAGAATGAATAAAATGTGAACTGTAATATGTAAAGACACTCTAAAAGTTCCTATTGTTGAACTTTATTTTGCAACAATACAGCTTTCTTAAAATTACATTTTTCTGTTATACATTGTCGTAAAACTGAATAAGTTATAGCGCTAAATACAACAATATTACTGTTTATTGAAAAGCGCAACAATATAAAAATATAAACAAAGAATGTTTATAAATATGAAATGTAATAAGTAAAGACACTCTTTTTACTGTTCCCATTGTTGAACTTTATTTTACAACAATACAGCATTCCCAAAATTAGATTTTTCTGTTACACATTGTCGTAAAATTTAATACGTTACCGCTTTAAATGAAACAATATGTCTATGCATTCATAAATGCAACAATATAAAAGTGTAAGCTAGTCTTGAATATAAATATGAATTGCAATCTGTAACTCACTGTAATTACAGTTTCCATTGTTGAACCTTATTTTACAACAATACAGCATTCCAAAAATCAGATTTTCTGTTATACATTGTCGTAAAATTGAACACGTTATAGCGTTAAATGCAACAATATGACTGATTATTGATAAGCGCAACAATATAAAAATATACACAAAGAATGAATACAATTAAGAACTGTAATAAGTAAAGACACTCTAATAACAGTTCCCATTGTTGAAATTTATTTTACAACAATACAGCATTCTCAAATTAGATTTTTCTGTTATACATTATCGTAAAATTGAACACGTTATAGCATTAAAGGCAACGATATGACTGTTTATTGATAAGCGCAACAATATAAAAATATAAACAGAGAATGAATACAAATAAGAACTGTAATAGATAAAGGCACACATCTAAAGTTCCCATTGTTGAACTTTATTTTACAACAATACAGCATTCACCAAATTAGATTTTTCTGTTATACATTGAGGTAAAATTGAATAATTTATAGCGTTAAATTCAACAATATGACTGTATATTGATAAGCGCAACATTATAATAATGTAAACAAAGAATGAACATAAATATGAACTGTAATAAGTAAAGACACTCTAATAACAGTTCCCATTGTTGAAATTTATTTTACAACAATACAGCATTCCCAAAATTATATTTTTCTGTTATACATTATCGTAAAATTGAATAAGTTATAGCATTAAATGCAACAATATGACTTTTTATTGATAAGCGCAACAATATAAAAATATAAACAAAGAATGAATAAAATGTGAACTGTAATATGTAAAGACACTCTAAAATTTCCCATTGTTGAACTTTATTTTGCAACAATACAGCATTCCCAAAATTACATTTTTCTGTTATACATTGTCGTAAAATTGAATAAGTTATAGCGCTAAATACAACAATATGACTGTTTATTGAAAAGCGCTACAATATAAAAATGTAAACAAAGAATGTTTATAAATATGAACTGTAATAAGTAAAGACATTCTTATTACTGTTACCATTGTTGAACTTTATTTTACAACAATACATTCCCAAAATTAGATTTTTCTGTTACAAATTGTCGTAAAATTTAATACGTTACCGCTTTAAATGAAACAATATGTCTATGTATTCATAAATGCAACAATATAAAAGTGTAAGCTAATCTTGAATATAAATATAAACTGCAATCTGTCAATCACTGTAATTGCAGTTCTCATTGTTGAAATTTATTTTACAACAATACAGCATTCACAAAATTAGATTTTTCTGTTATACATTGTCATAAATTGAATAAGTTACAGTGATAAATGCAACAATATGACTGTATATTGATAAGTGCAACAATATAAAAATGTAAACAAAGCCTGAATATAAATATGAACTGTAATATGTAAAGCTATTCGAATTTAAAGTTCCCATTGTTGAACTTTATTTTACAACAATACTGCATTCCCCAAATTAGATTTTTCGGTTATACATTGTCGTAAAATTGAATAAGTTATAGCGTTAAATGCAACAATATGACTGTTTATTGATAAGCGCAACAATATAAAAATATAAACAAAGAATGAATAAAAATATGATCTGTAATATGTAAAGACACTCTATTTAAAGTTCCCATTGTTGAACTTTATTTTATAACAATACAGCGTTCACAAAATAAGATTTTTCTGTTATACTTTGTCGTAAATTTGAATAAGTTAAAGCGTGAAAAACAACAATATGACTCTTTATGGATAAGTGCAACAATATAAAATGTAAGCAAAGCTTGAATATAAATATGAACAAGAATCTGTAAATCACACTAATTGCAGTTTCCAGTGTTGAATTTTATGTTAAAACAATACTGCATTCCACAAATTAGATTTTTCGGTTATACATTGTCGTGAAATTGAATAAGTTATAGCGTTAAATGCAACAATATGACTGTTTATTGATAATCGCAAAAATATAGAAATATAAACAAAGAATGAATACAAATATGAACTGTAATATATAAAGGCACTCAATTAAATTCCCATTGTTAAACTTCATTTTACAACAATACAGCATTCACCAAATTAAATTTTTCTGTTATACATTGTCGTAAAATTGAATAATTTAAAGCGTTAAATGCAACAATATGACTGTATATTGATAAGCGCAACAATATAATAATGTAAAGAAAGAATCAACATAAATATGAACAGTAATATGTAAATACACTCTAATTACAGTCGTAAAATTGAATAAATTACAGTGTTAAATGCAACATTATGACTATATATTGATAAGTGCAACAATATAAAAATGTAAACAAAGCATGAATATAAATATGAATTGTAATATGTAAAGACGTTCTATTTAAAGTACCCATTGTTGAACTTTATTTTACAACAATACAGCATTCCCAAAATTAGTTTTTTCTGTTATACTTTGTCGTAAAATTGAATATGTTAAAAAGTTAAATACAATAATATGACTGTATATTGATAAGCGCAACAATATAATAATGTTAACAGAGAATGAACATAAATATGAAGAGTAATATATAAAAACACTCTAATTACAGTTCACATTGTTGAACTTTATTTTACAACAATATAGCATTAACAAAATTAGATTTTTCTCTTATACATTGTCGTAAAATTGAATACGTTACAGCGTTAAATGTAACAGTATGTCTATGTATTGATAAATGCAACAATATAAAAGTGTAAGCCAATCTTGAATATAAATATGAATTGCAATCTGTAAATCACTGTAATTAGAGTTTCCATTGTTGAACCTTATTTTACAATAATACAGCATTCCAAAAATCAGATTTTCTGTTATACATTGTCGTAAAATTGAATACGTTATAGCGTTAAATGCAACAATATGACTGTATATTGAGAAGCGCAACAATATAATAATATAAACAAAGAATGAATAAAATGTGAATTGTAATATGTAAAGACACTCTAAAAGTTCCCATTGTTGAACTTTATTTTGCAACAATACAGCATTCCCAAAATTACATTTTTCTGTTATACATTGTCGTAAAATTGAATAAGTTATAGCGCTAAATACAACAATATAACTGTTTATTGAAAAGCGCAACAATATAAAAATGTAAACAAAGAATGTTTATAAATATGAACTGTAATAAGTAAAGACACTCTTATTACTGTTCCCATTGTTGAACTTTATTTTACAACAATACATCATTCCCAAAATTAGATTTTTCTGTTACATATTGTCGTAAAATTTAATACGTTACCGCTTTAAATGAAACAATATGTCTATGTATTCATAAATGCAACAATATAAAAGTGTAAGCTAATCTTGAATATGAATATAAACTGCAATCTGTCAATCACTGTAATTACAGTTCTCATTGTTGAAATTTATTTTACAACAATACAGCATTCACAAAATTAGATTTTTCTGTTATACATTGTCATAAATTGAATAAGTTAAAGCGTAAAATACAACAATATGACTCTTTATTTATAAGTGCAACATTATAAAATGTAAGCAAAGCTTAAATATAAATATGATCAAGAATCTGTAAATCACTCTAATTGCAGTTTCCATTGTTGAACTTTTTTTCAAAACAATACTGCATTCCCCAAATTATATTTTTCTGTTATGCTTTGTCGTAAAATTGAATAAGTTATAGCGTTAAATGCAACAGTATGACTGTTTATTGATAAGCGCAACAATATAAAAATATGAACAAAGAATGAATAAAAATATGAACTGTAATATGTAAAGACACTCTATTTAAAGTTCCCATTGTTGAACTTTATTTTAGAACAATACAGCGTTCACAAAATTAGATTTTTTTGTTATACTTTGTCGTAAATTTGAATAAGTTAAAGCGTGAAAAACAACAATATGACTCTTTATTGATAAGTGTGTGACGGTATACTCATGCTGGGTGTCATTTATCACATTATATGCAGACAAACTCAGTAATTTAGGTTAAAACAACACAGTTTATTAAAATGATAAGGGCTAAAGGAAAGTGGAGCCAGTCTATAATTTCACTCACTGAGAACACTATGAAAAGCTAAATCATACTCACAGGCTTCGGTCTAGCTCAGTCGGGGCACCGTCTAACACTTGACACTATTTCCTGGCTGATCTACTAAACAAATCTTAATTTCACAGCCCGTAGCTGTGGATATTTCTTTATTTGCTCAAATAATCAAAACGGAACGATTCTAAACTTTCTTACCAAGGCTGAATCTCTAATCCACTATCTGAACTCCTTTCCGCTTTTCTGGAGGCCGTAGCTATTCTCTAATCGTCAGCACCTTACTAAACAATCATCAACTTCGTTGTCCAATGGCGGAACACACACGGAGGCTGCTGGCTGCTGGCTACTGCCAGGAACACACAGACGCTGGCTGCTGGCTAAGGCCAGAAACACACACCCCACAAACTTACACCCAAGCTTTTATACGCGACAAACTGAGATACTTCTCATTAACATAATACTAATAACCGCGAGCTAACTGCGGAATTCGAAAGAGCACACACACTCTAGAAAGTTAAAGTAAAAGAGAGGATAGATGTCACTTTTACGCCTACAAAATGTTAAATTATTGACGTCACGATCTCAGAAACACTAGAGTGCCTTTATGACTAAAGGTCACTCCCTCACAACCCCCCCTCGAACTCCGCAGAGAAAAAGGGCTGGGCTAAATGCATGCCCAGAACTTTTTCTTGTTATAAATTTAGAGCCGTAATAAAACACAGTGATGGGTGAAATTTAACGCCGAAACATAACTTTTAAAATATTAACTTTAACCCATCACAACCAAAAAAAACTCAGTTTGCCTCAAATAATCACATATTCAATCCAATCATTCTTCTATCTTACAAATAGCCTCCGTAAAACTTCCAAAAACTCGTAAAACTTTCAAAACTAATTACTTCTTCTCTCAAAACAACCCACTCCACTGGGAGTGCTAAAATTTCTCAAAACACTAACCTTCCGAAATTTTCCTCAATATTGCAATGCAACTATAACTTTACCCAAAAATTTCTCCATAACTTTTAATATACTAGAATTCGCACCAAGTCCAAAAAAACCCAATGCGCAAAAACTTTCCTCATCCAAATTCCGACTTCATCTAAAATTACATTTACTTCATAGTAAACTAACTCTGCTACTACGTAATACCTACATCCCCATTAGCCAATGAACTAACTCCCAAACTTCTTCAGACTTAACTCCACTTGAACAATAATTGGGGCACATACGTACAGCGGCATATCGCTGTGCTTATGCAACAATCAAAAAATATCAAAAATTTACAAAATGACGTCATCAATCTCTTCATCTGTATTAACTAAAAGAAAAATAGCAGAATCAATACATAACAAAAAGTATACTTCCCTGCAAGAAAATCACATTAACATTCAATTTTAATACAATACAATTTCAAATTCAAATGCATCTTAAAACTTCGCAACTTGCGGAAACCATTCTCAACTAAAGTACAAAACGCAACTCATAAAACACGAACGATAAGAAGAAAGTTAATTCATTAAATGTTAGTATAAGAGATAGAAACGCGTGTCAAGGACTTCTTGACCGCAAAACACGTGCGCGCCTGAACCGCGGCGCGTGTACAAAATAACCCAAACTACTATCTGTACTTTCTGAAAATTTAAACATACATTAACATACATTTTATAACACATGAACAATATAACAATATAATAACATTTTAAACAAATAACATAACCATTTAACAATAGATCCAGAATTTTTAAAAGCAGTTAAGACCAAAATTTCCAACATACATAAAACTAACAATTTTGCAAACAAATTTTGAACACAATTAAGCACTAAACGTGAGTCCGTCAAAAAATTCCAAAAATGGCCAAAAGTACAAAACAGTCTCTCTGCTTTCTATTCCTTCACATTGCTACCACATATATGCACTCTAATAGAAATTTAATAAAGAACATTATCACCCAATCATAGAGACGATTCGCTGCTGGCAGGCTTCATACTGCAAGATGGCTTTCTCCTCCTGTCCCAAAAGGCTTGTACGAAGGATCTCTCGTCATCAGAACTGTACGGTGACGCCACAGTTGACTGTCGTGCCTGGAGCCTGGTTCTGAATGGATGCCGTGGGATACTCGTAGGTTCCACTCGACGACTCTGCTCCGGCCGGTTCGCTGGGTTCACTCCATGGCGAGGCTCACACTGTTGTTGCCGGTAATCTGAGAGTTGCCTCCTCTTTCTAGACGCACCCGAAGTTACCGAAGATCCTAGGCCACGTTTCTTTCCGGACCTATGTAGTTTCTTGTTAGGCAAAAATTCAGAATTTAAACTTCGCTTCACAGTTTTACGAGTGTCCAAACGAAATCTTTTCTGGGGATTAATCACTGAAGATGGTGAACTATTAGTTAATTTATGCTTGTGAGGTTGTTGTCTAATAGATGGAGGAACTGGACAATTTATAATTTTTTGTCTTTTATGGCACACAGAGTCCGATGTATTCGACACAGTTCTCTTATTTTTATTATCATACTTTGCTCTCGGATTGCTAGGCTTTCGACTTTCAAGAACAGTTTTTGGAGCCGTTTGACCAAATTTTCTTCTTGAACATTGATGAAAAGAATTAGATGAAGAAGTGCTGGACTCGGGACACTCATTGGATCGGGAATTTCGCGAAACACCACTCGACATATGAGAACCTTCACTACCATTTTCTCTAAACTTATACACTCTAACCTGATCCAGATTAACAGTCATTCTTTCACCATTGACATCAACAACCAAATTATTATTTCGAACTTCCAAAACCTCGAACGGACCTACAAACTTCGGACCAAACTTAGCTACTCTCTTTTGACGACTTGAACTTAACCAATGCTTTTCTACTAACACAAAATCTCCAACTTTCACTTCTAACTCCCTTCTACGCATATTATAATACTGAGCTTGTTTTTCTTGCGCTTTTCCCATTTGAACCTGAGCTTCCTTAACCAACCTCTCAATATCCTGACACATGTACTGACTTTCTGCATCTGACACCATAACTAACCTTTGGAATGGAGTAATAACTTTTCTACCCAAAAACAATTCAGCAGGCGTTTTCCCCGTTGACTCGTGAACTGCCGTACGAAGTGCGTACGCAAAATGCTGAAGAAACTGGTCCCAATTTGCATGATGAGAACCAACATAAGAAGAAATCATTTGAATTAATGTACGATTTACACGTTCAGCCATATTAGACTGAGTAAGTTCCCTACCGTCCTCAGTCTCCAACTTTTCACAAAAAGATTTAAAAATATTAGATATAAAATCATAACGAAATGGTTTACTAGCAACTAGTGCGTCAAAACCAATATGAACTTCATTCGTTAAACTCGGTTTATCTGAAAAAACTTTACCAAAATCGACTAAAGACTTATTAAACTCCACCTTCTTAACCTCACTTAAACTAGATTCCTCCAAATTAACTGACACTGAAACAGGCTCTTTCTTACTCACATTCTCATCATTATTTACTATTAACGACTTTTTAAAGAAATCCAAACTAATTCCTCTATCCTTCATATAATCCACACCAACTATACAATGCACTGTTAATCCATCTAACACACAAAACTCCCAACATGTCTTAACCGAACGAATTTCAACTTCCAATTCTACTGAACCTTTATTATCGCAAGCTACTCCCTGTGCTGACTGAACCACCAGACTTGACCTTTTCAACTTCTTATACGAAAAATATTTCCGATAACAATCAAAAGAAATGAACGACTTATCTGCCCCTGTATCGAAGACACTTTTAACGACAATACCATCTAACACAATTAACACTTCAGGTAACTCAACCGGATTAATAGTTATTTTATTTAAACTCACAGAAGGCTTTTTCGATTTGACCTGTGACTGCATACCTTCCGAAATACAGTCACTTACCAGTTTAACTGACCCGACCTCCTCACACCTCTCCTTTGCACTGATCTACCTTCAAAATTCTCATCCGAAGTTAATCTCCTTACTTGCGAAGAAACATTCCTGTCCCGTACTCCCCCACTACGATTATAACCACTATTCTGCCTATTTCCATGCATATTTCTCTCACCACTTCTAAAATTATTAGCACCACCACCATTCCTATTACCATTACTCGTATTCGACATATTACGACCAAATCCATCACTTCTATTACGCACATTACTATCCGGAAATCGCTGTCCCCCTCTCACAAAATTACGTTCCCCCTCATTTCTCAAATTACCATCCGTGACAGGTCTCTGCCGAGGGTTACGCAAATCCCGTTGATCCGAGCTATGCCGAGACTCATACTTCGATAATATCTGGTGCATTTCTGCAAAATTCTTCGGTGCTCTAACTTCAATAAAGTCCTGTATATTTGGATTAAAAAGAGGAAAAACAATGTCCAACAATTCCTCAAATGTAATATCCAAATCTAATTTATTTTTTAGTTCCAGCTTACGAAGATAAAATTTCGACGCCGAATCATATATATTCTGCTTATTACAATAGAACTCTTTTCTCAAAATACTTTTATCTTTAACGGGAGGAAATGCCTTCTTTAACTCAGTCACAGTTTGTTCAAATCTTTTCGCTTCCTCAGTAATCAAAAACTTTCCTATATTTTCTAACCACAAAAGTGCTTCGCCCTTTAACGAGCATTTAAGCACTACGTACCTGTTTTTCTCAGGTATATTATTGAACAAAATATAATCATCTAATTTCACTAAAAATTCACTAATATCACCCTCACCGGTGAAATACACCCGTGGCACAATCTCAAAATGTCCGACATTTCGTTCGGCGCCATTTGTGACGGTATACTCATGCTGGGTGTCATTTATCACATTATATGCAGACATACTCAGTAATTTAGGTTAAAACATCACAGTTTATTAAAATGATAAGGGCTAAAGGAAAGTGGAGCCAGTCTATAATTTCACTCACTGAGAACACTATGAAAAGCTAAATCATACTCACAGGCTTCGGTCTAGCTCAGTCGGGGCACCGTCTAACACTTGACACTATTTCCTGGCTGATCTACTAAACAAATCTTAATTTCACAGCCCGTGGCTGTGGATTTTTCTTTATTTGCTCAAATAATCAAAACGGAACGATTCTAAACTTTCTTACCAAGGCTGAATCTCTAATCCACTATCTGAACTCCTTTCCGCTTTTCTGGAGGCCGTAGCTATTCTCTAATCGTCAGCACCTTACTAAACAATCATCAACTTCGTTGTCCAATGGCGGAACACACACGGAGGCTGCTGGCTGCTGGCTACTGCCAGGAACACACAGACGCTGGCTGCTGGCTAAGGCCAGAAACACACACCCCACAAACTTACACCCAAGCTTTTATACGCGACAAACTGAGATACTTCTCATTAACATAATACTAATAACCGCGAGCTAACTGCGGAATTCGAAAGAGCACACACACTCTAGAAAGTTAAAGTAAAAGAGAGGATAGATGTCACTTTTACGCCTACAAAATGTTAAATTATTGACGTCACGATCTCAGAAACACTAGAGTGCCTTTATGACTAAAGGTCACTCCCTCACAAGTGCAACAATATAAAATGTAAGCAAAGCTTGAATATAACTCTAATTACAGAAACAATACAAAAATGTAAGAAAAGCTTGAAATACACTCTAATTACAGTCGTAAAATTGAATAAGTTACAGTGTTAAATGCAACATTATGACTATATATTGATAAGCGCAACAATATAAAAATGTAAACAAAGCATGAATATAAATATGAACTGTAATATGTAAAGACGCTCTATTTAAAGTACCCATTGTTGAACTTTATTTTACAACAATACAGCATTCCCAAAATTAGTTTTTTCTGTTATACTTTGTCGTAAAATTGAATATGTTAAAAAGTTAAATACAATAATATGACTGTATATTGATAAGCGCAACAATATAATGATGTAAACAAAGAATCAACATAAATATGAACAGTAATATGTACATACACTCTAATTACAGTCGTAAAATTGAATAAATTAGAGTGTTAAATGCAACAATATGACTGTTTATTGATAAGCGCAACAATATGAAAATATAAACAAAGAATGAATGAAATGTGAACTGTAATATGTAAAGACACTCTAAGAGTTCCCATTGTTGAACTTTATTTTGCAACAATACAGCATTCCCAAAATTAAATTTTTTTGTTACACATTGTCGTAAAATTGAACAAGTTATAGCGTTAAATGCAATAATATGACTGTTTATTTATAAGCGCAACAATATAAAAATATACACAAAGAATGAATACAATTAAGAACTGTAAAAAGTAAAGACACTCTAATAAAAGTTCCCATTGTTGAAATTTATTTTACAACAATACAGCATTCCCAAATTAGATTTTTCTGTTATACATTGTCGTAAAATTGAATAAGTTATAGCGTTAAATGCAACAATATGACTGTTTATTGAAAAGCGCAACAATATAAAAATGTAAACAAAGAATGTTTATAAATATGAACTGTAATAAGTTAAGACACTCTTATTACTGTTCCCATTGTTGAACTTTATTTTACAACAATACAGCATTCCCAAAATTAGATTTCTCTGTTACACATTGTCGTAAAATTTAATACGTTATCGCTTTAAATGAAACAATATGTCTATGTATTCATAAATGCAACAATATAAAAGTGTAAGCTAGTCTTGAATATAAATATGAATTGCAATCTGTAAGTCACTGTAATTACAGTTTCCATTGTTGAACCTTATTTTACAACAATACAGCATTCCAAAAATCAGATTTTCTGTTATACATTGTCGTAAAATTGAATACGTTATAGCATTAAATGCAACAATATGACTGATTATTGATAAGCGCAACAATATAAAAATATACACAAAGAATGAATACAATTAAGATCTGTAATAAGTAAAGACACTCTAATAACAGTTCCCATTGTTGAAATTTATTTTACAACAATACAGCATTCCCAAATTAGACTTTTCTGTTATACATACTCGTAAAATTGAATAAATTATAGCGTTAAATGCAACAATATGACTGTTTATTGATAAGCGCAACAATATAAAAATATAAACAAAGAATGAATAAAATGTGAACTGTAATATGTAAAGACACTCTAAGAGTTCCCATTGTTGAACTTTATTTTGCAAGAATACTGCATTCCCCAAATTAGATTTTTCGGTTAGACATTGCCGTAAAATTGAATAAGTTATATTGCTAAACAATTGTTGAACTTTATTTTACAACAATACAGCATTCCCAAAATTAGATTTTTCTGTTACACATTGTCGTAAAATTTAATACGTTACCGCTTTAAATGAAACAATATATCTATGTATTGATAAATGCAACAATATAAAAGTGTAAGCTAATCTTGAATATAAATATAAACTGCAATCTGTCAATCACTGTAATTACAGTTCTCATTGTTGAAATTTATTTTACAACAATACAGCATTCCCAAAATTAGATTTTTCTGTTATACATTATCGTAAAATTGAATAAGTTATAGCATTAAATGCAACAATATGACTGTTTATTGATAAGCGCAACAATATAAAAATATGAACAAAGAATGAATAAAATGTGAACTGTAATATGTAAAGACACTCTAAGAGTTCGCATTGTTGAACTTTATTTTGCAACAATACTGCATTCCCCAAATTAGATTTTTCGGTTAGACATTGCCGTAAAATTGAATAAGTTATATTACTAAATACAACAATATGACTGTATGTTGATAAGGGCAACAATATAAAAATGTAAACAAAGGATGATTATAAATATGAACTGTAATTTGTAAAGACACTCTAATTACAGTTCTCATTGTTGAACATTATTTTACAACAATACAGCATTCCAAAAAGCAGATTTATCTGTTATACATTGTCGTAAAATTGAATAAGTTATAGCGTTAAATGCAACAATAGGAGTGTTTATTGATAAGCGGAACAATATAAAAATATAAACAGAAAATGAATACAAATAAGAACTGTAATATATAAATGCACTCATCTAAAGTTCCCATTGTTGAACTTTCTTTTACAATACAGCATTCACCAAATTAGATTTTTCTGTTATATATTGAGGTAAAATTGAATAATTTATAGCGTTAAATTCAACAATATGACTGTATATTGATAAGCGCAACAATATAATAATGTAAACAAAGAATGAACATAAATATGAACTGTAATATGTAAATACACTCTAATTACAGTTCCCATTGTTGAATTTTATTTTACAATTATACAGCATTACTAAAATAAGATTTTTCTGTTATCCATTGTCATAAAATTGAACAAGTTATAGCGTTAAATGCAATAAAATGACTGTTTATTGATAACAGCAACAATATAAAAATATAAATAAAGAAAGTAATACAAATGTGAACTGTAATATGTAAAGACACTCTAATTACAGTTCCCATTGTTGAACTTTATTTTACAACAATACAGCATTCCCAAAATTAGATTTTCTGTTATACATTGTCGTAAAATTGAATAAGTTATAGCGTTAAATGCATCAATATGACTGTATATTGAGAAGCGCAACAATATAATAATATAAACAAAGAATGAACATAAATATGAAGCGTGATATGTAAATATACTCTAATTTCAGTTCCCATTGTTGAACTTTATTTTACAACAATACAGCATTCCCAAAATGAGACTTTTCGTTATACATTCTCGTAAAATTGAATAAGTTATAGCGTTAAATGCAACAATATGACTGTTTATTGATAAGCGCAACAATATAAAAATATACACAAAGAATTGATACAATTATGAACTGTAATAAGTAACGACACTCTAATTATAGCTCCCATTGTTGAAATTTATTTTACAACAATACAGCATTCCCAAAATTAGATATTTCTGTTATACATTATCGTAAAATTGAATAAGTTATAGCGTTAAATGCAACAATTTGACTTTTTATTGATAAGCGCAACAATATAAAAATATAAACAAAGAATGAATAAAATGTGAACTGTAATATGTAAAGACACTCTAAAAGTTCTTGAACTTTATTTTACAACAATACAGCATTCCCAAAATTAGATTTTTCTGTTACACATTGTCGTAAAATTTAATACGTTACCGCTTTAAATGAAACAATATGTCTATGTATTTTATAAATGCAACAATATAAAAGTGTATGCTAATCTTGAATATAAATATAAACTGCAATTTGTCAATCACTGGAATTACAGTTCTCATTTTTGAAATTTATTTTACAACAATACAGCATTCACAAAATTAGATTTTTCTGTTATACATTGTCATAAATTGAATATGTTACAGTGATAAATGCAACAATATGACTGTATGTTGATAAGTGCAACAATATAAAAATGTAAACAAAGCCTGAATATAAATATGAACTGTAATATGTAAAGCCACTCGAATTTAAAGTTCCCATTGTTGAACATTATTTTACAACAATACAGCATTCCCCAAATTAGATTTTTCGGTTAGACCTTGCCGTAAAATTGAATAAGTTATATTGCTAAATACAACAATATGACTGTATGTTGATAAGGGCAACAATATAAAAATGTAAACAAAAAATGATTATAAATATGAACTGTAATATGTAAAGACACTCTAATTACAGTTCTCATTGTTGAACATTATTTTACAACAATACAGCATTCCAAAAAGCAGATTTATCTGTTATACATTGTCGTAAAGTTGAATAAGTTATAGCGTTAAATGCAACAATACGACTGTTTATTGATAAGCGCAACAATATAAAAATATACACAAAGAATGAATACAATTATGAACTGTAATAAATAAAGACACTCAAATTACAGTTCCCATTGTTGAAATTTATTTTACAACAATACAGCATTCCCAAATGAGATTTTTCTGTTATACATTGTCGTAAATTTTAATAAGTTAAAGCGTAAAATACAACAATATGACTCTTTATTGATAAGTGCAACAATATAAAATGTAAGCAAAGCTTAAATATAAATATGAACAAGAATCTGTAAATCATTCTAATTGCATTTTCCATTGTTGAACTTTTTTTCAAAACGATAATGCATTCCCCAAATTAGATTTTTCTGTTATGCATTGTCGTAAAATTGAATAAGTTATAGCGTTAAATGCAACAACATGACTGTTTATTGATAAGCGCAACAATATAAAAATATAAACAAAGTATGAATAAAAATATGAACTGTAATATGTAAAGACGCTCTATTTAAAGTACCCATTGTTGAACTATATTTTACAACAATACAGCACTCCGAAAATTAGTTTTTTCTATTATACTTTGTCGTAATTTTGAATAAGTTAAAGCGTGAAATACAACAATATGACTCTTTATTGATAAGTGCAACAATATAAAATGTAAGCAAAGCTTGAATATAAATATGAACAAGAATCTGTAAATCACTCTAATTGCAGTTTCCAGTGTTGAACTTTATTTTAAAACAGTACTGGATTCCCCAAATTTGATTTTTCTGTTATACATTGTCGTGAAATTGAATACGTTATAGCGTTAAATGCAACAATATGACTGTTTATTGATAATCGCAACAATATCGAAATATAAACAAAGAGTGAATACAAATATGAACTGTAATATATAAAGGCACTCAACAAAATTCCCATTGTTGAACTTTATTTTACAACAATATAGCATTCACCAAATAAGATTTTTCTGTTATACATTGTCGTAAAATTGAATAATTCAAAGCGTTAAATGCAACAATATGACTGTATATTGATAAGCGCAACAATATAATAATGTAAACAAAGAATGAACATAAATATGAGCAGTAATATGTAAATACACTCTAATTACAGTTCCCATTGTTGAACTTTATTTTACAACAATACAGCATTCTCAAAATAAGATTTTTTTGTTATGTATTGTCGTAAAATTGAATAAATTACAGTGTCAAATGCAACATTATGACTATATATTGATAAGTGCAACAATATAAAAATGTAAACAAAGCATAAATATAAATATGAACTGTAATATGTAAAGACGCTCTATTTAAAGTACCCGTTGTTGAACTATATTTTACAACAATACAGCACTCCGAAAATTAGTTTTTTCTATTATACTTTGTCGTAAAATTGAATATGTTAAAAAGTTAAATACAACAATATGACTGTTTATTGATAAGCGCAACAATATAAAAATATAAACAAAGAATGGATACAAATATGAACTGTAATATGTAAAGACACTCAATTAAAGTTCCCATTTTTGAACTTTTTTTTACAACAATACTGCATTCCCCAAATTAGATTTTTCTGTTATACATTGTCGTAAAATTGAATAAGTTATAGCGCTGAATACAACAATATGACTGTTTTTTGATAAGCGCAAAAGTATAGAAATATAAACAAAGAATGATTATAAATATGAACTGTAATAAGTAAAGACACTCTAATTACAGTTCCCATTGTTGAAATTTATTTTACAAAAATACAGCATTCCCAAAATTAGATATTTCTGTTATACATTGTCGTAAAATTGAATAAGTTATAGCGTTAAATACAACAATATGACTATTTATTGATAAGTGCAATAATATAAAATGTAAGCAAAGCTTGAATATAAATATGAACAAGAATCTGTAAATCACTCTAATTGCAGTTTCCATTGTTTAACTTTATTTTACAACAATACTGCATTCCCCAAATTAGATTTTTCTGTTATACATTGCCGTAAAACTGATTAATTTATAGCGCTAAATACAACAATATGACTTTATATTGATAAGGGCAACACTATAAAAATATAAACAAAGAATGAATACAAATATGAACTGCAATATATAAAGGCACCCAATTAAAATTCCCATTGTTGAACTTTATTTTACAAAAATACAGCATTCCCAAAATTAGATTTTTCTGTTATACATTGTCGTAAAATTGAATACGTTACAGCTTTAAATGAAACAATATGTCTATGTATTGATAAATGCAACAATATAAAAGTGTAAGCTAATCTTGAATATAAATATCAATTGCAATCTGTAAATCACTGTAATTACAGTTTCCATTGTTGAACCTTACTTTACAACAGTACAGCATTCGAAAAATCAGGTTTTCTGTTATACATTGTCGTAAAACTGAATAAGTTATATCGTTAAATGAAACAATATGACTGTATATTGATAAGCGCAACAATATAATAATGTAAACAAAGAATAAACATAAAAATGAACAGTAATATATAAATACACTCTTATTACATTTCCCATTGTTGAACATTATTTTACAACAATACAGTATTCCCAAAATTAGATTTTTCTGTTATATTTTGTCGTAAAATTGAATAAGTTAAAGCGTTAAATACAGCAATATGACTATTTATTGATAAGTGTAACAATATAAAGTGTAAGCAAAGATTGAATATAAATATGAACTGTAAAATGTAAAGACACTCTAATTACAGTTCCCATTGTTGAACTTTATTTTACAACAATACAGCATTCCCAAAATAAGATTTTTCTGTTATACATTGTCGTAAAATTGAATACGTCACAGCTTTAAATGAAACAATATGTCTATGCATTGATAAATGCAACAATATAAAAGTGTAAGCTAATTTTAAATATAAATATAAACTGCAATCTGTCAATCTCTCTAATTACAGTTCCCATTGTTGAACAATATTTTACAACAATACAGCATTCCCAAAATTACATTTTTCTGTTATATTTTGTCGTAAAATTGAATAAGTTATAGCGTTAAATGCAACAATATGACTGTTTATTGTTAAGCGCAACAATATAAAAATATACACAAAGAATGAATACAAATATGAACTGCAATAAGTAAAGACACTCTAATTACAGTTCTCATTGTTGAACTTTATTTTACAACATTACAGCATTCACAAAATTAGATTTTTCTTTTTCTATATTGATAAGTGCAACAATATAAAAATGTAAACAAAGCCTGATTATAAATAAAAACTGTAATATGTAAAGCCACTCGAATTTAAAGTTCCCATTGTTGAACTTTATTTTACAACAACACAGCATTCCCAAGATTACATTTTTCTGTTATACGTTGTCGTAAAATTGAATAGGTTTAAGCGTTAAATACAACAATATGAATATGTATTGATAAGTACAACAATATAAAATGTAAGCAAAGCTTGAACACAAATATGAACATGAATCTGTAAATCACTCTAATTGCAGTTTCCATTGTTAAACTTTATTTTACAACAATACAGCAATACCCAAATTAGATTTTTCTGTTATACATTGTCGTAAAATTGAATAAGTTATAGCGTTAAATACAAAAATATGACTGTATATAGATAAGGGCAACAATATAAAAATGTAAACAAAAAATGATTATAATGAAAAATGATCAACATACATGATATACAAATGATGATATACAAAAAATGATTATGAACTGTAATATGTAAAGACACTCTAAATACAGTTCCCATTGTTGAACTTTATTTTACAGCATTATACAGCATTTCCAATATCAGATTTTTCTGTTATACATTGTCGTAAAATTGAATAAGTTACAGCGCTAAATGCAACAATATAACTGTTTATTGATAAGCGCAACAATATAGAAATATAAACAAAGAATGAATACAAATATGAACTGTAATATGTAAAGACACCAAATTAAACTTCCCATTTTTGAACTTTATTTTACAACAATACAGCATTCCCAAAATTAGATTTTTCTGTTATACTTTGTCGTAAAATTGAATAAGTTAAATCGTTAAATACAACAATATGACTATTTATTAATAAGTGCAACAATATAAAATGTAAGCAAAGCTTGAATATAAATATGAACAAGAATCTGTAAATCTCTCTAATTGCAGTTTCCATTGTTGAACTTTATTTTACAACAATACTGCATTCCCCAAATTAGATTTTTTCTGTTATACATTGTCATAAAATTGAATAAGTTATATTGCTAAATACAACAATATGACTGTATATTGATAAGGGCAACAATATAAAAATGTAAACAAAGAATGATTATAAATATGAACTGTAATACATAAAGACACTCTAATTACAGTTCTGATTGTTGAACTTTATTTTACAACAATACAGCATTCCCAAAATTAGCCCCCCTGGGGGATACCTTCTTTAGGTATTCACGGGCTTCACAACCCCGGGCACCTGAGTGATCTTTCTCCTTTCCTTTTCTTTTTACTCCTCTGGACTTCCTTTCCTCTTTGTTTCACTCTCATTGTGGTTTCCTCTTTCTGAGGTGAGAGCAATTCTGCATGGGCCGATACATCCTGTTTATATACTCATGGAGAATTTTAAATCACCCACGTGTTGGCCGTCCGTGGCGACCTGTGTTCCTGGAAAGGGGGATCCTGGCAGTTGAGGGAAACCAACACACTGCTTTGGCCTCTGCTTCAGGTAGACGGGAGGTGCATATTGGTCCCGTATGCATCAATCGGCTGGTCAGCTGACTTTTATCACTGGCTTTAGGGATCAAGCGAGCGAGCAATTACTAGTCATCTCGTTAAGGGTGGAGACTGACATAGGATTGTCTTGTGACCGTATAGGCCCTGGGTTGCACTGGTGCACGAACCATTTCTTAACGCAAAAACATTCCAGTCTGTTTTTGGCGACGGTCACACTCTTAAAATCTGCAGTCTGGGGATTTATTGGTTGAGATTTCTTCAGCCAGCCAATCACAGCTTCTGGACAATTGCACTACAATAGGTACTTTTGCTGTTTTTGTTATAGCCCATCCAGTTCTTAATACTTGTCGCGGTTTAATATCTGAACCAGATCTTTTATATTCCTCAAAAGAAGAGCTTCTCTCAAATTAAAAAGAACAAGATGTAATAGATGCACGCCGCATTACTATCCGAAAGATCGGACAAGTTATTCGGACAAAATACATAATACTAACCTTCAATAGCCATAACTTATCATCTAGAATTAAAGCTGGATATCTAAGCTGTCCAGTCCGTCCTTATATGCCTAACCCTTTACGATGTTTCAAATGCCATCGTTTTGGTTATACTAACACTAACTGTCGTGGCAATGTTACCTGTCCTCGTTGTGCAGAAGTCGGCCATGATGGTAAATTGTGTGAAAAACCAGAACGCTGTGCGAATTGCAAAGGTAACCATATGTCATACTCTCGCTCCTGTCCAATTTGGAACCGGGAAAAAGAAATTCATGCAGTAAAAACCAGTCAAAATCTTTTATACCCAGAAGCTCGAAAACTTGTTGAAACCAGAACCCCATCTATAGGTCTTTCTTATTCTAGTTTACTCAAACAGCAATCAAAATCTGTAAGACATATAAGCACCGATACAGAATCACCTAATCCACCTAGTACCCCAAAGAAACAAACACGAGATGTCAGTTGCCATACTAAATGTTCTGCTAGCCCTAAATTAGAGCGTTGGTTACCATCTTCAGAGCCTGTTACAATAGTCCATCAACCTATTCAGCCACAAAAACTGAAAATGAGCACTGAACCCCAGATAAGAGCTAATACATTAGCATCTACATCTGAAAAAATCCTAATCTCCCTGCATCAAATTGCCAGAAACCTAATGCTAGTCAAAAGCTTCAAGCAATTACATCCATTAAAAAAACCGTTGATCATTCTGCTTCTAACCACCAAAAGACCTATTCTGCTAAAGCCGTTAAACCAAACCAAAAGACATAAGAAAATAAAACGCTTCGTAATTCTCACCAATGGCAAACTGTAACAAAAAAACAGCGAAAATCAAATAAGGACCCATCTGTTGCTTATTTGAAAGATCCCAAAAAGCTAAAGAATTACATGGAAGAAGCTATGGAAGAATCATGTGAGTCAAGTGAAGACGAAGGGAACATTGTTTATGAGGAGTATGTGCCCGACTGATATTACCACTTACCTTTTTTAACTTCTGTGTTTTTTAAATGTTGTCGTCATTGTTTTTACGTTTTACTATTTCTTATCATGTATCACTAGTTTACTGTTTGTATTGATTGTTCAGTTTTTATCCAGTCATATTTTCTTTTCTTAAAACCTTCCTCTTCACTCTTTGATTGGTTATAAGTATTTTTTACTCACATGTGATACCAACATTGCATCCTTGTTTTTTTAAACCTGTTTTTATGTCAACTTATAGAACTGTTTGTATTTTAACTTTTTATTATCAATTTTTATGGTTTTTAATTGACATAGTTTTTTTAGCTATGAATTTTAGCTTTTAATTGCATGTTTTATTTACCTTTTATTACTGATTTGATTGGTCGTTAACACTATATAGTTATAGATGTGTTTTCTTTTTGACATTGTCTTGGCGCAGCATGTCCCAAAGGGGACCTTGTGCCATTAAAACCAAATCTACCAACCAACCCAAAATTGATTTTTCTGTTATACATTGTCGTAAAATTGAATACGTTACAGCGTTAAATGCAACAATATGTCAATGTATTGATAAATGCAACAATATAAATGTGTAAGCTAATCTTGAATATAAATATGAATTGCAATCTGTAAATCACTGTAATTACAGTTTCCATTGTTGAACATTATTTTACAACAATACAGCATTCCAAAAATCAGAGTTATCTGTTATATATTGTCGTAAAATTGAATAAGTTATAGCGTTAAATGCAACAATATGACTGTTTATTGATAAATGCAACAATATAGAAGTATAAACAAAGAATGAATACAATTATGAACTGTAATAAGTAAAAACACTCTAAGTACAGTTCCCATTGTTGAAATTTATTTTACAACAATACAGCATTCCCAAAATTAGATTTTTCTGTTATACATTGTCGTAAAATTGAATAAGTTATAGCGTTAAATACAACAATATGACTGTTTATTTATAAGCGCAACAGTATAAAAATATAAACAATGAATGAATACAAATGTGAACTGTAATATGTAACTACACTCTAATTATAGTTCTCATTGTTGAACTTTATTTTACAACATTACAGCATTCCCAGAATTAGATTTTTCTGTTATACATTGTCGTAAAAGTGAATACATTACAGCGTTAAGTGCAACAATATGTCTATGTATTGATAAATGCAAATATACAAAAGTGTAAGCAAATCTTGAATATAAATATGAACAAGAATCTGTAAATCACTCTAATTGCAGTTTCCATTGTTGAACTTTTTTTTAAAACAATACTGCATTTCCCAAATTAGATTTTTCTGTTATGCATTGTCGTAAAATTGAATAAGTTATAGCGTTAAATGCAACAATATGACTGTTTATTGATAAGCGCAACAATATAAAAATATAAACAAAGAATGAATACAAGTATGAATTGTAACATGTAAAGACACTCTATTTAAAGTTCGCATAGTTGAACTTTATTTAATAACAATACAGCGTTCCCAAAATTAGATTTTTCTGTTATACTTTGTCGTAAATTTGAATAAGTTAAAGCGTGAAATACAACAATATGACTCTTTATTGATAAGTGCAACAATACAAAATATAAGCAAAGCTTGAATATAAATATGAGCAAAAATCTGTAAATCACCCTAATTGCAGTTTCCATTGTTGAACTTTATTTTAAAACAATACTGCATTCCCCAAATTAGATTTTTCTGTTATGCATAGTCGTAAAATTGAATAATTTATAGCGTTAAATGCAACAATATGACTGTGTATTGATAAGCGCAACAATATAATAATGTAAACAAAGAATGTACATAAATATGAACAGTAATATGTAAATACACTCTAATTACATATCCCGTTGTTGAACTTTATTTTGCAACAATACAGCATTCCCAAAATTAGATTTTTCTCTAATACATTGTCGTAAAATTGAATAAATTACAGTGTTAAATGCAACATTAGGACTGTATATTGATAAGTTCAACAATATAAAAATGTAAACACAGCATGAATATAAATATGAACTGTAATATGTAAAGACGCTCTATTTAAAGTACCCATTGTTGAACTTTATTTTTCGAGAATACAGCATTCCCAAAATTAGTTTTTTCTGTTATACTTTGTAGTAAAATTGAATATGTTAAAAAGTTAAATACAACAATATGACTGTATATTGATAAGCGCAACAATATAATAATGTAAACTGAGAATGAACATAAATATGAACTGTAATATGTAAAGAAACTCTAATTACAGTTCACATTGTTGAACTTTATTTTACAACAATACAACATTCCCAAAATTAGGTTTTTCTGTTATACATTGTCGTAAAATTGAATACGTTACAGCGATAATTTAACAGTATGTCGATGTATTGATAAATGCAACAATATAAAAGTGTAAGCTAATCTTGAATCTGAAAAAGTCTATTAAACTGTCAAAACTAGGAAATTCAGAGGTGTTTATTGACAATTCATAGACAGTTTATTGACAATTCATTTGACATAGAGCGGAATGCAAATAATGTAATTTTTGAACATCAGACAATTCTTCATTATTCGTAACAATATTATTAAACTCTATTTTAAACATGTTCCAGTCTTCATATTTTTCAGTAAATAGCGGAAGAGGTATATCAGGAAGTTTTATTTTACTGTTACTTATCTTTAATTCCGAATTTTTAGTTTCTAATTTATTAGAATATAATAATTGATTGAAACTTACCTCTAGCTGTTCTATTCGCTCTTCCATTTAGACCAATGAAGCATAAATTTCCGATAAATCTTGATCTTCAGGTGCTGTTGTATAATAATCGCGACGTAGTATATCGATGTTTGTAGACAGTTTTTGAAGATTCTTGATTTTCGTTTCAATTTGAATTCTAGACGATTCATCGGTTTTTTCATTTACAGAATGTTCTAATCTTGTTAACTGGGCTTTTAAAGAGCCTCTAGTCCTATTCAAGCTAATTAATGAAGCCATTTTAATTCAAATAGAACAAGTTCGAATTAAAAACGAAAGTCCTACCGGCGAGCGGACCAATTTTACGAACTGTCGAATGTTGCGAGTATCTTTAATACTCATTAGGTCGCTGGTTCAATTAATACTACTAATTACTTAAAAATTCTTTATATACAATTTTTTTACACATTATTTAGATTTCGAATAAAGAATACAGATCTAGCGAAACACACGATAGGTCCGCTAAGATAGCCGAAAACAAAACAATAACAAACGATATTCCAATGTTGCCAAAACGGCAAACCTAAAGTACAATAGAATGCGCCACAAGCAGACGCGCGACATCCAAGGTTATAGTGAAGCCGTTACAAAAGAATACGCCATGGAGACGCGATATACAAGATTATGGTGAATCCGTTACAGCATTCCCAATTTATATATTTATGTTATACATTGTCGTAAAATTGAATAAGTTATAGCGTTAAATGCAAAAATATGGCTGTTTATTGATGAGCGCAACAATATAGAAATATAAACAAAGAATGAATACAAATATGAACTGTAATTTGTAAAGACACTCAATTAATTTTCCCATTTTTCAACTTTATTTTACAACAATACAGCATTCCCAAAATTAGATTTTTCTGTTATACATTATCGTAAAATTGAATTAGTTACAGCGTTAAATGCAACAATATGACTGTTTATTGATAAGCGCAACAATATAGAAATATAAACAAAGAATGAATACAAATATGAACTGTAATTTGTAAAGACACTCAATTAAATTTCCCATTTTTCAACTTTATTTTACAACAATACAGCATTCCCAAAATTAGATTTTTCTGTTATACTTTGTCGTAAAATTGAATAAGTTATATCGTTAAATGAAACAATATGACTGTATAATGATAAGCGCAACAATATAATAATGTAAACAAAGAATAAACATAAAAATGAACAGTAATATATAAATACACTCTAATTACATTTCCCATTGTTGAACATTATTTTACAACAATACAGTATTCCAAAAATTAGATTTTTCTGTTATATTTTGTCGTAAAATGGAATAAGTTAAAGCGTAAAATACAGCAATATGACTATTTATTGATAAGTGCAACAATATAAAGTGTAAGCAAAGCTTGAATAGAAATATGAACTGTAATATGTAAAGACACTCTAATTACAGTTCCCATTGTTGAACTTTATTTTACAACAATACAGCATTCCCAAAATTAGATTTTTCTGTTATACATTGTCGTAAAATTGAATACGTCACAGCTTTAAATGAAAAAATATGTCTATGCATTGATAAATGCAACAATATAAAAGTGTAAGCTAATCTTGAATATAAATATAAACTGCAATCTGTCAATCACTCTAATTACAGTTCCCATTGTTGAACATTATTTTACAACAATACAGCATTCCCAAAATTAGATTTTTCTGTTATATTTTGTCGTTAAATTGAATAAGTTATAGCGTTAAATGCAACAATATGACTGTTTATTGATAAGCGCAACAATATAAAAATATACACAAAGAATGAACACAAATATGAACTGCAATAAGTAAAGACACTCTAATTACAGTTCTCATTGTTGAACTTTATTTTACAACATTACAGCATTCACAAAATTAGATTTTTCTGTTATACATTGTCGTAAAATTGAATAAGTTACAGTGTTAAATGCAACAATATGACTGTATATTGATAAGTGCAACAATATAAAAATGTAAACAAAGCCTGAATATAAATATGAACTGTAATATGTAATGCCACTCGAATTTAAAGTTCCCATTGTTGAACATTATTTTGCAACAACACAGCATTCCCAAGATTACATTTTTCTGTTATACGTTGTCGTAAAATTGAATAAGTTTAAGCGTTAAATACAACAATATGAATATGTATTGATAAGTGCAACAATATAAAATGTAAGCAAAGCTTGAATACAAATATGAACATGAATCTGTAAATGACTCTAATATCAGATTCCATTCTTAAACTTTATTTTACAACAATACTGCAATACCCAAATTAGATTTTTCTGTTATACATTGTCGTAAAAGTGAATAAGTTATAGCGTTAAATACAAAAATATGACTGTATATAGATAAGGGCAACAATATAAAAATGTAAACAAAGAATGATTATAAATATGAACTGTAATATGTAAAGACACTCTAAATACAGTTCCCATTGTTGAACATTATTTTACAGCATTATACAGTATTTCCAATATTAGATTTTTCTGTTATACATTGTTGTAAAATTTAATAAGTTACAGCGCTAAATGCAACAATATGACTGTTTATTGATAAGCGCAACAATATAGAAATATAAACAAAGAATGAATACAAATATGAACTATAATATGTAAAGCCACTCGAATTTAAAGTTCCCATATTTGAACTTTAATTTACAACAATACAGCATTCTAAAAATCAGTTTTCCTGTTATACATTGTCGTAAAATTGAATAAGTTACAGCGTTAAATGCAACAATATGACTGTTTATTGATAAGCGCAACAATATAAAAATATAAACAAAGAATGAATACAAATATGAACTGTAATATATAAAGGCACTTAATTAAAATTCAAATTGTTGAACTTTATTTTACAAAAATACAACATTCCCAAAATTAGATTTTTCTGTTATACATTGCCGTAAAATTGAATAAGTTACAGCGTTAAATGCAACAATATGACTGTGTATTTATAAACGCAACAATATAGAAATATAAACAAAGAATGAAAACAAATATGAACTGTAATATGTAAAGACACTCAAATAAATTTCCCATTTTTGAAATTTATTTTGCAACGATACAGCATTCCCAAAATTAGATTTTTCTCTAATACATTGTCGTAAAATTTAATAAATTACAGTGTTAAATGCAACATTAGGACTGTATATTGATAAGTTCAACAATATAAAAATGCAAACACAGCATGAATATAAATATGAACTGTAATATGTAAAGACGCTCTATTTAAAGTACCCATTGTTGAACTTTATTTTTCGAGAATACAGCATTCCCAAAATTAATTTTTTCTGTTATACTTTGTCGTAAAATTGAATATGTTAAAAAGTTAAATACAACAATATGACTGTATATTGATAAGCGCAACAATATAATAATGTAAACTGAGAATGAACATAAATATGAACAGTAATATGTAAAGAAACTCTAATTACAGTTCACATTGTTGAACTTTATTTTACAACAATACAACATTCCCAAAATTAGGTTTTTCTGTTATACATTGTCGTAAAATTGAATACGTTACAGCGATAATTTAGCAGTATGTCGATGTATTGATAAATGCAACAATATAAAAGTGTAAGCTAATCTTGAATATAAATATGAATTGCAATCTGTAAATCACTGTAATTACATTTTCCATGTTAAACCTTATTTTACAACAATACAGCATTCCAAAAATCAGATTTTCTGTTATACATTAACACAAATAATACACTGTATTTCAGAACTTGTATTTACGAACAGGGATTTTGATTTTATTTCACTAGAAACTTTTGGTCTAGCTAAATTGCTTCTATTTATGCTATTTATTATTAACCACAATTCTTTTATTCTCAAATCTATTGTCTAACGTTTTAAACAACGAATCAAATTTATCATCTGGAATTTCTAATAATTTAGCCTCATTTCTTAGAGCGGAATGCAAATAATGTAATTTTTGAACATCAGACAATTCTTCATTATTCGTAACAATATTATTAAACTCTATTTTAAACATGTTCCAGTCTTCATATTTTTCACTAAATAGCGGAAGAGGTATATCAGGAAGTTTTATTTTACTGTTACTTATCTTTAATTCCGAATTTTTAGTTTCTAATTTATTAGAATATAATAATTGATTGAAACTTACCTCTAGCTGTTCTATTCGCTCTTCCATTTCGACCAATGAAGCATAAATTTCCGATAAATCTTGATCTTCAGGTGCTGTTGTATAATAATCGCGACGTAGTATATCGATGTTTGTAGACAGTTTTTGAAGATTCTTGATTTTCGTTTCAATTTGAATTCTAGACGATTCATCGGTTTTTTCATTAACAGAATGTTCAAATCTTGTTAACTGGGCTTTTAAAGAGCCTCTAGTCCTATTCAAGCTAATTAATGAAGCCATTTTAATTCAAATAGAACAAGTTCGAATTAAAAGCGAAAGTCCTACCGGCGAGCGGACCAATTTTACGAACTGTCGAATGTTGCGAGTATCTTTAATACTCATTAGGTCGCTGGTTCAATTAATACTACTAATTACTTAAAAATTCTTTATATACAAATTTTTTACACATTATTTAGATTTCGAATAAAGAATACAGATCTAGCGAAACACACGATAGGTCCGCTAAGATAGCCGAAAACAAAACAATAACAAACGATATTCCAATGTTGCCAAAACGGCAAACCTAAAGTACAATAGAATGCGCCACAAGCAGACGCGCGACATCCAAGGTTATGGTGAAGCCGCTACAAAAGAATACGCCATGGAGACGCGATATACAAGATTATGGTGAATCCGTTACAGCATTCCCAATTTATATATTTATGTTATACATTGTCGTAAAATTGAATAAGTTATAGCGTTAAATGCAAAAATTTGGCTGTTTATTGATGAGCGCAACAATATAGAAATATAAACAAAGAATGAATACAAATATGAACTGTAATTTGTAAAGACACTCAATTAATTTTCCCATTTTTCAACTTTATTTTACAACAATACAGCATTCCCAAAATTAGATTTTTCTGTTATACATTATCGTGAAATTGAATTAGTTACAGCGTTAAATGGAACAATATGACTGTTTATTGATAAGCGCAACAATATAGAAATATAAACAAAGAATGAATACAAATATGAACTGTAATTTGTAAAGACACTCAATTAAATTTCCCATTTTTCAACTTTATTTTACAACAATACAGCATTCCCAAAATTAGATTTTTCTGTTATACTTTGTCGAAAAATTGAATAAGTTATATCGTTAAATGAAACAATATGACTGTATAATGATAAGCGCAACAATATAATAATGTAAACAAAGAATAAACATAAAAATGAACAGTAATATATAAATACACTCTAATTACATTTCCCATTGTTGAACATATTTTTACAACAATACAGTATTCCAAAAATTAGATTTTTCTGTTATATTTTGTCGTAAAATGGAATAAGTTAAAGCGTAAAATACAGCAATATGACTATTTATTGATAAGTGCAACAATATAAAGTGTAAGCAAAGCTTGAATAGAAATATGAACTGTAATATGTAAAGACACTCTAATTACAGTTCCCATTGTTGAACTTTATTTTACAACAATACAGCATTCCCAAAATTAGATTTTTCTGTTATACATTGTCGTAAAATTGAATACGTCACAGCTTTAAATGAAAAAATATGTCTATGCATTGATAAATGCAACAATATAAAAGTGTAAGCTAATCTTGAATATAAATATAAACTGCAATCTGTCAATCACTCTAATTACAGTTCCCATTGTTGAACATTATTTTACAACAATACAGCATTCCCAAAATTAGATTTTTCTGTTATATTTTGTCGTAAAATTGAATAAGTTATAGCGTTAAATGCAACAATATGACTGTTTATTGATAAGCGCAACAATATAAAAATATACACAAAGAATGAACACACATATGAACTGCAATAAGTAAAGACACTCTAATTACAGTTCTCATTGTTGAACTTTATTTTACAACATTACAGCATTCACAAAATTAGATTTTTCTGTTATACATTGTCGTAAAATTGAATAAGTTACAGTGTTAAATGCAACAATATGACTGTATATTGATAAGTGCAACAATATAAAAATGTAAACAAAGCCTGAATATAAATATGAACTGTAATATGTAATGCCACTCGAATTTAAAGTTCCCATTGTTGAACATTATTTTGCAACAACACAGCATTCCCAAGATTACATTTTTCTGTTATACGTTGTCGTAAAATTGAATAAGTTTAAGCGTTAAATACAACAATATGAATATGTATTGATAAGTGCAACAATATAAAATGTAAGCAAAGCTTGAATACAAATATGAACATGAATCTGTAAATGACTCTAATATCAGATTCCATTCTTAAACTTTATTTTACAACAATACTGCAATACCCAAATTAGATTTTTCTGTTATACATTGTCGTAAAAGTGTATAAGTTATAGCGTTAAATACAAAAATATGACTGTATATAGATAAGGGCAACAATATAAAAATGTAAACAAAGAATGATTATAAATATGAACTGTAATATGTAAAGACACTCTAAATACAGTTCCCATTGTTGAACATTATTTTACAGCATTATACAGCATTTCCAATATTAGATTTTTCTGTTATACATTGTTGTAAAATTTAATAAGTTACAGCGCTAAATGCAACAATATGACTGTTTATTGATAAGCGCAACAATATAGAAATATAAACAAAGAATGAATACAAATATGAACTATAATATGTAAAGCCACTCGAATTTAAAGTTCCCATATTTGAACTTTAATTTACAACAATACAGCATTCTAAAAATCAGTTTTCCTGTTATACATTGTCGTAAAATTGAATAAGTTACAGCGTTAAATGCAACAATATGACTGTTTATTGATAAGCGCAACAATATAAAAATATAAACAAAGAATGAATACAAATATGAACTGTAATATATAAAGGCACTTAATTAAAATTCCCATTGTTGAACTTTATTTTACAAAAATACAACATTCCCAAAATTAGATTTTTCTGTTATACATTGCCGTAAAATTGAATAAGTTACAGCGTTAAATGCAACAATATGACTTTGTATTTATAAACGCAACAATATAGAAATATAAACAAAGAATGAAAACAAATATGAACTGTAATATGTAAAGACACTCAAATAAATTTCCCATTTTTGAAATTTATTTTACAACAATACAGCTTTCACAAAATTAGATTTTTCTGTTATACTTTGTCGTAAAATTGAATAAGTTAAAGCGTTAAATGCAACAATATGACTATTTATTGATAAGTGCCACAATATAAAATGTAAGCAAAGCTTGAATATAAATATAAACAAGAATCTGTAAATCACTGTAATTGCAGTTTCCATTGTTGAGCTTTATTTTACAACAATACTGCATTCCCCAAATTAGATTTTTCTGTTATACATTGTCGTAAAACTCTATAAGTTATAGCGCTAAATACAACAATATGACTTTATATTGATAAGGGCAACAATATAAAAATGTAAAGAAAGAATGATTATAAATATGAACTGTAATATGTAAAAAAAATCTAATTACAGTTCCCATTGTTGAACTTTATTTTACAAAAATACAGCATACCCAAAATTAGATTTTTCTATTATACATTGTCGTAAAATTGAATACATTACAGCGTTAATTGAAACAATATATCTATGTATTGATAAATGCAACAATAAAAAGTGTAAGCTAATCTTGTATATAAATATAAACTGCAATCTGTCAATCACTTTAATTACAGTTTCCATTGTTAAACTTTATTTTACAACAATGCAGCATTACCAAAATCAGAATTTTCTGTTATACATTGTCGTAAAATTGAATAAGTTATAGCGTTAAATGCAAAAATATGGCTGTTTATTGATGAGCGCAACAATATAAAGATGTACACAAAGAATGAATACAAATATGAATTGTAATAAGTAAAGACACTCTAATTTCAGTTCCCATTGTTGAACTTTATTTTACAACAATACAGCATTCCAAAATTAAATTTTTCTGTTATACATTGTCGTAAAATTGAATACGTCACAGCTTTAATGAAACAATATGTCTATGCATTGATAAATGCAACAATATAAAAGTGTGAGCTAATCTTGAATATAAATATAAACTGCAATCTGTCAATCACTCTAATTACAGTTCCCATTGTTGAACATTATTGTACAACAATACAGCATTCCCAAAATTAGATTTTTCTGTTATATATTGTCGTAAAATTGAATAAGTTATAGCGTTAAATGCAACAATATGACTGTTTATTGATAAGCGCAACAATATAAAAATATACACAAAGAATGAATACAAATATGAACTGCAATAAGTAAAGACTTTCTAATTACAGTTCTCATTGTTGAACTTTATTTTACAACATTACAGCATTCACAAAATTAGATTTTTCTGTTATACATTGTCGTAAAATTGAATAAGTTACAGTGTTAAATGCAACAATATGACTGTATATTGATTAGTGCAACAATATAAAAATGTAAACAAAGCCTGAATATAAATATGAACTGTAATATGTAAAGCCACTCGAATTTAAAGTTCACATTGTTGAACTTTAATTTACAACAATACAGAATTCCCAAGATTACAATTTTCTGTTTTACGTTGTCGTAAAATTGAATAAGTTTAAGCGTTAAATAGAACAATATGAATATGTATTAAAAAGTGCAACAATATAAAATGTAAGCAAAGCTTGAATACAAATATGAACATGAATCTGTAAATCACTCTAATTGCAGTTCCCATTGTTAAACTTTATTTTACAACAATACTGCAATACCCAAATTAGATTTTTCTGTTATACATTGTCGTAAAATTGAATAAGTTATAGCGTTAAATACAAAATTATGATTGTATATAGATAAGGGCAACAATATAAAAATGTAAACAAAGAATGATTATAAATATGAACTGTAATATGTAAAGACACTCTAAATACAGTTCCCATTGTTGAACTTTATTTTAGAGCATTATACAGCATTTCCAATATTAAATTTTTCTGTTATACATTGTTGTAAAATTGAATAAGTTACAGCGCTAAATGCAACAATATGACTGTTTATTGATAAGCGCAACAATATAGAAATATAAACAAAGAATGAATACAAATATGAACTGTAATATGTAAAGCCACTCGAATTTAAAGTTCACATTGTTGAACTTTAATTTACAACAATACAGCATTCCCAAGATTACAATTTTCTGTTTTACGTTGTCGTAAAATTGAATAAGTTTAAGCTTTAAATACAACAATATGACTATTTATTGATAAGTGCAACAATATAAAATGTAAGCAAAGCTTGAATATAAATATGAACAAGAATCTGTAAATCACTCTAATTGCAGTTTCCATTGTTGAACTTTATTTTACAACAATACCTTACAACACTCCCCAAATTAGATTTTTCTGTTATACATTGTCGTAAAATTGAAAAAGTTATATTGGTAAATACAACAATATGACTGTATATTGATAAGTGCAACAATATAAAAATGTAAACAAAGAATGATTTTAAATATGAACTGTAATATGTAAAGACACTCTAATTACAGTTCTCATTGTTGAACATTTTTTACAACAATACAGCATTCCCAAAATTAGATTTTTCTGTTATACATTGTCGTAAAATTGAATTTCTTACACCGTTAAATGCAACAACATGTCTATGTATTGATAAATGCAACAATATAAAAGTGTCAGCAAATCTTGAATATAAATATGAACTACAATGTGTAAATCACTGTAATTACTGTTTCCATTGTTGAACGTTATTTTACAACAATACAGCAGTCCAAAAATCAGATTTATCTGTTATACATTGTCGTAAAATTGAATAAGTTATAGCATTAAATGCAACAATATGACTCTTTATTGATAAGCGCAACAATATAAAAATATACACAAATAATGAATACAATTATGAACTTTAATAAGTAAAGACACTCTAAGTACAGTCCCCATTGTTGAAATTTATTTTACAACAATACAGCATTTCTAAAATTAGATTTTTCTGTTATTTATTGTCGTAAAATTGAATAAGTTATAGCGTTAAATACAACAATATGACTGTATATTGATAAGCGCAACAGTATAAGAATATAAACAAAGAATGAATACAAATGTGAACTGTAATATATAAAGACACTCTAATTACAGTTCCCATTGTTGAACTTTATTTTACAACAATACAGCATTCCCAGAATTAGATTTTTCTGTTATACATTGTCGTAAAATTGAATACGTTACAGCGTTAAGTGCAACAATATGTCTATGATTGATAAATGCAACAATACAAAAGTGTAAGGAAATCTTGAATATAAATATGAACTGCAATGTGTAAATCACTGTAATTACAGTTTCCATTTTTGAACATTATTTTACAACAATACAGCATTCCAAAAATCAGAGTTATCTGTTATATATTGTCGTAAAATTGAATAAGTTAAAACATTAAATACAACAATATGACTATTTATTGATAAGTGCAACAATATAAAATGTAAGCAAAGCTTGAATATAAATATGAACAAGAATCTGTAAATCACTGTAATTGCAGTTTCCATTGTTGAGCTTTATTTTACAACAATACTGCATTCCCCAAATTAGATTCTTCTGTTATACATTGTCGTAAAACTCTATAAGTTATAGCGCTAAATACAACAATATGACTTTATATTGATAAGGGCAAGAATATAAAAATGTAAAAAAAGAATGATTATAAATATGAACTGTAATATGTAAAGACACTCTAATTACAGTTCCCATTGTTGAACTTTATTTTACAAAAATACAGCATACCCAAAATTAGATTTTTCTGTTATACATTGTCGTAAAATTGAATACATTACAGCGTTAAATGAAACAATATATCTATGTATTGATAAATGCAACAATATAAAAGTGTAAGCTAATCTTGTATATAAATATAAACTGCAATCTGTCAATCACTTTAATTACAGTTTCCATTGTTAAACTTTATTTTACAACAATGCAGCATTACCAAAATCAGAATTTTCTGTTATACATTGTCGTAAAATTGAATAAGTTATAGCGTTAAATGAAAAAATATGGCTGTTTATTGATGAGCGCAACAATATAAAAATATACACAAAGAATGAATACAAATATGAATTGTAATAAGTAGAGACACTCTAATTTCAGTTCCCATTGTTGAAATTTATTTTACAACATTACAGCATTCCTAAATTAGATTTTTCTGTTATACATTGTCGTAAAATTGAATAAGTTGTAGCATTAAATGCAACAATATGACTGTTTATTGATAAGCGCAACACTATAAAAATGTAAACAAAGAATGATTATAAATATGAACTGTAATATGTAAATCACTGTAATTACAATTTCCATTGTTGAACCTTACTTTACAACAATACAGCATTTTAAAAATCAGTTTTCCTGTTATACATTGTCGTAAAATTGAATAAGTTATATCGTTAAATGCAACAATATAACTGTATATTGATAAGCGCAACAATATAATAATGTAAACAAAGAATAAACATAAAAATGAACAGTAATATGTAAATACACTCTAATTACAGTTCCCATTGTTGAACTTTATTTTACAAAAATACAGCATTCCCAAAATTAGATTTTTCTGTTATACATTGTCGTAAAATTGAATAAGTTACCGCGTTAAATGCAACAATATGACTGTGTATTGATAAACGCAACAATATAGAAATATAAACAAAGAATGAAAACAAATAGGAACTGTAATATGTAAAGACACTCAAATAAATTTCCCATTTTTGAAATTTATTTTACAACAATACAACATTCCCAAAATTAGGTTTTTCTGTTATACATTGTCGTAAAATTGAATATGTTACAGCTTTAAATGAAACAATATGTCTATGTATTGATAAATGCAACAATATAAAAGTGTAAGCTAATCTTGAATATAAATATCAATTGCAATCTGTAAATCACTGCAATTACAGTTTCCATTGTTGAACCTTACTTTACAACAGTACAGCATTCGAAAAATCAGTTTTTCTGTTATACATTGTCGTAAAATTGAATGAGTGTGGTGATGAAAAATACACCACATTACGAGATAAGTGAAAGATAGTGGTTAGTACTAAAGAAATAATATTAAGATAATATCCCAATCCGCGTTGTGAAAGATTGTATTGGATATTATCAAAAAAAATGTTTACTTTAAATCTATCAATAATTTAAATAAATGAAAACCGCAAAAGCTCAGACTCGAACTTTTTAAACGTTTAAATTTGCAAAATAGGAATTTTAAGAGATACGGAGATTATCAAAATGATTATCATGAAATAAAATTAAATTTAATATTTGAGATTTTGAAACAAGCAATTTACCTAAAAGAATTTAGGAAGAGAAAACATGAAAGAAAACAAGAATACACATATATATTCATACACAAATATTTATTTCAAACAACAGTTATATATATCATGACACAATAAAAGAATTATTACTTAAGCATATATTTTCATAGAGAAACATCTGGACATCGTATCATCCTAAATTATCAGTTTGTAAGTACAAGCACTATAAATAATATTATTTTAATTTATCAATTATTTTGATCATGTTTACTTTCTTTCATTTTTTTATATATATTTTTATAAACTTATACGAAAACACAAAAGACTCACAGCACAACTAACGAAAGGCATAGCCTAGGATCTCCTTATAATTTTTTTTTAATCTAAATTTTAAATAAAAAAATTTGATTTTAATATTAAAGAATTTTTTTCTTTATTTATATTTATATAATGAGCCAAAAGGTAATTTTGAAATGTAATAACACCACAGAGTAGGATTAAATTGCTCACCAATTTATATGAAGCCTTGTCATCCATTCAATGTAGTAATCCATAGCAACTGATCCATTGGCTCTCATTCACAACGCATCTTTTGGGACATCATGTAATTCCTTAGGAGGCACACAACTGTTCATATAAAAATATAGTTTGCACTATTTTCTCGCACCTTTGGAGACACGTGGAAATTTACTAACTGAGCAAATGTTCATAGAAAATTAGTTGCACATTGTTCGCTATGTTGAGCGTAACTGTTCGTATAAAATATAGTCTGCACTGTCATCTCGCACCTTTGGAGACACGTGAAATTTACTAGGTTGAGCAAATATTCATAAAAAGAATAGTCTATGAGAATGATGCACATTATTCACTATGTTGAGCATAACTGTTCATAAAAAATAATAGTCTGCCATATTGTCACGCACTGCCATCTGGAATTGCCTGAAATACATTATGTTGATGTTGGAAGTTCCAGTAATCTTCAGACATTCATTTTTCTTTTCGCAAATTCGATCATATGTCAAAGAAACTTGGATGCTTGTCAAATCATGGGCTTCCCCGTTCCGTAGATGATTTTCGCTTAAAAAACTTTTCTATTTTACTACCTACATAGCTGGGACCAAGAACTGTATTAATTTTTAGATTCTTTTCTCGGAGAGAACTCCATATCTTTTTTTTGTTTGTTTGTTTCCTCCTCAAAACCTTTTTTTTTCTTTCATTGGTCTTCTGCTATCGCTTTGATCATTGCATCGCACTTCTTATTGGCCGGATGACCAGTAGGGGTTTATCCCTTTCGGCCACTAGAAAAAAACCCTTTTTTTCTTCTCACGTGTTGCAGAAGATCATCGGACTCCTCTTCAATTCTCCCTCCTGTGGGCGTTTCTCGGCTGTAAATTCTCTTATTGTTGGCTTCTGCACGTAATGTCAAGATTGGCGACAGTCTAGGTTTTTTTTACAACCTTGCTATTACTCTGTTGTCATTATCTGACATTTTTATGGCGAGCAATTGAGTTTTTACTTGGGTGTTCATTGTTAACCGTTCATTCTTACCGAACTTTATAGAGTCATAAAATTTATAGCTTTAATTACAAAAAATAGCCTTCATCTATTCCTGAAACTTAAAGTTATTATTACAACTCGAAAGAATGAAACGAACTTAAAATGAATATTAGTGAATAAAATAAATTTAAAACTTTACTTTAATCAATGATTCATTTTTCTTTTTTTTTAATATACGAATATTTATGTATTTTCGCTTTAGTTGTGCTTAATCATTCTTTATATGTACATATTTATTTTAGCAATGTTGTGACGATTCGTCACTACATGCTATCTCCCCTCTGATTAAGAAAAAAAAACATCCTATACAAGACAAACTAAAATATATATACACAAATATATCAAAGGAATACGAAATTCTAAAATAATGTACATGATTCTATGGTTGAGAAATATAATCTTTCCAATGTGGTGTTATTGAAAAATAATATCCGAATATATACATAAACGTATTCGTTATAGCAATAGCTATATTTTTGCAACCATTTCTTTTTTTTTTGTAATGTATATATATGTAATAAAAAAAAATTGCGCCATTTTTTTGTTCTCTCTTAGCTTCAATTCTAAATTTGTGGAACATATTTCAATCTTAGTTTCGTAACTTGTAACAGCTAAAATTCTTTTTCTTACTTTAGTTATTAATAAATTATTACTTGCTTCTCAAAAAGGCGGGAAGTATTTCGTAAGCTTTTTACTTTCTGGCATATTCCTGCGATTTTAATTTTATTTTTTATTTTTAACATCGCGTGACAGGTGTTACTACGCGTTGCTAAAGGGCTTTGTCTTCCGAGGAAAAAATATAGTTCTTGCCAATAGACCGCCTATTACGGCCAATTAGAATTGATCATTTTGTCCGTTAGAGGCTCGGTCCATCCTGATTGGATTTTTAAAATGATTGACGCGAAGTAGGAGGGCGCTAGTTTTGTCGTGAAAATGATTTTTTTCATTTGGCTTTTCAGGAGAACAGAATGCACCTTTTCTTTAAACTATCAAGACGCGCGTTTTATTGCTCCGCTGAATTAGAATGCATTTTTTCTTAAAAACTACTCGGAAGCCATGTCATGTTTCCCGAGAATGCGATTGACTTTCAAAAATTATTAAGATGCTGTTTCTTTTTTCTCCCCAAAATTCTAATATCGGGGAATGCAGCTTAATCACGAAGTTGGTGAAGTGGAAGTTATTCGATGAGAGTGCCAAGGTGATTGCGTGAAAGAACTTAACTTATTTATGAGTTCTAATAAAATTAATTTAAAGACTGCTTGATTGAACTTTCTTATGGGGAAATAGCCCAATAAACTCATCCACTGCTGGTCAAATTGCCGGAGCGACTGCTCAGCTCGTCCCACTGTTGATTCTTGGTAGTAGTAATCTGTTCTGCCTCATAGATGGTGTGCCACTGGAACTTGTACATTGTTATGGAACATCGCCTTCGTCGAATTATTACATTGAAAGCCGGCAGGATGAAAAATGAACCGGTGTAAAACTTTTGAGAATAAGCTGCATGCTCTTCATACACTTACAGTTGTTCCTACATTTTTCCTGGTATTGTTTTCATCTTAACATTTAATACAGAAAAAATAACTATGATATCTTCCATCTAAATGGTATGTCCAAGACTGAAGATGGATGGGATCAGCTGCTGTGTGTTAATACTAATATTGTAATTTTGTTTCCTGCAATAAGACTAAATGTGTGTTACTAACAGTCAGAGTTTTTGAGATGCTAGCTGCACGCATCTTTAACCTCATCTGCGTCTACTTCCACCCATGTTACGACGAGATGGCCTGCATGGAAAAACATCTTCATGTGCATAAATGATAAACCTTTCAGCTGGGAAAAGGATCGTCTTATGAAGTTTTGTTGTGATTCTGTCTAGTATCTGCAAATTTTTAAGTGTGAAAAATGCCTCCAGTATTTTTTTTTATACTTGACATCTACGAAATCATCTACTGATTATTACTTAATCCAAAGAACGCCAAAATTCAACATCATTTTCTTTTATTTATTTATTTATGTATTTTCTAGATAACGGTACTGAAATATTTTGATAAACTTTCATTTCATAATAAATGAATACCTGCAGCATAATTGCGAAACTACTGTTGATACCATCGGTAATATAAGTCAATTGAAATTTGCACCTGTGAGTCGTATCTACGAAGTGCTTTATTTTTTGTTTATTTTAATAGAAAATTAGGTATTTGAACAAGGCCACATCGAGCATGTCTGTAAGTTATTATTTATTATTTTATTGTTTTATTGATTAAGAAATTTTAATAATAATTTCTTTGTTTAAATTATTGATTTTTTTTTCTCTTTTATTACAGATATTAAAAAATAAATTTGTTCTTAATTTATAATTAATTAAAATTTTCTGCTCGTAGAAATTTTATTTAGTTTTAAAGGTGTTTTTTCTTTTTAATCGAAAGATGGATTAATTTGTTGTTAAAAAATACTCTGTTGCTAAATTTATTTTCCATACGTAAAGAAAAGTATTTTTGTTCTTAAAATTATTTGTTATTTCCCATGTATGGAAAACCGATATTTATTATTTTATTACTTATTTATTTATGAGGAAATTGTCGAGATTTTAAGTGAAAAATTCATTCAAGTTAGAGTTCCAAAATTTTCTGAATTTACTTCCTTAAAGTTAAATGATCTAAGTGAATTGGATTCTTGTTTTAGAAAGAAAGTTGAGATTGGAAGGCAACTTCAGCTTGGGGAAAATTTAATTATACAGGGATTAACTGATGGACTTCAGCCGGAGTATCAAAATTGTTTGATGGTTAACCCTCCTTCCAATACTCGTGAATGGTTTCGCATTGCTAAACAATTAGCAGCGATTCCAAATCATACCTCTAATAACAGCAATAGAAATTTTCAACAAACTAGACCTATGCACAATCCCAATCCTCAGCCCAGACATTGGACTCGACCTACTCCAAACAATCCATTCCAAAATTTTAATCCTAGGTTTTTCACTCCTAGAATGCCTACGACTCATTGTCAAAACAACTACCCAAGTCGTCCGTGCAGAATATGTTTAAACAGAGGCATAGAAAATGCATATCATTGGGAGAGGAGTTGTATATTTAACCCAAATTCCTTTCAATCTCAAACTCCTGCTCATATTCAACCACCCCCTACTAATAATATTTGACAATTAATCATCCCTGGATATGTGGGCAATAATAAAGTGTATTGTGTGGTTGATAGTGGATCAACTGTCTCAATTTTACCCCTCAAATTTGTTCGATATTTAAATGGTAATTTACATAATGTTACCCCTATTACTATCAGACAGGCACAAGGAACTCTTACAATTAATAAATCTTGTCGATTATGTATTAAATTTGGTAATATAAAGAGATATGTTAATTTTTTAGTAAGTAAACTTGATTTGGATTATGCTATTTTAGGTTTACCTGATTGTGCCAAATTTAAATTGAAAATTGATTGCGCAAAAAGCCAGGTGTTACAAGACAATATTTCGTTAAACCAATATGTCAACATATCCAGTGATAACTTAGAATTGCTTCATTTTGATATTATAAAAAATGATACTACTGTGCAACCCGATTATGGAAATACCATAACTCCTCAATCCTTGTCGCGAACTAATAATGATGATTATAATCTACTGGGGGATCTGAATGCTATTCAAAATAAAAATGTAAGGGAACTTTTAAGGGATTATTTAGATATTTTTGCAAAAAATAAATATGATGTAGGGAGAATTAATATTGAACCTCAGCGTATTTATCTTAAATCTGACCTACCAATATCTTTGAGGCCTTATCGTACATCCACTGCTGATGAAAAAGAAATATCTCAGCAAATCCAATCCTTATTAACTGCTGGGTTAATTAAAGAAAGTTATAGCCCATATTCTTCTCCAGTTACGTTAGTAAATAAACGAGATGAAGGCAAAAAAACCCGAATGTGTGTTGATTACCGAAAATTAAATTCTATTATGAAAAATGACGCTGAACCTTTGCCCCGAATAGATGAAATTTTAGACAAATTAAGTGGTGCCCAATATTTCTCTACACTAGATTTAGCCTCAGGCTATTGGCACATACCTATTCACCCAGCCGATTCCGAAAAGTTAGCCTTTACTACTAATTGTGGGCTCTGGGAATGGAATGTTCTCCCCTTTGGTGTAAAGGTAGGCCCCCCAATTTTCAACAGGACAATTAGAAGAATTCTTACAAAATATAAAATAGACTTTGCTTGTTATTATTTTGATGATATAATTATTTTTTCTAAATCAATAGATGAACGTATACAGCATCTCATCCAAATTTTTGATTTATGCCGAATAGAAAATATTAAATTAAAATTATCTAAATGTACTTTTGCTCAAAAACAAATCAATTTTCTAGGGTATGAAATCCAAAATGGAACTTTAACTCCAGCTAATACTAATATAGAAACGATTAAAAAATTAAAACCTCCTACTAACACTAAAGAATTACAAAGATTTCTTGGTTCTATAAATGTGTATCATAAATTTATTGACAAATATGCTGAAATTAGACACCCCCTAAATAAATTACTTAAGAAAGATACTATTTGGGAATGGAATACTGAATGTCAAAACTCTTTTCAAAAATTAAAAGATGCCCTCATTGCTAAACCAATTTTAAAGATTTATGACCCAAAATTACCCCTACACATGTTTGTTGACGCTTCTCAGGTAGCGGTAGGTGCAGTTCTTAAACAACCCGACCATAATAACTTTTTACATCCAATTGCTTATTTTTCTAGAGGATTGAGAAGTTATGAGAAAAATTATTTCATTACCGAACTAGAGTGTCTTGCTATCATTGATACTTTAGATAAATTTTATCATTACTTTCACGGTGTACAATTTACCATCCATACTGATCATGCATCTCTTGTTTGGTTAAAAAATGTCAAACATTTAAGAGGTCGATTATTTAGGTGGTCATTGAAGTTAAGTATGTTCGATTACAAAATAGAGTACTTAAAGGGATCTACAAATGTCGAAGCCGACATGTTGTCCCGAAACCCTATTTCTCATTTTTGTAAACCCCTTACTTTTCTTCTTGACGTTAAAGAGATTATTGAGATGCAAGAAAAAGAAAATGTGTGTGGATCAAATTATATTAATGACAATGGACTGATTATAGTTAAAAGAAAAGGTTTTCGTAAAGTGGTAGTTCCCATGTCCCTAAGAAAAAAATTGCTTAATGTTGCTCATGAACAGTTTGGTCACCCTGGTGTTCAAAAAATGCAAAATTTAATTTCTCCTAACTATTATTGGCCAGATATGACCCAAGACATTACTAACTTTGTTAAATACTGTGATATTTGCCAGAAAAATAAAAAACCTAGACAGAAAAAATTTGGCTTATTACAAGCTATGCCCACTACACATCAACCTTTTGACTGTCTGTCTGTCGATACTGTAGGAGGGTTCAATTATTATAATTCTACAAAAAAATATCTCCATATTATAATAGACCATGCCACAAGATATGTTTGGGCATTTCCTTCCAAAAGTGTCACTACAGAAACTTATACAAATTGTCTGAAACAAATCTTCAATATCAAAATCCCTCAACAATTATTCTGTTTTAGTAAGATTTCAAGTGTACAGTCCCCTCAAAAAATACTTAGTGACAGGAATGCTGCTTTTACTTCTTCAAGATTCAAAAAATTCCTGCGAAATCATAATATTAAACAACGTTTGACCACTGCCCATCATCCACAAACGAATGGGAAATGTGAAAGAGTAAATCAGACAATAGTAACTAGATTAAAATGTAAAGTAAACTCCACTACCTCTAAAATTCCCTGGACTAAGCTTTTAACTGAGGTAATTAATGAATATAATAATACACCCCATTCTATTACTAAATTTCCACCTGCTTACTTGCTTTTTGGCCAATTACTCTATGACTCCCCCTTACAACAAAATTATTATCCCCCTGTTCATGAAGCACTTAAAATTGCTAAAACAAGAACTGATGAATTTCATTTAAAAAATAAAAGATATTATGATAAAGATTATATCGAACCAAAATTTAAAATAGGAGATCTAGTTATCTATGAAGAATTTCAGTACCCTAATACTAGAAAGTTATCACAAGTATTTAGTGGCCCTTATAAAATTCTTAACAAATTATCCGAAGTAAATTTTGAAATTGATAGGCAAAACCAGTTCAAAAGTTCAGAAATAGTACATGTATCTAAATTAAGGCCTTATTATTCCCCTGATAAATTTAAATTAAGCCATGAGCAACAACCCCCTAATCAACAACAACAAACTCAAGTAAAAACTGTAGCTTAAACTATATCTCTAGTTTATCATTTTATATTTTTTTTCTCTTAAACAGTAAATTTCTTTCCATATTTTAATTCAGATAATATCCTGTAATTCTTACAGAATGGCAATGATATCTCTTGACTGCAGCGAGAGTGTCACTTGTCTGGAAATTTTTATATTTGTTTATTTATGCCGGCGTAGACGAACAAAGTGGAAATTTCTTATTCTGTACTGAATTACCCTACTTAGAATAGTTTAATAACAAATAAATATTTAAAAATATACAAAATTTTTTTTCAACTGAACCTATTTGTAATATTAAATTTAAGCTATCAATTAATAAATTAATTATTTGCCAAGTAACAAAATTTTTATCACTTTATTTTAATTTTTTTTTTCTTTCTCTCTTTCTTTGCTTCTGCATTCCAGTCCAAGTACATGTCAATTATAATATAATTTTGTTTCTTTTTCTCTTTTCTACTTGTATCTTGCAATGTTTTATCACACCGAGAGAATATTTATTGCGTAATTATTTGACATGAATAGATCTTGTTTTTTATTTTTATCATTCATTAATATTTCTTTTTAAGAATCTTAGTAGTTTAAAGGTCACGTGCATTCTCAAACATGAACAAAATTTTTATTTATCTTTATTTTATTTTAATTTATCATATTATATTTTAATTTTTTTTTTGGTACATATTCCTACTTAATCCTGTACTCGAATTACTAGATTAAGTAAATGATTTCATAATTGATTGTATTTTTTATTTTATTCCACTTCTCTCTATATTTCATCCCAAAAATATGAGATGAGATAAACGAGATTAAGTATTTAAAGAATGTCTTTTGTGATATTTATTATTACTTATTAAGAGATTTACTTATACCCATTATGAGATTTACTTATACTTATGATATTTATTATTATTGATATTTTTCCTTATTATATTTCTTACTTATATTGTTTATTATTTACATTGTTAAAGTTTATTATTACTATATTGTAAAATGTCTTACTATATTGAATTTGGACAAGTAATAAGATATAATTAGACTTCCTTGAAAAGAGATCATGAATACTCCAAATATGACTCTTAAATGGATTTTTGAAACAAACTTTCAACATTGATTTCAAGAAAGTTCTATTAAATTCCTTCATTTCTAGATTTGACATTGTTAAAAAAGAATTCAACGTTATTGTTTTTCATTTTTATGTTTCATTTTTATGTTATTACTATGGGTAATTGCTTATATTTTCAAATTACTTTATGATGTGTACTTTAAACAAGATTATATCTTGTATTTGTATTGATGCCTATTTTATTGTATTTAAATTTGAAGTTATTCCACGCATCACCTTAGTGTTTTTAAATTTGAATTCTATATTTATATAAAAAAGAGAAATTAATTTAAATTTTTTTATTTAGTATCTAATTATTATTACTTATATCAACAACTTCGTGAGCTAAGTCTGCATCATCTCCCTTTCTGTGAAATTGCAGGTCTCAGACCTACTTTTTCACCCGTCTTTCTGGGAGGGGGGATTTGTAATAAAAAAAAAAAAAAAAAAAATTGCGCCATTTTTTTGTTCTCTCTTAGCTTCAATTCTAAATTTGTGGAACATATTTCAATCTTAGTTTCGTAACTTGTAACAGCTAAAATTCTTTTTCTTACTTTAGTTATTAATAAATTATTACTTGCTTCTCAAAAAAGCGGGAAGTATTTCGTAAGCTTTTTACTTTCTGGCATATTCCTGCGATTTTAATTTTATTTTTTATTTTTAACATCGCGTGACAGGTGTTACTACGCGTTGCTAAAGGGCTTTGTCTTCCGAGGAAAAAATATAGTTCTTGCCAATAGACCGCCTATTACGGCCAATTAGAATTGATCATTTTGTCCGTTAGAGGCTCGGTCCATCCTGATTGGATTTTTAAAATGATTGACGCGAAGTAGGAGGGCGCTAGTTTTGTCGTGAAAATGATTTTTTTCATTTGACTTTTTAGGAGAACAGAATGCACCTTTTCTTTAAACTATCAAGACGCGCGTTTTATTGCTCCGCTGAATTAGAATGCATTTTTTCTTAAAAACTACTCGGAAGCCATGTCATGTTTCCCGAGAATGCGATTGACTTTCAAAAATTATTAAGATGCTGTTTCTTTTTTCTCCCCAAAATTCTAATATCGGGGAATGCAGCTTAATCACGAAGTTGGTGAAGTGGAAGTTATTCGATGAGAGTGCCAAGGTGATTGCGTGAAAGAACTTAACTTATTTATGAGTTCTAATAAAATTAATTTAAAGACTGCTTGATTGAACTTTCTTATGGGGAAATAGCCCAATAAACTCATCCACTGCTGGTCAAATTGCCGGAGCGACTGCTCAGCTCGTCCCACTGTTGATTCTTGGTAGTAGTAATCTGTTCTGCCTCATAGATGGTGTGCCACTGGAACTTGTACATTGTTATGGAACATCGCCTTCGTCGAATTATTATATATATATACATCTGTATTATAATATTCCAGAAATGGGTGTGTATTTTCCTTGACCTGTTCTATCTTCCGCACACACTTATGCCTGTGGACAAAAACAAACTTCCCCAACTAGCAAAATGTTGAAAGTTTACTAATCTCTGAAATAAGAGAAATTTTGCTCTCATATTTGCTCTCCGAAACGTCTCTCTCTCTCTCTCTCTTTTTTTTTTTTTTTTTTTTTGAATTATAAAAAGTGTTTTTGTTATTTTCATCAACAATATTTGAGAGAAAAAAAAATCTTCATTCTAATTCACTTCTGTTTTCCTTTTTTTTTTTCTTTATTTCTTTTACATACATTTATCTATGTCGTATATTAAATTTTTGTCACTGAAACGTTCTCTCATTTGAATTCTTTTTAATTGACTGTCTATTTATTTATTCCTCACTGGCTTTATTAATATTTTTATTAGATTATTGTATCTGGTTGTTATGTCCGCTTTTATACATATTGTTACTTTCTCCATCGTATGAGAGTTATGAAAAAATAATTAAATTTATTTTATTTAGTTATTTTATTTATTTTTATTTAAGTATTTTATTCATTTCTTTTTTTATAACATATGAGTATGTTAGAGATTGTAATCAATAGTTTCTTTCTGTATTTCAAATTTTATTCTAATCTAATTTTATTGCTATATTAATTAATGAGATATGATTATTTATATAAAATCTTTATGACTAATATATTTTCTGTGGACAATCTCATTTACATATAATCTCAAGAAAAAAATATCTTTTGTACAATGCAAACTATCGACCAGCAATGAAAATTTGCATCCCGGGCAGTACGAAATATATATATTTCCGATGAGATTATAATATAACCCTTTTTTTTTAAATATCTATATGTTGTAATAAATATTTTATTTTATTCTGTTTTATTTATTTATTTAACTGTTATTATTGTTCATAGTATTTTAAAATCCATTTTTACGCTGAATATTAATAAAAAAATTAATCAGCCATGAATTATCCAGTTTTATTTTTACCCTTTTTTTTTTTTTTTTTTTTTTTGAATTCTATATTTATTAATCATGTGAGACCATGAGGAAAAAAACTTAACGTTTAGTTTTGTATTAGAGATATTTCTTTTTTGTACATGAAAGTCGAACATTTTTAGAAGTCGTTAGTATTTCATTGTAAAAGCTTATAATTTAAGCTAATATGTTCAATGAATTATGATCATTATTTATTTATTTATTTATTTATTTATTTATTTTTATTTATTTTAGAAAACTTTGACAGTTTCAGTAGACAAGTGAATCAGTTTTAATGAATCATTTGAATTATACATTTTTATTTATTTATTTGTTTTATTTATTTATTTTTATTTGTTTATTTATTTATTTCTTATTTAATTATTTATTTACGTACTTGTGTTCTCTAACGAATGATTATTTGTTTTAGTCTTGCTTGCCGTATTGGGCGCAAATAATTTAGAAATATGAATTCTAATAGGTTTTAAATCTGGTCTATTCTTGTTTTTAATGAGATAGTTGTCATTCCTGAAAATTCTCTCAACATAATATGGGCCTGAAAATTTCTGATGTAACGCTTTAGGTTTTATGAGCAGTTTTAAGTATACTTCATCGCCTAATTGTAATTCCTTGTGTTTTGCTTGTGAATTTTTATTTAATTCCCTATCTGCTATTTCCTGATTTTTGATAACCTCTTTTCTTATTTCGTGCATATGTTTTAATTTATTTTGAACGTATTTGCTATAAGAAGACATGTCATGTACTTCGAAGTTTGTGAAAGGCGTTTTTATTTCTCTTCCAAAAAATAACATGCTTGGAGAGAATTTTGTTATTCTATGTACAGTTGAGTTATGCATCAAAATAAAATATTGAAGTTTCGTATCCCATTCATAAGTTTTATTACACATAGCTGCTATTGAAGCTTTTAAATCCCTATTAATCCTTTCCGAAATCGATTGGCTTTGAGGGTGATAAATTGATGAGGGGATTAGTTCGATATTTAAATTTTTCATGTAATCTTTAAAATCCTTCGATTTGAAATAAGATCCATTATCAGTGGAAAAATATCTTGCTAATCCGAATGCGCTAAAGTAACCATTGAGAGCATTGATTATGACCCTAGTGTCCGTCGATTTTAGTGGAAAAGCTTGCAAATAGCGTGTTGCAGTGTCTATGAGTCAGTACAAATTTATTCCTATTTAAAGATGGAATTAAAGGTCGAATTAAATCGCATACCAGACGTTGACCTGGGAGGTAATTTTTAATCCATCGTTTTAAAAGGAATTTTTATCGTTCTATGTTGTTTAAATGTGTTGCATGTTACGCATTTCGTACAGAATTGTTTTATCTCTTGATACATTCTGTACCAGAAAAATCTTTCTTTTATAATACCATAAGTTTTTAAGAAAGCAAAATGTGGGACATGTGCACTGTTTAGAATATCTTCTTTTAAGCTCTGCGGTGCGATATATAATTCCGCATTATTTGAATTATGTGAATTTTTCAGAATTAATATCCCGTCTTTATTTAAAGTATACTTTTCATATTTCTTTCTTTTTTGTTGTTGTTGTAAGGCCTCAATAATTTCTTTTAATTTTGGGTCATTTAATTGTTCTTTTTTTATATTGTCTGCATTTAGCTTTTTATTTACCATGAAAAGATGTTTGTCCAAATTATCTGCTATTGATAGAGCATTTACCGATCTACTACAGAAATCAGCGGGATTGTGGATACCTGCAATATGCGATACTTCAAAATCATAATCCTGTAATTTTAGTAACCATCTTGCTACAATTTCAGGCTGCTTTTCTAACTGTAAATGGTACGTTAATGCCTTTGAATCTGTTAGCAGAAAAAAATTTTCGTCCTAATAGAATGTTTCTAAAATATGTTATGGTTTCATAGATTGCCAAAAGTTCAATCTGCATGCTTAGATATTTCTTTTCTGAGTCTTTTAATTTCCTTCCCGTAAATTCAATTGGGATCATTTTATCTCCTTGTTTTTGTGCTAATATACCCGATGTTCCGATTTTCGATCCATCTGTAATTATATAAAATTCTTTACTAAAATCTGGGGGGTGAATAGTAGGTTGTTCCATTATAATTTTTTGTATTTTTTCAAATGATTCTTGTGCTTTGTCATTCCATTTGAATTTTGTATTAGCTTTAGTGAGGTCCGTCAGTGGTGCTATTATCTCCGCATAATTGTGTATAGTTGCTTTAAAATATGTGCATAATCCAATAAATGCACTAACTGTTTTTTGAGATGTGGGTACTGCGAAGTTTGTTATTTTTTGGATATTTTTTTGTGAGGGCGCATATCCTTTTTCACTAATTTTGTATCCCAAAAAATCTATTTCCGGCATGTATAATTTTAATTTAGTCGGTTCAATTGTAAGATTAAATTTTTCTAATTGTTCTAATACTGCTTCTAGTATTATGTGCATTTGTTGTACATCATTTGAACCAATTATTATGTCATCAATAAAGTATTGAATATTGTATTTTTTTTAAGTCTCCTAAAACTATATCAATTAAACGAGCAAATTGATTCGTTGAAATTTTTGTCCCAAAAGGCATCCTTGTTATTTGAAAATGGTTATCTTCCGTGATAAATGCTAACTTATGCTTGTCCTGCTCATTTAATTTTATTTGAAAGAATGCAGAATGCAAATCTAAGACAGTGTATAATTTTTTTTCTGCCATATTTTGTAAAATTTCCTTTGTATTAGGTACTGGGTATGGGTCACTTTCTAATATATCGTTAAGAGCTCTAAAGTCTATAGCCATCCTAAATTTAATTAAATTCTTATCATTTGTTTTTGACGTAGAATTTTTCTTTACGAAAATTACTGGGAAAGCATAACTTGAATTTGTGGGCTCTATAATACCTGCATCCAATAAATCCTGAATTTCTTTCTCCGCGAATTTCGTTACGTCATGTGCTAACTTAAAGGGTTTCGTTTGTATTGGAAAGTCGTGCATTAGTTTAAAGTTCGGCTTTATTACATCTGTTTCTCCTAGCGTTTTATATGATTTGCTGAAGGCAGTAGCGTGTCTCATTAAAATTGTCAGTACTTCCTTTTGTACCTTTGGTGTTAAGTGATCAACTTTAAAATCATTCTCTGAAAGTTCTTTCTTTCTTAATTCTCTAATTTGTGTGATATTTAAGTTATATACTTCGTAAATATTATCAGTATTTGATTTATATTGTTTTTTTATAAAAAAATCAGTGGTAATTTTTCCCATTTCCTGATCTTTGTGAAGTCTCAAGTATTGTTTAGATTTATTTTGTACTAATATTGTGAATAAATTATTTTCGTTTTCCTTATTTTCATGAACTGAATTTTGGATTACTAATTTCCTGTTGTTATATTTAGGTTGGAAAAAAAATTGTTGTCCGTTTTTTAGTTTGCCGTCAAAAATTAAGTTCACTAACTTCGATTCTCTGGGTCTCAAAGTAATGCTTTTTTCTACAAATACTCGTGTATTAATTTTCGGAATCTTATTATACTGATAAGAGTGAATTTGTTTTGCTATTGTTTGAAACTCGTCATTTTGTTGTATCGACTTAATTTCATTTACCTCAGTAATTTGATCTTCGTTAGAATTTAATTGTATAATTGAGTTATTGAGTTTAAAAGTATTATTTTCAAAATCCATAATTATTTTATTACTTTTTAAAAAATCGTATCCTAAAATAATTTTGTAATTACGATCAAATTCTTCTTTAGTTACATAAAATGTGCCATTTAAGAAAGTGTTGTTAAATCTAAACTTAAATTTTACACAGTGTTTAAAAGGAATCGATTTATTTGATAAAGTAGTAATTTTTATAGCGTTGGCTAAATATTTAATTTTTATATCTGTCTGTTTTATTTTTTCGAAGACCCCTGGGGATATTAAACTTATACTCGCCCCACTATCAATAAGGCTGGGTATAATTATATCTTTCTTTATTTTTAAATTCCATATTGGTAATTCATTGTTTTTACCCGAATTACAACTTGCAATTAATTTTTCTTTAATCATCTTTTTTTCGTTCTCATTTCTTCTTATCTCTGTGTTTTTTGTTTGTTTTTGTTTAATTATTTTTAGTTCCTTGTTTGCTTTATGTTTTATGTTATAACCCTGTTTTTTTTCTATGATGCGGGACCTACGGGCTTGTATTTCTCTCAATTTTGTAAGTCCCTTTACCAGTTTAAATTACTTTGTCCTCTGTTCCTGTCATCATTTTGCCTATCCCTTCTGTTTTTGTTTTCATTTGGAAAGGTAATTGTGGGCTGATGTTCCCTATTTCTCTCATTATTTTGCGGCAAAAGATTTTGGCTATTCTGCATATCTGCGAAATTGTGATGCTGCCCTGTATATGCGATTTGTGTATTGTTTCCCTGTGTTGGGTCAAAATTTTGCATTGGAACCATATTTTGCATATTATAATTTCCATGATACATTTGATTAGGTCCTATCGGTGATTGGTGCAAATTTTGCCAATTTGGCATCTGATTGTGCATATCATTAAATCTAATTTGATTGTTATGAGGTCTAGCAAAATCGAATGTTTGTGGTGCTTGAAAATGTTGTGCATAGTTTTGTGGAAATCTTGTAAAGCTTCTATAATTGTTGTTTTGATAGTAATTCTTGTGAAATCTTGGCCTAACATTGTTTAGTGCTCCCCTCGGTTGAAAAAAATTCGCACATTTTTGATTAAAATAACAATTTTGAGTCTGGTGATTGGACATGTTGCACATGTGACAAAAATTTTGTGTTATATGATTTATTTCCGCTTTATTTTGTTCACTTTCGTTTTTGTCAATTTGTAAACTTTTTATTTGTTCTTTCAGCTGTTGTATCTCTGATTTTTGGTCTTGTGACATGCTAATAAGTGCCTCAAATAATTTATTTTCACTTGTTTCCGTCAAATTATTTATTTCACCTGCACATTTACTGTTTAATGCACTTTCGATGTTTTTAGCTTTTTTTACCGCATCTTCGAAATTTGTAGTTGGGTATTTTTTTAATTCGAAAGAAATGTTCGGTCTTAGCGCCTCAAGATATTTTGTTAGTTTAATAGTTTCTAATAATTCTTTGGCTCCATTCTTTTGTTCATGTCCTGATAAAGCAAGATATTTCTGTGCTTCTATATTGAATTTTTTTGTGAATTCCTCAATAGTTTGATTAGCTGTTTGTTTAGCATTTATAAATTGCAACTGGGCATCAGCAAAAGATCTTTCTTTTTGAAATTGTTTTATCGCATTTTGTTTAAACGTTTTATAGTCTTGTGCTTTATGCAATTCATTTGTGTTTCTCATAACTTCTCTCGCTTGCCCTTTGAATTTTGATTTCGCCAACACCAATTTTATGTCGTCGGGAAATTGTGCCGCTACAGCTAACTCCTCAAATTCTTCAAAAAAATGTGTTATGTTTTGATCCGGTTTATCCTCAAAATTTTGTAATGAATTTATCAGAGTATCCACTCCAATATTGAATGATTCCCTTTCGGGAGAAGCCTGTCTTCCCTTTCTTCCTGTCATATTTATTTATCTGTTTTGAAAATCTCTAACAGATTGATGTTTAATTGTTTTTCTTTAATTTTTTTTAAAACTTTTTTAACACTGTAAATTATTATGTACTGTACTCTCAAAATATATTTTTTTTTTTTTTTTTTTTTCGAAAAAAAAAAAAAAAATATCGTATCGAAATTACACTCACATAAAGGGAAAAGAGCAAAAAAAAATATTTCATAGCAATTTCAAAATCCCCCTAACTATTTTCTATACACACAAAAAATAATCACAAAATAAATTTTCAAAGTACAGATATATATATATAAACAAATCTTTAGTAACGAAGGCTTTTTAAATAATGTGCTGTGAGCTAAACCCTTTCTCCTCTGTATGTATTCATTTCATACATATATTTATTAATTTTGTTCATTATTATAAATTTTCTAGATATGCATAAACTATCAGTTTTGTTTTACACAATATAGGTAAGTGATGTTTTGTTAGTAAAAGAAGAGAAACAGAAAATAGGTAATTAAGGAGAAAAATTTTATAATACTGAAAATATATTTTCATATATAATTGAATGCAGAAAAAAATAAATTTTTAATCCTAAATGCAAATAAGACACCTGGTGTTAGCACCATTAAATTTTAATAATGTGGTGATGAAAAATACACCACATTACGAGATAAGTGAAAGATAGTGGTTAGTACTAAAGAAATAATATTAAGATAATATCCCAATCCGCGTTGTGAAAGATTGTATTGGATATTATCAAAAAAAATGTTTACTTTAAATCTATCAATAATTTAAATAAATGAAAACCGCAAAAGCTCAGACTCGAACTTTTTAAACGTTTAAATTTGCAAAATAGGAATTTTAAGAGATACGGAGAGTATCAAAATGATTATCATGAAATAAAATTAAATTTAATATTTGAGATTTTGAAACAAGCAATTTACCTAAAAGAATTTAGGAAGAGAAAACATGAAAGAAAACAAGAATACATATATATACATACACAAATATTTATTTCAAACAACAATTATATGTATCATGACACAATAAAAGAATTATTACTTAAGCATATATTTTCATAGAGAAAAATCTGGACATCGTATCATCCTAAATTATCAGTTTGTAAGTAGCACTATAAATAATATTATTTTAATTTATCAATTATTTTGATCATGTTTACTTTCTTTCATTTTTTTTATATATATTTTTATAAACTTATACGAAAACACAAAAGACTCACAGCACAACTAACGAAAGGCATAGCCTAGGATCTCCTTATAATTTTTTTTTATCTAAATTTTAAATAAAAAATCCCTTTCGGCATGGCCTATAGGCGGAGGTAGATTTCGAAAAGTTTTCATCTCAAAAAAAAAAAAAAAAAAAAAAGCCTATTTTTACTCAAATGCCCATTTTGGAATATATTTTGAATTATATTCTTACTTTATTTAAAAAATTGAACAATATGCTCATTATATAGTTCCTAAATAACAAAAAACTGTTAATTAAATTCGTTTGACAGCAAAATTGAATTTAAAAATGAGTCATAAAATAACCAATTTATTATTTTAATACATCCACAATTCTTTAATCAAGATCGCTTTGAGAAATTTTGTGCGAAGTGCCTACTTTGACAGATTTTTTTTAAATATATATTTAGCCTTTATCAAAACTCTGACCAATACGGCACATTACACAGTTCCTAAATAACAAATAACTGTCAATTGAATGCGTTTGAGAGCAAAATTGAATTTAAAAATGACTCATAAAATAAACAATTTGTTATTTGAATACAACCTCAATTCTTTTATCATGATCGCTTTGGGAAATTTTTTTGCGAAGTGCTTACTTTGACAGCTTTTAAAATATATATATTCACCCTTTATCAAAAAATCGACGAATACGCACATTATATAGTTCCTAAGTAACAAAAAACTGTCAATTGAATGTGTGTCAGAGCAAAATTGGATTTAAAAATGAGTCATAAAATAACCAATTTGTTATTTGAATACCCACAGTTCATTAATCATGTCGCTTTGGGAAATTTTGTGCGAAGTGCCCATTTTGGCAGCCTTTTTTTAAATATATTCTGCCTTTATCAAAAAACTGGCCACTCCGTCACATTATATAGTTCCTAAATAAGAGAACCTGTAAATTGGATGCGTTTGAGAACAAAAAAAGATTTAAAAATGACTCGGTAAAAACGCAATTTCTTAAATTTCCGCAAATTTTAATCACGATAACTTCGTGAAATTCTGTTCAAAATACCCTTTTTGGCAGCCTTTTAAAATATATATTCTGCCTTTATCAAAAAACCGCCCAATACGTCAAGTTATATAGTTCCTAAATAATAGGACCTGTAAATTGGATGGGTTTGAGAACAAAAATGAATTTAAAAATGACGCATAAAAAACGCAATTTGTTATACTTAATGAATTTTTTAATGATGAAAACTTCGGGAAATCTGTTCAAAATACCTTTTTTGGCAGCCTTTTTAAAAATATATTCTGCCTTTATCAAAAAATTGGCCAATACGTCGCATTATATAGTTGCTAAATAATAGGATCTGTCATTTGGATGCGTTTAAAATCAAAAATGAATTTTAAAATGAGTCAGAATATAAGCAGTTTGGATTTGAGGTTTTTTCTCCAACTCCTATTTTTGTTTAATTTATTTTTGCTATAAGAATTGGTTCTATGAAAAACTTGTCAATATAAAAATTGTAGATATTATTGTGAAGATGTAAAATAAATTTAATTAGATTTAATTGCTTAAGAATTGAGTAAGTTATGGTTTTTTTTCTTTTTCCTCCCCCCTTTTTCTTTTCGTTTTTAATTTTTTTCATCGGTAAAAATTGGTCCTATCAAAAACTTGTAAATACAAAAGTTTTAGATAATATTGAGTACATTTATATAAAATTTAGTTGGATTTGATATCTTGAGAATTGACGAAGTTATGATTTTTTTTCTCCCAAAAACCATGTTTTTTTCGCCCCTTGAGCCCACTTTTAACTTTATCAAAAATCTGTCACGCATAAACTTTTTCCTCATTTTTTAGAAGTAATATAAACTTTAAACTGATTCGATATCTATTTTAATTAAAAAGTTATCGCGTTTTTTCTGTTTTCACAAAAACCCTCCTAACTTTCACCTCCTTGGTCCGATTTTGCCCATTAACGAACTTAACCGAGATTTTATGCCCTTTGATTTTATGTAAAAGTTTGATGAAGATCTGAGCATAATTATGGAAGTTATCGTGTCTAGAAGAAAGTGATATACACCGATAGATAGATAGATAGATAGATAGATAGATAGATAGATATATATATAAACTTTTTACTGATGGTAGTTTTGGGGTCTAGGAGTCATGATTCGTGTAGATCCGCAAAAATTTTTCAGAAATTCCAACATGGGAGACAATGCAATAGGTAGTATTTCATACGAAATCTACCTAAAAATTTGATTTTAATATTAAAGAATTTTTTTCTTTATTTATATTTATATAATGAGCAAAAAGGTAAATCTGAAATGTAATAACACCACAGAGTAGGATTAAATTGCTCACCATTTTATATGAAGCCTTGTCATCCATTCAATGTAGTAATCCATAGCAACTGATCCATTGGCTCTCATTCACACCGCATCTTTTGGGACATCATGTAATTCCTTAGGAGGCACACAACTGTTCATATAAAAATATAGTTTACACTATTTTCTCGCACCTTTGGAGACACGTGGAAATTTACTAACTGAGCAAATGTTCATAGAAAATTAGTTGCACATTGTTCGCTATGTTGAGCGTAACTGTTCGTATAAAATATAGTCTGCACTGTCATCTCGCACCTTTGGAGACACGTGAAATTTACTAGGTTGAGCAAATATTCATAAAAAGAATAGTCTATGAGAATGATGCACATTATTCACTATGTTGAGCATAACTGTTCATAAAAAATAATAGTCTGCCATATCGTCACGCACTGCCATCTGGAATTGCCTGAAATGCATTATGTTGATGTTGGAAGTTCCAGTAATCTTCAGACATTCATTTTTCTTTTCGCAAATTCGATCATATGTCAAAGAAACTTGGATGCTTGTCAAATCATGGGCTTTCCCGTTCCGTAGATGATTTTCGCTTAAAAAACTTTTCTATTTTACTACCTACATAGCTGGGACCAAGAACTGTATTAATTTTTAGATTCTTTTCTCGGAGAGAACTCCATATCTTGTTTTTGTTTGTTTGTTTCCTCCCCAAAACCTTTTTTTTTCTTTCATTGGTCTTCTGCTATCGCTTTGATCATTGCATCGCACTTCTTATTGGCCGGATGACCAGTAGGGGTTTATCCCTTTCGGCCACTAGAAAAAAACCCTTTTTTTTCTTCTCACGTGTTGCATCTAATCATCGGACTCCTCTTCAATTCTAACTCCTGTGGGCGTTTCTCGGCTGTAAATTCTCTTATTGTTGGCTTCTGCACGTAATGTCAAGATTGGCGACAGTCTGGGTTTTTTTTACAACCTTGCTATTACTCTGTTGTCATTATCTGACATTTTTATGGCCAGCAATTGAATTTCTACTTGGGTGTTCATTGTTAACCGTTCATTCTTACCGAACTTTATAGAGTCATAAAGTTTATAGCTTTAATTACAAAAAATAGCCTTCATCTATTCCTGAAACTTAAAGTTATTATTACAACTCGAAAGAATGAAACGAACTTAAAATGAATATTAGTGAATAAAATAAATTTAAAACTTTACTTTAATCAATGATTCATTTTTCTTTTTTTTTATATACGAATATTTATGTATTTTCGCTTTAGTTGTGCTTAATCATTCTTTATATGTACATATTTATTTTAGCAATGTTGTGACGATTCGTCACTACAATAAGTTATATCGTTAAATAAAACAATATGACTGTATATTGATAAGCGCAACAATATAATAATGTAAACAAAGAATAAACATAAAAATGAACAGTAATATATAAATACACTCTAATTACAGTTCCCATTGTTGAACATTATTTTACAACAATACAGTATTCCCAAAATTAGATTTTTCTGTTATATTTTGTCGTAAAATGGAATAAGTTAAAGCGTTAAATACAGCAATATGACTATTTATTGATAAGTGCAACAATATAAAGTGTAAGCAAAGATTGAATATAAATATGAACTGTAATATGTAAAGACACTCTAATTACAGTTCCCATTGTTGAACTTTATTTTACAACAATACAGCATTCCCAAAATTAGATTTTTCTGTTATACATTGTCGTAAAATTGAATACGTCACAGCTTTAAATGAAACAATATGTCTATGCATTGATAAATGCAACAATATAAAAGTGTAAGCTAATCTTGAATATAAATATAAACTGCAATCTGTCAATCACTCTAATTACAGTTCCCATTGTTGAACATTATTTTATAACAATACAGCATTCCCAAAATTACATTTTTCTGTTATATTTTGTCGTAAAATTGAATAAGTTATAGCGTTAAATGCAACAATATGACTGTTTATTGTTAAGCGCAACAATATAAAAATATACACAAAGAATGAATACAAATATGAACTGCAATAAGTAAAGACACTCTAATTACAGTTCTCATTGTTGAACTTTATTTTACAACATTACAGCATTCACAAAATTAGATTTTTCTGTTTTACATTGTCGTAAAATTGAATAAGTTACAGTGTTAAATGCAACAATATGACTGTATATTGATAAGTGCAACATTATAAAAATGTAAACAAAGCCTGAATATAAATAAAAACTGTAATATGTAAAGCCACTCGAATTTAAAGTTCCCATTGTTGAACTTTATTTTACAACAACACAGCATTACCAAGATTACATTTTTCTGTTATACGTTGTCGTAAAATTGAATAGGTTTCAGCGTTAAATACAACAATATGAATATGTATTGATAAGTGCAACAATATAAAATGTAAGCAAAGCTTGAATACAAATATGAACATGAATCTGTAAATCACTCTAATTGCAGTTTCCATTGTTAAACTTTATTTTACAACAATACAGCAATACCCAAATTAGATTTTTCTGTTATACATTGTCGTAAAATTGAATACGGTATAGCGTTAAATACAAAAATATGACTGTATATAGATAAGGGCAACAATATAAAAATGTAAACAAAAAATGATTATAATGAAAAATGATTAACATACATGATATACAAATGATGATATACAAAAAATGATTACGAACTGTAATATGTAAAGACACTCTAAATACAGTTCCCATTGTTGAACTTTATTTTACAGCATTATACAGCATTTCCTTTATTAGATTTTTCTGTTATACATTGTTGTAAAATTGAATAAGTTACAGCGCTAAATGCAACAATATAACTGTTTATTGATAAGCGCAACAATATAGAAATATAAACAAAGAATGAATACAAATATGAACTGTAATATGTAAAGACACCAAATTAAAGTTCCCATTTTTGAACTTTATTTTACAACAATACAGCATTCCCAAAATTAGATTTTTCTGTTAGACTTTGTCGTAAAATTGAATAAGTTAAATCGTTAAATACAACAATATGACTATTTATTAATAAGTGCAACAATATAAAATGTAAGCAAAGCTTGAATATAAATATGAACAAGAATCTGTAAATCACTCTAATTGCAGTTTCCATTGTTGAACTTTATTTTACAACAATACTGCATTCCCCAAATTAGATTTTTTCTGTTATACATTGTCATAAAATTGAATAAGTTATATCGCTAAATACAACAATATGACTGTATATTGATAAGGGCAACAATATAAAAATGTAAACAAAGAATGATTATAAATATGAACTGTAATATGTAAAGACACTCTAATTATAGTTCTCATTGTTGAACTTTATTTTACAACAATACAGCATTCCCAAAATTAGCCCCCCAGGGGGATACCTTCTTTAGGTATTCACGGGCTTCACAACCCCGGGCACCTGAATGATCTTTCTCCTTTCCTTTTCTTCTTACATCTCTGGCCTTCCTTTCCTCTTTGTTTCACTCTCATTGTGGTTTCCTCTTTCTGAGGTGAGAGCAATTCTGCATGGGCCGATACATCCTGTTTATCGACTCATGGAGAATTTTAAATCACCCACGTGTTGGCCGTGCGTGGCGACCTGTGTTCCTGGAAAGGGGGATCCTGGCAGTTGAGGGAAACCAACACACTGCTTTGGCCTCTGCTTCAGGTAGACGGGAGGTGCATATTGGTCCCGTATGCATCAATCGGCTGGTCAGCTGACTTTTATCACTGGCTTTAGGGATCAAGCGAGCGAGCAATTACTAGTCATCTCGTTAAGGGTGGAGACTGACATACGATTGTCTTGTGACCGTATAGGCCCTGGGTAGCACTTGTGCACGAATATGCATCCCCTTGTTGGGCTCGGTAGTGGGTGGTGCGGCCGGGGCCCGAATTGATCTTTTCTACCATGGATGGAAAAGCTTCACTTCCTCCTACTTCTCTCCCTCCCGGAGAGCAACAAATTGTGCAGAATACTTCATTTACTCGTTTTTTATAATTAAACGCACCGATAGCCTCTCAGTTCTTTCAAGAGAACCTCAATATTTCTTATCGCAAAAACATTCCAGTCTGTTTTTGGCGACGGTCACACTCTTAAAAAACTGCAGTCTGGGGATTTATTGGTTGAGATTTCTTCAGCCAGCCAATCACTGCTTCTGGACAATTGCACTACAATAGGTACTTTTGCCGTTTCTGTTATAGCCCATCCAGTTCTTATTACTTGTCGCGGTTTAATATCTGAACCAGATCTTTTATATTCCTCAAAAGAAGAGCTTCTCTCAAATTAAAAAGAACAAGATGTAATAGATGCACGCCGCATTACTATCCGAAAGATCGGACAAGTTATTCGGACAAAACACATAATACTAACCTTCAATAGCATAACTTATCATCTAGAATTAAAGCTGGATATCTAAGCTGTCCAGTCCGTCCTTATATCCCTAACCCTTTACGATGTTTCAAATGCCATCGTTTTGGTCATACTAACACTAACTGTCGTGGCAATGTTACCTGTCCTCGTTGTGCAGAAGTCGGCCATGATAGTAAATTGTGTGAAAAACCAGAACGCTGTGCGAATTGCAAAGGTAATATGGCATATGTCATACTCTCGCTCCCGTCCAATTTGGAACAGGGAAAAAGAAATTCTTGCAGTAAAAACCAGTCAAAATCTTTCATACCCAGAAGCTCGAAAATTTGTTGAAACCAGAACCCCATCTATAGGTCTTTCTTATTCTAGTTTACTCAAACAGCAATCAAAATCTGTAAGACATATAAGCACCGATACAGAATCACCTAATCCACCTAGTACCCCAAAGAAACAAACACGAGATGTCAGTTGCCATACTAAATGTTCTGCTAGCCCTAAATTAGAGCGTTGGTTACCATCTTCAGAGCCTGTTACAATAGTCCATCAACCTATTCAGCCACAAAAACTGAAAATGAGCACTGAACCCCAGATAAGAGCTAATACATTAGCATCTACATCTAAAAAAATCCTAATCTCCCTGCATCAAATTGCCAGAAACCTAATGCTAGTCAAAAGCTTCAAGCAATTACATCCATTAAAAAAACCGTTGATCATTCTGCTTCTAACCACCAAAAGACCAATTCTGCTCAAGCCGTTAAACCAAACCAAAAGACATAAGAAAATAAAGCGCTTCGTAATTCTCACCAATGGCAAACTGTAACAAAAAAACAGCGAAAATCAAATAAGGACCCATCTGTTGCTTATTTGAAAGATCCCAAAAAGCTGAAGAATTACATGGAATAAGCTATGGAAGAATCATGTGAGTCAAGTGAAGACGAAGGGAACATTGTTTATGAGGAGTATGTGCCCGACTGATATTA